>ONZH01020831.1:0-127300 GCA_900303285.1 Rhinella marina | reverse complement strand
TTGAATCCTAGTGAGCTATATTCAGATTTCTCATTGCTGTCGCTGTATGCAAATTTCTGAATTTACAGAAAAGTAGTGATACCTGAGGCATGTATGTACTGTATGTAGTTTGTGGGGGTATTCCCTACAGCAGGGAACAGGTTAAAATAAAAGGAAATTTCTCCAAGCCCCTTCAGCTTTTTCTAGTGTGCACATTCCCAATAGGAGGCCATAAGGGGAAAGGGAAACTCCTAGCTTGATTTATTAATTACGTTTACATAACCAATTGGAGTTTATACAGCTCTGTCTGACTGATTTCTATCTCTCCATCCAAAGTCTGCTCAGTGAATCCCCCCTCCTGTCCTACATTTTTTTCTCTTCTAGCCCCCTACGGCTATGGACATGTTGTTGCTTTACCTCCCTCAATGGAAGCTGGTAACCATGACAACCTGACTATGGTGTCTGCGTTGCGGCCTGCAGCCATTTTGGTAACCTTTCCTATTCTCTCATGCACTGTCTCAGTGGGTGCAGAATTTCAGCACTCATCTGACAGTGAGCCTAAAGGGTACTTCAGCTTTTTGGATGGCATCCTTGCCCTTTGGGGTTGAGGTACAAACCCCTAACATGTACAGTAATATATAAAATGAGTGGCACATGTACTTTAGTCTGCTGTTTATATGAATCCTATTACATTAATGTATTCAGCTGCTGCATTAGGCATGTAAGGCATCTTTAGTTACAAATCATGGGCAGCAATGGACTTTAATAATATGACTGCCCCTTCCCATAACCTGTGAATGTCATATGGGGCTGGGTCTCACAGGCTTCAGTAGAAGGCAAGCCCTTCTCCCTGTCACCGCAGTGCAGGCACCCAATGGGGACATGGAGGGAGCCCGTACCCTCCGCAAGCCCCGTGCTGCCGCATTCATCTTTGACCATGGCATACAAGGGGTTAAGACACCGGCATTGGCGTACGCAACGATGATGACATATACACAAGGGGCTCAGCTGTCAGTGACAGCCGGGCCCGACCCACTTATCGGGCAGACGCAGCTCCTGCACCCGCACGATCAGAGCACTGTACCTGTATGGCACTGGTCCTTAAAGGGAACCTGTCATCTCCGAAACACCCCCTGAACTAGAGTAAGCGGTGTATAGTGTAAAAGATGCTGAATCCGAATATGTAAGTTTTATCTTCATACTCACTTCCATTCTGACGCTGTGCTCCCACAAACCTGCAGTAAAATACATTGAGAGGACTCTTCTTTGAGTCCTCTCCATTATGTGAGTGAGCACTGGAGTCCAGTGAGTGCATTTTACTGATGGTTTGTGGGAGCACAGCGTCAGAATGGAAGTGAGTATGAAGATAAAAATTACATATTCGGATTCAGCATCACTTACACTATACAACGCTTACTCTAGTTCAGGGGGTGTTTCGGAGATGACAGGTTCCCTTTAAGTCACGGCTCCCAGCACCGTACATGTACAGCACACATTCTCTAGGGGTTAAATGAACACTTTGCAGTGTTCCTTAGGAGTACTACACACCCAAATAATGGTTGCCTCCTCTTTTGTTTCTATGCAAACCTGCAAGCAGGAAACACTTACATGCAGGTGGTCATTGACCTTTAAAGTGAGTTTACAACTTAGTATATGCACCGTCAGAGAACACATTTAAAACACGTTGGCATTTTTCTTGTTCTGTTAAATTTAAGATGTTATCAAGGGGATCTGATAGGGGCCAGATTATCAGATGTTCTCTGTTGTCATAGAACAATGTATGTAAAACTCAAAGACAGAGATCTTACAAAAGTATAGTAAAATTTCAAAAATATGGCAGATGTATGACCTGAGCCAAGAGCGTAGTGAAAGTCATATTGGGCCCAGATCAATGTAGATAGTGGCTCTATGAACAAAGGCTTATATACCAACTGCCTAAAGATACGGGGACCACTTATGGCTGCTCCCATACCTTTTGCTATTAGGTGGCATCAACCCATACTTTCCTCTCCACACGAATTGCATTGCTAATAGAGATGAGCGAGCATACTCGTCCGAGCTTGGTGCTCGTTCGAGTATTAGGGTACTCGTAAGTGCTCGCTGCTCGGACGAGTATCTCGCCATGCTCGAGGAAATGGCAACTTCCGCATCGTGCATTTTTGGCGCCTATAAACTCAGCCAATCACAAGCCAGGAGACTCTGCGGTACACCCAGCATCTCGTGGGGCCCTTACATGTCGATAGCAGGGGTTGGCTGGCCTGATCAGGTGACCCTGGAATATACTAGTGACTGGCCGCGGTGCTTGGCTCAGATGCTGTCTGGATGTCGTTAGGGATAGAGCTGCTGCGTTTCAGGGAGAGTGTTAGGGCCTGCATTTAGTTCTCTGTTAGGCAGGAATCACCCACAAAGAACCCAACAGCCCTTCTAAGGGCTACAAGAATTTTTTTTTTGTCTCCTGGCTTGGCTGGCTGGCTGGCACTAGTAGTGTAGCTATCGCCATATATAACCCCTTTTTTTTTTATTGTTATATCTCAGTGATACAAATCCATTTCACACAGCAGTGTGGAACCATTCTGTGTGTCACAGTTCAGTCCACTCACTACAATCCGTATTTTCTGTCAAGGTGACACTTTCTGTACGTCACTTAATACAACCAGGTCTTTTGCTTCCACGTATATAGCTTGATCCCAAAAATCTCTGTGCGACATTTGTCTGGGTCGCAGTCAAAATAGCCACCGTCAGCAGGGTGTCAGTTAGCTCTACGATAGTTTCTGCACGTCACGTTCCCAAAAAAACAAAACTAAAAAAAATATATAAAAAAATAGTTTTTTTGTTGTTTTAGCTCAGTGATACAAATCCATTTCACACAGCTGCGTGGAACCATTCTGTGTGTCACAGTTCAGTCCACTCACTACAATCCGTATTTTCTGTCCAGGTGACACTTTCTGTACGTCACTTAATACAACCAGGTCTTTTGCTTCCACGTATATAGCTTGATCCCAAAAATCTCTGTGCGACATTTGTCTGGGTCGTAGTCAAAATAGCCATCGTCAGCAGGGTGTCAGTTAGCTCTACGATAGTTTCTGCACGTCACGTTCCCAAAAAAACAAAACTAAAAAAAATATATATAAAAAATATATAAAAAAATAGTTTTTTTGTTGTTTTAGCTTAGTGATACAAATCCATTTCACACAGCTGCGTGGAACCATTCTGTGTGTCACAGTTCAGTCCACTCACTACAATCCGTATTTTCTGTCAAGGTGACACTTTCTGTACATCACTTAATACAACCAGGTCTTTTGCTTCCACGTATATAGCTTGATCCCAAAAATCTCTGTGCGACATTTGTCTGGGTCGCAGTCAAAATAGCCACCGTCAGCAGGGTGTCAGTTAGCGCTACGATAGTTTCTGCACGTCACGTTCCCAAAAAAACAAAACTAAAAAAAAAAATATATAAAAAAATAGTTTTTTTGTTGTTTTAGCTCAGTGATACAAATCCATTTCACACAGCTGCGTGGAACCATTCTGTGTGTCACAGTTCAGTCCACTCACTACAATCCGTATTTTCTGTCCAGGTGACACTTTCTGTACGTCACTTAATACAACCAGGTCTTTTGCTGTCACGTATATAGCTTGATCCCAAAAATCTTTGTGCGACATTTGTCTGGGTCGCAGTCAAAATAGCCACTGTCAGCAGGGTGTCAGTTAGCTCTATGATAGTTTCTGCACGTCACGTTCCCAAAAAAACAAAACTAAAAAAAAATATATAAAAAGATAGTTTTTTTGTTGTTTTAGCTCAGTGATACAAATCCATTTCACACAGCAGTGTGGAACCGTTCTGTGTGTCACAGTTCAGTCCACTCACTACAATCCGTATTTTCTGTCCAGGTGACACTTTCTGTACGTCACTTAATACAACCAGGTCTTTTGCTTCCACGTATATAGCTTGATCCCAAAAATCTCTGTGCGACATTTGTCTGGGTCGCAGTCAAAATAGCCACCGTCAGCAGGGTGTCAGTTAGCTCTAAGATAGTTTCTGCACGTTACGTTCCCAAAAAAATAAAACAAAAAAAATATATATATAAAAAAAAGAATATATAAAAAAAATATTTTTTTTGTTGTTTTAGCTCAGTGATACAAATCCATTTCACACAGCAGTGTGGAACCATTCTGTGGTTCTCACTACAATCCGTATTTTCTGTCCAGGTGACACTTTCTGTACGTCACTTAATTCAACCAGACTGAACAAGTTTGTGGGTTTCAGTACAGCAGGCCCATTTATTTTTTATTTTTTATATAATACACTTATATACAGAAAATGTTGAACCCCAGGGCTAAGGGTCGAGGACGAGGGCGTGGGCGTGGGCATTCAATTACTGCAGGGGGCAGAGGCCGTGGTCCTGGGCAGGGTGAGACAGTACCTGCTGATGAGGGAGCAGGGGAACGCCGCAGAGCTACACTCCCTAGCTTCATGTCTCAACTTACAGGGACACGTGGTAGAGGACTGTTGAAACCACAACAGTGCGAACAGCTGATGTCGTGGATTGCGGACAATGCTTCAAGTAATTTGTCCACCAGTCAGTCTTCCACGCAGTCCACCCACGTTACCCAAGGGAGCACTCCTCTGGCTCCTCCACCTCAACCTCCTTCCCCCCAGTCTGCCCCCTCCCAGGAAAATTTGGAATGCGATCCGGCATACTCTCAGGAACTGTTTTCTGGACCCTTCCCAGAGTCACAAACCACTTTTCAGGTTGCTGCTGACCTCGTCCCCGATGCCCAAGTTTTCCAACTGTCGCAGTCTGCGGGTGATGATGATGATGATGACAATGTTGAGTTAGTGGAAGAAGTTTGTAAAGAGGTGTCGGACGATGAGGAGACACCGTTGTCAGACAGCGGTGAAGTTGTTGTCAGGGCAGGAAGTCCGAGGGGGGAGCAGACTGAGGAATCGGAGGATGACGAGGTGACTGACCCAAGCTGGGTTGATAAGCCGAGTGAAGACAGTGCTTCTGAGGCGGAGGCGAGTGCTGCACCAGAACAGGTTGGAAGAGGCAGTGGTGTGACCAGAGGGAGAAGCAGGGCCAGAGCTGGTGCATCAGCAGCAACTGTTTCACGTAGTGAAGCTCCCGTGGCGAGGCCTAGATGTTCGCAAGTCTGGAGATTCTTTAAAGAAAGTGAGGATGACCGACGGACTGTGGTGTGCAACCTGTGCCACACCAGGATCAGCAGGGGTGCCACCACTACTAGCCTAACCACCACCAGCATGCGCAGGCATATGAGTGCTAAACACCCCACTCAATGGAACCAAGGCCGTTCACCACCTCCTGCAGGTCACACCACTGCTCCTTCCCCTGTGTCACTCGCTGCCTCTGCTAGTCAACCCCCTGCCCAGGACCCCGGCACGAGCGCCTCCCGCCGGAAAACCACACCTTCGCCTCCACGATCCTCCACAGTGTCCACCAATGTGTCCCAGCGCAGCGTTCAGCTGTCTTTACAGCAGACGCTGGGGTGCAAGAGGAAATACAGTTCCACCCACCCACATGCCCAAGCCCTCAACGTCCACATCTCCAAATTGCTGAGCCTGGAGATGCTGCCCTATAGGCTGGTAGAGACCGAGGCCTTTCGCAATCTCATGGCGGTGGCTGCCCCTCGGTATTCGGTCCCCAGCCGCCACTATTTTTCCCGATGTGCCGTCCCAGCCCTACACAAGCACGTGTCACAGAACATCATCCGTGCCCTGACCAACGCTGTTTCTGAGAAGGTCCACCTAACCACGGACACGTGGACAAGTGCTGCCGGGCAGGGACACTATATCTCACTGACGGCACATTGGGTTAACTTGGTGGAGGCTGGGACCGAGACTGACCCTGGGGCCGCTCATGTACTGCCCACACCGAGGATTGCGGGGCCTACCTCGGTCACGGTCTCTCAGACGTACTATGCCTCCTTCTCCGACCCCTCCTCCTCCTCCACCTCCTCCTCCGAATTACCATCCGTGGGCACGGCGCCTTCAGTCAGTAGCTCTAGGCGCAGCAGCAGTGCCGTGGGTAAGCGCCAGCAGGCGGTGCTCAAACTGCTGAGCTTAGGTGACAAAAGGCACACCGCCCAAGAGCTGTTACAGGGCATCACGGCGCAGACCGATCTGTGGCTGGCACCGCTGAACCTCAAGCCAGGCATGGTTGTGTGTGACAACGGGCGTAACCTGGTGGCGGCTCTGCAACTCGGCAGACTGACACATGTGCAATGCCTGGCCCACGTGTTCAATCTAATAGTTCAGCGGTTCCTCAAGACATACCCCAATCTGTCTGATTTGCTCACCAAGGTGCGCCGCATCTGTGCGCATTTCCGCAAGTCGACCACAGATGCTGCTACTCTCAGGGCAGCGCAGCGCCGCCTACAACTGCCCGCTCACCAACTGTTGTGCGACGTGCCCACGAGATGGAATTCGACATTAAACATGTTATCCAGAGTTTACCAGCAGCGCAGAGCGATTGTAGACTGCCAGATGTCAACTTCCACCAGAACTGGTAGTCAGGTCACTCAGATTCCTCAAGTCTTCAATGAGGAGTGGACGTGGATGTCTGATATCTGCCAGATGTTGAGCAACTTTGAGGAGTCAACACAGATGGTCAGCGGCGATGCCGCCATTATCAGCCTCACCATCCCGCTGCTTTGCCTGTTGAAAAACTCACTGCTCAGCATCAAGTCGGATGCTTTGCGCTTGTCACAAGAGACGGTGGAGGAAGATACGTCGCTTGATAGCCAGAGCACCCTCCGGTCTGTTTCTCAGCGTGTATAGGAGGAGGGGGATGAGGATGAGGAGGAAGAGGAGGAGAATGTCGGCGAGACAGTAGAGGGTACCAGTGCTCAGTCCTTAACTCTTAAACGTGTATGGGCTGAAGAGGAGGACGAGGAGGAGGAGGAGGAAATGGAGAGTCAGGCCAGTGAGGAGAGGGAATTCTTACGTGTTGGGACTCTGGCGCACATGGAAGACTTCATGTTAGGCTGCCTATCCCGTGACCCTCGCGTTAGAAGCATTTTTTCAAACACCGATTACTGGGTGTTCACTCTCCTGGACCCACGGTACAAGCAGAACCTTTCCACTCTCATCCCTGCAGAGGACAGGAGTATGAGAGTGAATAGATATCAACAGGCCCTGGTGCACAAGCTGAAACAATCCTTCCCATCTGACGCCGCTAGCGGCAGAGGGCATGGTTCTGTGGGCCAAGTAGCGGGGGAGAGGAGCCGAGCAGGCAGCTTGTCCAGCACTGGCAGGGGAACGCTCTCCAAGGCCTTTGCCAGTTTTATGTCACCCCAGCAAGACACTGTCACCTGTCCCCAGTCTAGGCAGAGTAGGGGGAGCTGTACAGAAAGATGGTGAGGGAGTACCTAGCTGACCATACCAACGTCCGTAGCGATCACTCTGCTCCATACAACTACTGGGTTTCAAAGCTGGACACGTGGCCTGAACTGGCGCTGTACGCCTTGGAGGTGCTGGCCTGCCCTGCCGCTAGCGTGCTGTCAGAGCGGGTATTCAGTGCAGCTGGTGGCGTCATCACCGATAAGCGTACACACCTGTCAACTGACAGCGCTGACAGGCTGACGCTTATTAAAATGAACAAAGCCTGGATTTCACCGGAATTCAAATCTCCTCCGGGGGAAAGCAGCTAAAGATTAACATTACTTATGTATCCGATTCCTCTTCTCTACTCCTCCTACTCCTCCTCCTCCATGTCGTCTTTGCCTAACGCTGACTAAAAAAAACGCCATTTTTTAGAGGTCCAACTGGCACTCTTTTACCACAGTTTTTCAGGAGGGCCCCCTACAGGCCCTCTCTTCAAACAATTTTTCCGGAGGTCCACCTACAGGCCCTCTCTCCAAACAATTTTTCTGGAGGTCCACCTACAGGCCCTCTCGCCAAACAATTTTTCCGGAGGTCCACCTACAGGCCCTCTCTCCAAACAATTTTTTCCAGAGGTCCACCTACAGGCCCTCTCTCCAAACAATTTTTCCAGAGGTCCACCTACAGGCCCTCTCTCCAAACAATTTTTCCAGAGGTCCACCTACAGGCCCTCTCTCCAAACAATTTTTCCGGAGGTCCACCTACAGGCCCTCTCTCCAAACAATTTTTCCGGAGGTCCACCTACAGGCCCTTTCTCCAAACAATTTACGTCTTTTTCCTATCTTTCTCTCTCCAAACTATTTTTCCGGATAGCTGCCATATACGGTAATAAACTGAGAAGAATACAGAGAACACATGCCACACTTGATCAAGCTCATAATTTACGACTGTACCGGTTGATGCTAAATTTTTAAGTTGGGGTCCTGCGTCGTCATTCACTGAATTTCACTGATCTCCTCAAAGAACCGAAAGACCATTGTGGAGAGAGCGACACAGCTCGCCATCAAAGTGACGAACCCCAACGCCAGACTGCGCAGCGAAGAGAACGAATAAATATCTCTGTGGTTATTTGTGCTAAATAAAAGTTAAATAAACACAAAAAAAAAAAAATTGATCTGTTCCTGTGCCTGATCCACCCAAGTTGAATCTGTCCCATCATGAGAAAGTCCCCCCAAGGAGTCCCCACTGTAACTTGCTTCCCATACAACTACCTCACCCCCCGACACCTGTGTCTCGCCATTGTCCACCACCTCCTCAGACAACACTGGTAAATCCCCACTGTCAGCACACGGAGACTGCAAAACGTCTTGCGAATTGGGGCAGAGAATGTTCTGGGGTAGCACATCAGAGAAGGGGTGACTATGGGGTTCCAGGGAGTACGTGACCACATGCAATCTCCATCTAAAAAGTCATACTGAGGCTCACCACCATGCTTTACACTGCATTCTTATTACTGAGGCTCACCACCTTGCTTTACACTGCAATCTTATTGAAAGACAGACAATCAGGGGTTCACCGCTAGGTTTTCAGGCAGCATTTTTAAGTGGGTCACCATTACCGTGTCCCTGAAAATTGGCTGTGATGGACCTTCGTTGCACCTAGTTGGGTGCTTCCCTAACATGTGATGGGTATGTGCCTCGCCTTTCTTGGTCTGGGTGAGCACAATTGCCATGAGGGTAACCACCAGGCTGTTGCCTGAGAATTTGGGGTAATGGTGGGATTAGGCAGCCTCAGAGGCATCCATGCATGCTGCCCCTGCTGTTTCCTGTCTATTTCCGTGGTGTTTCCATCATTTTCTGAGGTTTCCAGGTTTTCACCCAGCCTTCCCTAGGCAGAGCCTTGGTCCCCTGCAAAAAATGCTCGAGTCTCCCATTGACTTTAATGGGGTTCGTTATTCGAAACGAGCACCCGAGCATCGAGAAAAGTTTGACTCGAATATCGAGCACCCGAGCATTTTAATGCTTGCTCATCTCTAATTGCTAACAAAAGGATGCAACGAGGGAACCAAACAATGTGGCACTTCTGTAATGGGTGGCAAAACCCAACATAATTATTGGTGGTGCAGTTTGATATGTACTATAGGAGCTCCTCTCTTCAGTGTACACCACTGTCTATACATATCATCCAAATATTTTCTATATTTTTATGCCAGTGCCAACCACAGCTTACATATACATAGTGGAGGGCCTGAGGGATAAGTAAATGTCAAAAGTCCTCCAAGAGAGGTACCGCCCCGCAAGTCCAGACTAGGAAAAAAATGTTAACGAACAATTCGACTCATGATTCTTAATTTGCAAATAAGAATAGGGTTCAGAATGTTATATTTTGGACATATAATCTGTTTTCCATGGTGTTCATTATTTTCATTCGCCTTTTACAGAGAGCTGACCTTGCTGTGGCACCTTTGACAATTACCCTGGTCCGTGAAGAAGTTATTGACTTTTCAAAGCCCTTCATGAGTTTGGGCATCTCTATTATGATCAAGAAACCTCAGAAATCAAAACCTGGTGTTTTCTCCTTCCTGGATCCCCTGGCATATGAAATTTGGATGTGCATAGTCTTTGCCTACATTGGAGTTAGTGTGGTTCTCTTTTTGGTCAGTCGATTTAGCCCATATGAATGGCACAATGAAGAGTTCGAGGAAGGAAGAGACCCACCCTCGACGGATCACTCAAATGAATTTGGAATATTTAATAGCCTCTGGTTTTCCTTGGGAGCTTTTATGCAACAAGGGTGCGATATTTCTCCCAGGTAAGTCTGAAAGATTTTGGTAACATGAATCACAATGTGAGGCGCTAGTTTATAACTATGGAGAAACATAGGTCTGCATAGGAGCTGGATTTTTACAGTTTCTTTATTGATATATTTTAGAGGCTTGGGCATCTGTATAAAAATACATTAGAAAAGTATACATACCCTCTAAATGAAATGGAGTATCAGCAGTGCTGGGTATTGTAATGTTAACTCATTAACTTTCAACCCTTTCAACCCTGGATGTTTTTTTTTTTTTTTTTCGGTTTTGCCTGTTTGTTTTGTTCTCCCTGCCTTCACAAGAGCCATAACTTTTTTTATTTTTTCATTCACAAAGCAGTATGAGGGCTTGTTTTTTGTGGGACAAGGTGTACTTTCCAACGCAACCATTTAATATTGCATATAATGTAGTGCGAAGCAGGAAATTTTTATTTATGAAATTTGATGTGAGATAAAACTGACCAGTTAATTTCATTCTACAGGTCAGTAGGAATCCGGTGATACCTTATATGTATAGTTTTTCTTGCATTTTGATAGTGGTAAAAAAATGGGGGGGGGGGTGCGACTTTTTGATTACTTTTTATTTAATTTTTTTGTGGGAAATTAAGCTACCAAAAACTGTCAATCGGCCATTTTGACGTTTTTTCCCATTTTGCCATTTGCTGTATGGGGAAAAAATGTTTATAGTATGGGGGTTTTTGAACGTGGTGATACCCATGATGTGTACTTTTTTTTATTATTATTTTGGGGAAAGGGGGGGGGTGATTTGAATTTTTATTTATTTTTTATTTTTTTTAAACTTTATATATATATTTTTTACACTTTTTTATAGTTCCCACAGGGAAGTATAACAAGCAATCATTAGATTGCTATTCTCATAGACTCCAATGCTAATGTACTAGTTTCCTATGGAGCTCTGCTACAGACAAGGGCACCATAGGAAACACTATGCAGCAGCCTCCTGTCATTCATTATGACAGGGGCTGCTGCATACAAGCTTCGGCTCCTCCAATCACTGCGTGTCCGGGTTTGCACGTGCTCAGATGCCGCAGTCAAGATTGACCACGGCATTTGAAGTGTTAAATGTCTGCAACCGGCATTATTGAGACAGCTGGCACCCCATGGCAATGGGGACTGCTTCGCTCAGGAGCGGGCACCATCTTTAAAGACCAGGCCAGCACCGTACTAGTACAGCACTGGTTGGGAAGGGGTTCATTTGGTTCTCAGAGACTGATATTCACTTTTGATATTGCTAGGCAGGATGAAGGGATTAAAAAAAAAGACTCACCTCACTACCCTTCTTTACAATAGAGGTAATGATGCAATCTTGCTTACAATATGCTATCACGGAGAGCAGCCTGACAGAAACACTCACTAATGTGTAGTATATGCAAGTGCCACAGCGTAGTCTGTAGTGAGACCCTGCCCCCTCACCTCTCTAGACAGCTCTGCAAGTGGAGACAACCAGTCTTGCTCACATTCTAGGACTGAAGGCTTGTGGCCATTTTAAGCCATTCCTGGAGAACCCCTTTAATGCTCATTAGGAATGGCATCTCAAGGCATAAGATATCAATGCAAGGATGTGTCTGGGGAAGGGGGGGGGGGGCTAAAAGCATCCTCTTCCACCCTCCCTCCTAAGAAGACACCAGTAGACCATTATTGTAAATGGCACATAGTAGGTGGCTGGCCCTGTTACAGGTTTTGCAGGCCCAGGAGTTTCAAGTCATGTCTTTGTACAAATCTAAAAGTCTGCATCCCCTAGGATAATTGAACGCATGGAGTGAACATTGATCTTCTTGACCTGTAAAGCAGCTTTACTTAGTTTTTCTATTGAAGTTTTTGTTTTAGATGTCTTTTAAAGCAAGGCAATCATAAAAATGTATGTGTCTGCAGAGCGGGAAATATTCCATTAAACATTACTTTCTCACAGGCTTGCAGATGAATGACACGATAATACTGTTTTTACTTCCATTGTTCCTGTCATTATTAATAACTCCATTTTTCAGGAGCTGTAGGCTTTAAAAGCTTTTTCTATTTGTTATTTAAATTAGGTGACTCTTCCTGCTCTAAAAGCTGCAGTCATATGAGTGCAATGTTCTGCTTCCTTTGCAGCTCTTTGGTCTTTTGATCAACTCTTCATAATGCTTGCTCAAAAAGTTTATACTAGAGTTTAGTGTTATACTAGAGTTTAGTATATATATAGTACAGACCAAAAGTTTGATCACACCTTCTCATTCAAAGAGTTTTCTGTATTTTCATGACTATGAAAATTGTAGATTCACACTAAAGGCATCAAAACTATGAATTAACACATGTGGAATTATATACTTAACAAAACAGTGTGAAACAGCTGAAAATATGTCTTATATTCTAGGTTCTTCAAAGTAGCCACCTTTTGCTTTGATTACTGCTTTGCACACTCTTGGCATTCTCTTGTTGATCTTCAAGAGGTAGTCACCTGAAATGGTTTTCACTTCACAGGTGTGCCCTGTCAGGTTTAATAAGTGGGGTTCCTTGCCTTATAAATGGGGTTGGGACCATGAGTTGTGTTGGGCAGAAGTCAGGTGGATACACAGCTGATAGTCCTACTGAATAGACTGTTAGAATTTGTATTATGGCAAGAAAAAAGCAGCTAAGTAAAGAAAAACGAGTGGCCATCGTTGCTTTAAGAAATGAAGGTCAGTCAGTCCGAAAAATTGGGAAAACTTTGAAAGTGTCCCCAAGTGCAGTTGCAAAAACCATCAAGCGCTACAAAGAAACTGGCTCACATGAGGACCGCCCCAGGAAAGGAAGACCAAGAGTCACCTCTGCTGCGGAGGATAAGTTCATCCGAGTCACCAGCCTCAGAAATCGCAGGTTAACATCAGCTCAGATTAGAGGCCAGGTCAATGCCACACAGAGTTCTAGCAGCAGACACATCTCTACAACAACTGTTAAGAGGAGACTGTGTGCAGCAGGCCTTCATGGTAAAATAGCTGCAAGGAAACCACTGCTAAGGACAGGCAACAAGCAGAAGAGACTTGTTTGGGCTAAAGAACACAAGGAATGGACATTAGACCAGTGGAAATCTGTGCTTTGGTCTGATGAGTCCAAATTTGAGATCTTTGGTTCCAACCACCGTGTCTTTGTGCGACGCAGAAAAGGTGAACTGATGGACTCTACATGCCTGGTTCCCACCGTGAAGCATGGACGAGGAGGTGTGATGATGTGGGGTTGCTTTGCTGGTGACACTGTTGGGGATTTATTCAAAATTGAAAGCATACTGAACCAGCATGGCTACCACAGCATCTTGCAGAGGCATGCTATTCCATCCGGTTTGCGTTTAGTTGGACCATCATTTATTTATCAACAGGACAATGACCCCAAACACACCTCCAGGCTGTGTAAGGGCTATTTGACCAAGAAGGAGAGTGATGGGGTGCTACGTCAGATGACCTGGCCTCCACAGTCACCAGACCTGAACCCAATCGAGATGGTTTGGGGTGAGCTGGACCGCAGAGTGAAGGCAAAAGGACCAACAAGTGCTAAGCATCTCTGGGAACTCCTTCAAGACTGTTGGAATACCATTTCAGGTGACTACCTCTTGAAGCTCATCAAAAGAATGCCAAGAGTGTGCAAAGCAGTAATCAAAGCAAAAGGTGGCTACTTTGAAGAACCTAGAACATAAGACATATTTTCAGTTGTTTCACACTTTTTTGTTAAGTATATAATTCCTCATGTGTTAATTCATAGTTTTGATGCCTTCAGTGTGAATATACAATTTTCATAGTCGTGAAAATACAGAAAACTCTTTGAATGAGAAGGTGTGTCCAAACTTTTGGTCTGTACTGTATATATATATATATATATATATATATATACTATCCTGGATTGTTCAGGAGTCTGTAAAGACATGGTGGTTCAGTGATGGCCCAGGATACTGTGTGCGTAAGTATGCAACTGGTTCTGCGCAATTACGCTGGTCCCTCCTGTCATCATGGTGGGTCAAGTAAAGGGTCATTGTGCATCTTGACTAATGTACATAGCACTGTGTCTGGTGTTCATTTAGTAGCACTGGTACACTATCCCAAGCATTCTCTGGATGGCACTGTGTGGCACCCTTTTGAATGCATTTCTAGAACTACTTTTGGGGGAGTTTTGTTGGCCCTCTGTTGGCAATTTGACTTTAGGTCACTTGGGCTGTCACCTTTATGGGGTACTTTGGCTGACACTTATGGGTGCACTCTGACTGGCATTCCTATGACGAAGCTTTGGTTGGCGCTCTAAAGGGAGTAATTACGTTAGCATCATGATTTATTTGCTTCAGATCAGCAGCCATGCATACTAGTGATGATCCAAGTTCGATTTAAAGGAGTTTTACAGGGACTTTTATTAGGTCATAAATACTAGACTGTCCAACTCCTAGAAACCTCAACATTCAGCTGCAGTGCCAGAATAAGGCACTCAAACTTCACAGATCCATACACTATGTTGTACTTGTGCCTGGTTAATGCAGCATGTGTTCCTATTCACTGGAACTAAACAACTCCGTACACTGTGTAGAATCTTTACCTAGTTACCGTAGTGTTGCTACCATTCATTTGAATGGGAGCAGCCCTACAGTAACCAAGCAGGCCACTACAGAGTGTAAAGAATTGTGCAGTTTTGGTTCCTGATTCGAGTGCCACATCTACAGAACACAGTTGATTGTCAGGGGTGCTGGGAATCGAACCCCCACTGATTTGATTTTGTTGACCTATCTAAAAGTATGCTGCATGCCACTCATGGTTTCTTGAGATATATTGGTAACACAAATCGGAGTAATTTGTGATAAGTAAGCAAAGTGGTCCATGCATGAGGACTGGTGCACCAGTACTGTGTCCTTCCAAATCATGTCCAATCAACAACGTGGACTACAATCAAGGTGTACTGCTACTGAAAGTTCCCAAGAGCACAGTGACCTCTATAATTTTTAAATGGAAGACATTTAGAACAACCAGGACTCTTCGTGGAGCTGACTGCCCACCAAACTAAGTAAACTAGGGAAAGGGCCTTGGTAAGATAGGTGACCAAGAACCCAATAGTCACTCTGGGTAAGTTCCAAAGACTTCCATTATTGCAACACTCCACTGTTCTAGGCTATGGGAGAGTGGCCATTAAAAAGACTCTCCTCAGTAAAAATAAAATACATGAAAGCCCCCCTCCCCCTGAAATTTGCAATAAAAGCTCCTGGAAGGACTCTCAGATTGTGAGAAACAAGATTCCCTGGTCTGATGAAACCAAAATTGAACTTCTTAGCCTCAATTCTAAGCATCATGTCTGGAGGAAACCAGGCACTGCTCATCACCTGCCCAATACCATGCTTACAGTGAAGCATAGTGGTGGCAGCAGAGCCAGGACAAGGTATTTTGGCACCCTAGGCGGAGCAGGCAAATTGTGTCCCACCACCACAAAAGTGACATTACTTCTTAATAAAAAGACGAAAACACATTTAAAAGAAGCGGTCTCCACAGATTTCAGTTCTTCACTTTCCTTTTCTTCTCCATTTGATTCAGACCATCACACAAAGATGTCTTTCGTCAAGGGTGTGCACTTTACTCCCCCATGTCCACAAACCCTATACTGTCAGAAATAACGGTGCCATACAGATAGCACCCCCCCCATGGTAATAGTGATCCCAGTCTGCCTATATCCTCTATATTGTGCCTTGTAATAATAATAATAATAATGCACCCCCCCCTCCCCGGTTTTCCTAGTAGTAATAAGTCCACCAGTGCCCCCAATATTTAGAATGCCCCTCCTGTCGTGCCCCCTGTATTTATAGCTCCTCCATAGTTCCAGTATATAATACTTCTCTGCCCCCCATAGTGCCAGTATATACAGTATGCCCCCTGTAGTGCTAGTATTTAATGTTCCTCTGCCACCTTATAGTGCCAGTATACATATGTCCCCATAGAGCATATATATATATATATATATATATATATATATCCCTGTAGTACCATTATATAATGCTCCTCCATCCACCTGTTCCTGTAAATAATGCCCCCCCTATACAGCCAGTAGTGCTAGTATAGTGCCACTATAATATGCTTCCCCCACCCTAGTGCCAGTATATAATGCTCCCCCCACCCTAGTGCCAGTGCACATGACATTTTCAATAAATTAACAAAGATTTAAAACATTTTGTTTTCACTTTCTCATTATGGGGTATCGAGTGCAGAATGATGGAGAATTTTTTTTTTATGTTAGCACAATGACGCAACATAACAAAATGGGAAAAAAGTGAGAGGGTCTTAAGACTTTCTAAAAGCATGGCATGTTGATAAGCATTCATGCAGAAAAACAGCATTAGGTAGGATTAAAATGGTTCTAAGTGTTTTTCCATGTTCCCCCTTCAGCACTGTGACTTTCAATTCTTTGTCCAAAAATTGAGTCAAAACTTGTAGCTGATCATAGAATAGGTGTTACTTTTTATCCCCTAGATCTAGTAACCTTATTTAGGAGAGAGGAGGATGGCAAATATTAAAATGCTCCACACGCCACCCATTACTGCGCCCACTTTTCCCTCCACATCCTTTTAATAACCCGTAAGTAGTGGCATACTTACCATAAGGCAGATCATGCCACTGCTATGGAGCCATGGTGAGAGGAACCCAGCACTGAACTTCTTCTTTTCCTTCCTGACATTAAATAGGTTGTCTCACTTCAGCAAGTGGCATTTATTATGGAGAGAAAGTTAATACAAGGAAATTACTAATGTTTTGTGATTGTCCATATTGCCTCCTTTGCTGGCTGGATTCATTTTTCCATCTCATTATACACCGCTCGTTTCCATGGTTACGACCTTCAATCCATCCGCAGTGGCAGTGCTTTCACACTACAGGAAAAAGTGCCACGTCTCTGGTGGCCGGGAATGTGGTAGTGCACATAGACTGGTGCTTTTTCCTATATTCTGCAAACATGACCACCGCTGATGGATTGCAGGGTGATCAGAACCATGGAAATGAGCAGTGTATAATATGATGGAAAAATGAGTCTAGCCAGCAAAGGAGGCAATATGGACAATCACAATACATTAGGAAGTGCCTTGTATTAACTTTCTCTACATAATAATTGCTATTTGCTGAAGTGAGACAACCCCATTAACAATGGCATTTCTGATACTACCACTAGAGAGAATATAAATCCAGCTCACCTGTGGGTAATTCTCGGAAGCACTGATAATATGTGGATTGGGTATACCAATCTTGACACAAAAAAATATGGAAAAATCCAGCTTCCTCAAAAATCTGTAGTTTACTTATGCAAAAAGATAAAAAGCCATACACACGGACAAGAACGTCTACGTGTTTCGGCTTATTGCATACAGACCCTGTCATGAGTATTAGTCTGAATGCAAGATGCTGTTGTCTGTGTGTATGGCTTTTGATCTTTTTTGCATACGTAAACTATGGATTTTTAGGAAAGCTGAAATTCTCCATATTTTTGTGTCAAGTGCATTGAGATTGTTACAGCTTACACTGTGTTTCATGGTAGCTATTAATTCCTATGCACTGAGCTAGGGTTGAGAGGTAAACCGATGTGAAAGATATACCGCGGTATTAAGAAACAGCGATATGGCGATATCGCTGTTTCCAAATAACCGCTGTATTTAGTGACGTCATAGGAGCGGTCATATGCGCGCTGACCGCTCCTAGATGTGTGACAGCCCGCCCCTTGTATATGTACATATTACTTCATGCAGCTGTCGTCCCTGGCTCCTCCTCGCTCCCATATTCAAGTCTCCGCCCACCGGCTGAGCACAAGAGCGAGGCGCACAAAATCATCAGTCCATGAGGAGGAGGCAAGAAGAGTGAGGGATCCTAACGGCCTTCTATATCTATGTCAGGGGTGGATAACAGATCGGGCAGCATGAGGCCACACAGCAAATCATGCAGGATGGATCCTGGAGAGCAGGGGAGACGAGGAGAAGGCAGAAGCAGTGTAATCAGTGTAATCCTTCTCAGACAGGTGAGCAGGGCACTGTGCAGGGTGGACCTGGGGCAGAGGAGCAAAGAGCTGCAGGGTCAGGAGACCCTGATCAGGTCTGCCTTGTACAATGCCCCCAACAGCAGGCTGGTTTCCCCTACTTTAGATGCCCCAGTTACAGGGGAAATAGTGCAAAAAAAAAGTCTGTGTCCCCAAAGGCCTTTCAGTGACCTCTTGAGGACAAATCATGTGGGAAAAAATATATTACAAAATAAGTTAAAAACTTATTTAAAAAAATTGAAAACAAAAAAATATAACAAAACACAAATAAAATTTGATGTTACAAAAAAATAGAAAATTATAAAAAACAAATGAAAGAAAAAATTGCAAAATAAGAGTGTGTTCACTGTCCCCTAACAGTCTTTTTACGATCCCTTGGGGGGACATTATGCGCCAAAAATATATTTAAAAAAATAATAGAAAATTAATAAAAATAATATGTAAAAAAAAAAAGTGCAAAAGTACACATCTTTATGACCTCTTGGGGGACATATTATGTGGCAAAATTATATTTAAATAATAAGTAATAAGCCAATTATAAAAAATAATACAATAAATTATTAATAAAATACAAATAAAAGTGAAAAAATAAAAAGTGAAAAATTAACAGTGTGTATATATATATATATATATATATATATATATACACACATATACATATTTCTAGCAGAAATATTAAAAATTAAGTT
This sequence comes from Rhinella marina, assembly GCA_900303285.1. Taxonomy (NCBI): domain Eukaryota; kingdom Metazoa; phylum Chordata; class Amphibia; order Anura; family Bufonidae; genus Rhinella; species Rhinella marina. Next base: position 108,472 of record ONZH01020831.1, on the reverse strand, counting down.
AAAAAAGATAATAAATATATAAGAAAAAACACCCCATACAGTATAATGTCTCCTTGTGGCCCTAAGTGTTTTTTTTTCTTTTAAACAAGTATGTATTGCGATATATATCATTATCGCGATAAATTTCTTAATATCGTTATCGGGGGAATATTTTTGATATCACCCAACCCTACACTGAGCTCCCTCTAGTTATATAGTAAACTATTTTAAGGAAAGCAGACGAGATGAACGATATGGGGGAGATTTATTAAAGTATTTGTACCAGTTGTCTGGTGTAAATACATTGAGAAATATGCTGTTAAGAATGGATGCCTTATTTATAAAGAACCTATTCCAACTTTTTGACATAGAAGTCAGATGAAGAGGGTGAAAGTGTGGCTTTTTTTTTAACAGAGCTGTGCTTCCTCTCTCCAGTTCCCCACAGAAGCTGTACAGACTGTCTCTTTGGAACATTTGTCCTTGCCTACAGCATTGTGTACATATTGCAAAGGGGGACCCATAGTAAATGGTGTTGACGCATGCTAACACAATCTCCTACAACTCTCCTGGACAGGTGATCAAGCGTTGCATTTAGTATTACATTGGGACCATTAAAATGAATGTTCAAACCTTGAACACATGGATGGGCCACCATGTCGAGAGACACTCTTTGTGAGCAGCTCTCCACTCTAGGGATCCCAAATGGGGGCCTCTCCATCTATTAGGTCTGTATGCCTATATACCTAAGAAACCATTGTAACTGAAGCTGAGTCTGACATGGTGATGAAGTACTTTCCATTATACATATTCCACCGTGACATAAGAATGTTGTTAATTTTAATGCTTTTTGCTAGACACTGGCTACAGTCGGATAATCTAGGTCATCAGAGTAACTGGAAGAAGAAGTTATTATTAATATAGTACAAGGTAATTGCTTCTCATATACTGTAACTTGTATGAATTCTTCAGTGGCCACATTTTCATCAGAACAAAATGCAGCAAAATTAACACCGACTTATAATTCTTTTTAATTATTTCGAGAGTGCAGGCGAAACCGCGGCTTCTCGAGCTCCCACAGAGGCCACTAATAATGTTTGTGTGAATACCCTAGTAAAATGCACACAGTGTCTACAGACAGCCCAATAGTGAATGCCTACCCTGCGGGATACAGTAAGTACTTCCACGGCCTCTTTCTAAATTGTTTCTAAAAGCAATAAAGTCCCTCTCAGCACAGAAATTCACAGGGCTTCACTGTAGACAAAGAATCTGCACAGCATGGATGCCGTCCATGGAAAGCCTATCCCCTAAACCTGCATGCATAAACATGCATGGCAAACCTTATCCCTGCACTAAGGGGCATAGTGTTAATTAAATTTCAGCCAGCTGAAGAGAATATAACTCTCAGACATTGCAGGAGCCGCAGGCCTTCTGGATTTTATGTATTTGTAAAGGTCACCTCCTGGTGAGGGATTTGATGTTGAAATTGAGTTAGACAGTTGTGTTAAAATAAGGAAGAAATCAGTCATACCTCGAAGTAAATAAATGCATGCTGACATCCTGGTCAAATACTTTTTAAGTTTTTAAGCTCCTTACTGAATTCTAACATTTTTTAAAAATATATAGGATATGGAATACATAGCAATTGGGTAGCTGTCATATTTGGCACCACAATGCTTCGCCTCAGCAGTAGCCTGCGCTGATGCTCAGCACTTCCTCCTCCTGAAAGATAGAGGTGCAGTGACCCGATGGGTCACTGCGAAAAGATTAGTAATATACACTATGGTTCACTGCAAAATTACACTGACGAGCAAAAGGGTAACAATGTTTTTAATTTTTTACTTTCAGACTCCATATCTCACCATCCACTACAGCTACGGACGTGAGACTACCATCATTTTATAGACAATCATCCTGGCTATCTCATACATAAATTGGACTTGCAACTATTTAGCATATGTTATGCAGATTTCTGTTATGAAACTGAATTATTACTGTTTGGCTCCTAAAATTTAAAATTTGTATTATTTGTTAGTATTTTGCAAATCCACATTTGGCTTTCAACACTGCCTGAATCCTTCTGGGCATTCTCTTGATCAGATTCAAGCATGTCTCGACTGAAATCTGTTCCCGGGTCTCTGTTGGTGCATTCTGGTCGACTCACTTGGGTACGAATACAGCTTTTTCTTCAACTCTCCCCACAAGTGTTTGATTGGATTGAGGTCTGGGACTGTGGGGGCCAATCCAGCACCTCTACTTCATTGTCATTAAACCATTTCTTTGCCAATCTCAACGTATGATTCGGGTGGTTGTCCTGCTGGAACACTTGACTTGACAGTTCCTTCAGTTTCTCGATCCATTAGCCCCTTTTTCCCTTGTTCCTTCCAGACCTATTTGCACCCTTCAGAGCCCAGTCTATTGACTTTTGTCTCATCATTCCAAATCACCCATTTCTAATCTCCTACTGTCCACTGTTCATACTTTTTTTTTTTTAAGTTGAGGCTTGTTCACTTTTTTTCAGACCATCACTCCAGACTCATGTAATGCACATCACACAGTGCTTGCATGTACGTCTGTGATCTTACTATTATGAAGAATACGAGCCACCTCCACTGCCGTATTTGTTGAACTAGAACTGATGAGACCTTTTGATGAGCCAACTTGTTGACTAAGATATTCTGCCTGGACGTCTACCTCTTGGCTTTGGAATGGATGAACAGACTTAATTTTGTATTCTTCCAACTGTCATGGTACTCTCATGATGCAGTTTGGCAATTTTCTCTGCCAAGATATCGATGAACTGGATGATGTTACATAGTAACATAGTAACATAGTTTATAAGGCCGAAAAAAGACATGTTGTTTCTCTTTTCTTGGGAAATCTTCTTCATGGGTGCTCATGGATTCCAACCAGTGACCTTTCGCTTGGGAATCAACCTAATAACACACTGAGCTATTATGGAATGTGAGAACAGGTTGTAATTTGTAGTATACAAGAAGAAAAACATTGTTCCACCACCAGGAACAGTAACAATACAGTTACATGACAATAATCTGCATAACTAATCATATGCTAAATAGTTGCAGGTCCAATTTACAGTATGTATGAGATGATGATGAGAAATGGAGCCTGAAAGTCAAAAGTTCAAAACATTGTCACCCTTTTGCTCATCAGTGTATTAAATGGTTAATTGTTAAAGTTGCCAGAACATTTACTATGATGCCAATTATGCACTTTCTGGGGTCGAAATGGTTACAGTGGCTTATCTAAGCAATAGTTATCCCAAAAGACTGTATATGGGGAGGAAATAGTTAATTGGCAGTGCTTAGTAATAGTAATAGTTGCCTGGTGGTGGGCTGGCCCCACTCTCCACTGGCTAAAATGTTGTTGTTGGCAAGTAGCCCAAGAGAAAAGAAGTGCATGCAGTTACTTTTATATAAGCCAGACAAGCTGAAGCTAAATCAGGAGAAAATGTATACTTCTCCAGGAAGGTACCATACCTATGTGATTTCAAGCTGCCAGAAAAGCAACTATACTAAAAACCAGCCTCTGAGGGAGAACAGAACAGAATTTTACAGAAGGTTAAAGAACTCCCAACAAAAATTTTATTCCATGTCCTTCTAGAAATGTACATGATATAATCTGTAGTGAATGTCATTTTCTTACCAGTGTCTGAATTTTTGACTTATATCATCCTGAAGTTTCTTATCTGTGTCATGTGACCAGCAATTAGAACCACCAACTCACACAGAGACTTATGTGTGGACAGGAAGTCTAATTCTCTATGTATTCCTATGAGACTGAAAGTGAGGCTCCCATAGGAATGAATAGAGCAGTTACTGGCTTTCTGTTCTGGGTCAGTTTGAGGTCAGGGAGTTGGTCACATGACCAAGCTACAATAAGAAGAGAGGTTTTTACTCACAGAAACAGTCACTGATAAGAAAATGACAATCACTACAGATTATGTCATGCACCTTTCTAACAGGTCAGAGAATAAAAATTTTTGCGGGAGTTCTTCTTTAAGGAGTGAGGATCAATTAAAGGGACAGTGCTTGAAGAAAACAGTAAAGGTAACACACACATACATCTATAGACTTTACTGCACGTGGTTTGGGTTTATTGCTCCTGGCTCCCGCCACACTACTGAGACAGACCTGTCATCTGTTCTAGGACTGCACCCATAGTTGGGAGCCACAAAGAGACATTACATGAAATTGCACACCTTTGTTCATTTGGAATGATTGCTTGCATCTATAGAGACTCAGGGAGGACCATCATAGTAGTCAATCCCTATACACAGCCTTTGGAAAAAAAACCTATCCTGTGAGGTTCTAGTATAAAGAAAACAGCTCTAGCTAACCTGCCGCATGTTGTAAGTCCTTTGCGTGATATGGGTCTGAATACTGACCCTGATAACCCTGCAGAAACAATGCCCCAGCACTGATAAAATTCCAAATTGGTTTTTATCTCTTGTTCATAGCAATACATGTACTGGGAACAACACTGTGACTGGATGTTGACGTGTTTTGGACATAATAGTATCCTAAAAAGACACAACTGTGTCTGAAGCACATCAACTTCCAGTCAGAGTTTCGTTCCCCTGTACGTGTATTGCTATGAACAAGAGAAAAAAAAACAATTTGGAATTTTATTGGTGCTGGATCATTGTTTCTGCTACCCTGTGAGATATCTGAAAACTGCTACCAGTGTTTGTACTGTGCCACCCATCACCTTCCATAAAGAGACTATTAACTGTTATAACCAAGCCCAGCCTGGTCATTGCTTCCCTACATCCACGGGCACCTCTTCTGATCCCCTGCTTTGCACCCCACTGCTCATCTACCATCAAGGCCATCCCAACCACCCCAAGGCAGAAGACCACAAAATCCAGGGAGTGTCCCCAGAGGAAGAAGGTTTGTGCTCCTCCACGCACTGCGCGCTCGGCTTTGGAAAGCTCCTGAGCAGGTTTAGCCACTGTAAGGACTAGGACCAACTTCATTGCCACCACCACCATTCCTATCCTCTCCAGCTCACCACACCTCCCCTGTGGGACATGGTGCATCACATGTCAACAATAACATGTCAACAATAACATGCAAAGTAGAACACTCACAATTTTAGATAAGTCGGAAGGAATAAGGGAATATGAGGTTTATTGCCCCCTCCCCCTTTACAGGGTCCATAGAGTGCACCCACTAAATTACACCTAAAATAAAATCTTACATACAACAAGCACTAGATAGCTCATCTCCTCCTCCACAACAAGTACTCCAATGCATGGACTCTCAGAGAGTCAGAGAGTCAATTAAAGAGACAGACAATCCAGCAACAGGGGATTTTTTTAAATAAAATATTGATGCTTCATTTAAACATGCATGGTGCATGAGCCCACACTATTGGCTTAGGCGATTTGAACCTGTGGGTTCTTAATCATGACTAAGAACCCACAAGTTCAAAACACATAAGCCGAGAGTGTGGGCTTGTGTACTATCGATTTTGACATGTTCTAATTAAGCATCAAGGTTTTATTCAAGGATGCCCTTTTGCTGGATTATCTGTCTCCTAAAATAGCATTGTGGACCACAATAAAGATGAATAGTATTTGGCATCTTTATCAAATATTAACCCCTGAACTGCCAGGCTTGTTTGTCATTTAATAACCAAGTTATTTATTTATTTATTTATTTATTTTTTCAGCATCAAGACCCATACTTTTTTTCCGTTTCTATTAATATAGCTGGGTGAGGGCTTGTATTTGTTCTTTTCTTTTTTTTTTTGCGTATATTTTTTTATGACCCCATTTTTAAGAACTTATATGCATACCAAATATGCATGTTTTTTTATTTTTCTCAAATAAAAAAAAAGGTTTTATGGAAAAAGATCATTTGGTGGCACCACATTCTGGTCCCACATTTTTGGGGAGCAGCAGATTTTTACTTTTTTAATTCAATGAAGCAGTATGAGGGCTTTTTTTGTGGGATGAATTGCGTTTTTCGTTGGTAGGGTTTTACATAATTTCTGGATTCATTTTATAATTCTTTTGTAAGGGGAATGGAAAAAACTGAATCCACTATTATTTTTATGTAATGGGTTGGGTGGTATAACCAATAAGTTACATTCATTTTACAGGTCTTTCTCATTGTGGTAGAACTCAATATCTATATTTAAAGAAGTTTTCAGAGACTGGGAGCCCCTTTTCATACTGTATGTGCAGGCAGGGTGCAGGAGGTTTTAAAAAGACTCACCTGTCACCTTTACTCCAGTTCCCACCCCAAGCCCCTTTCTTCTATGCTTCCGGCTCCTGCTGGACTAGGTGAGTGGAATACGGTCTACATGCTGTCCAATCAACAGCCCACTGTCAACCATTTAGATACTGTAGTCACTACTGATCACAGCATCCAAGGAGTCAGCAGTGGCAGATCTATTTGTTGGCCTCAATCAAAGGTGATGTAAATCCTCATGGATCCATGCCTCATTTGTTTTAAAAAATGTGATATCTTATACACTTGCAGAGGACAATTTTGTCAGCTTGGGCATGACAACGCCACCTGCCGCACTGAATACCCTCTCTAACAGTACACTGGGGGCTGAACAAGACAGAACACCAATAACACATTGGACCAGTTCTGGCCGCTTTCCCAGTTTGCCTGCCCAGAAGTCCTTGGGGTCAGAAACAGGGTATGTGCTGGAGAAACAGCACAGTTCATATATGACTGAACCTGGTTGTTTAAGCGGTGCATATCCGTTTGATGATGTCCTTCAGCTTGGCATGGAACTTGAAAAAACTGCTCACACGTGTTTATCAAACTGAACTGGCTGCTAGTTGTTGCAGCACAGAAAGAGTGATTTTCCTTTGATGGCAAGGGGCTAAAAGAATGGCTATCCAGTAGTCATCACTTTGCTTGATGCTAATATATGATTGTCAGACCGTAATTAACCAAGCATGCAGCTTGGTATGCTCTCCAGTGTGCCTGAGGTCCCAGTTCTTTCAAAGTTCACCCTCTCCCCTTTGCAATGATTGGTCATTGTCAGTCTTGTCATCGTCGTCATCATTATCATCAGTGTCGTCCTCGTGCACCACCAATGCCTCCTCCTGATCCTCCTCCTCCAGTGGTAGCTCATTATCCTCCTCCATTTCTTCTTCCATGGGAACAGCTGCAGGGTGGTCTTCAAGATGTGGAAGCTATTTTTCTTCCATCATCCCTTGTTGCATCAGCGCAAGCTTTTGCTCTAATATAAATATCAAGGGGGCGACATAGTTGATTCTGCTATTTTCCATACTGACAAATCTGGTGGTCTCTTTGAAGGGTCTGAGTATGTGACACGTGTCCCTGATGAGCTTCCACTGTCTGAGCCAAAAATAACACGTTCCCTCCTGTGGTGTTCTCGTCCATGATATAATCATTGACAAAGTTACACTGCTCATACAGATGTTTCAGCATATGCAAGGTGGAATTTGTGGATCAAGTGATGCAAAAGCAAGCTATTTTGTTGCTGGAAGTCCAGGAAGGCCTTCTAAGCCATATAAAGAAGGCTGAAGGGTGCAGACACTATCCTAGACATTGTCAGCATCTTCTGCAATCGATGATACTTTTTTAAAAAGACACCATTAAATTTATTTTTCAACTGATCCGCTGTTTGGCTTCCCTAGCTAGGGCCTCTTTCACATTAGCGGCAGCATGGATCCGGCGGGTGACGGGTGCCGCCGGATCCATGCTGCCGCAAGTACACGTGAGGAGCCGGAGCCCCACACGTGTCACATACACACAAACATACAAACACACAGACATACACACAGACATACACATACACAGACATACTTACATGCTCCCAGCATGCTCCGCACAGCACAGGAGGACGGCACGCACATAGGAAGATTCCCCACAGCGCCCTCTGCTGGAGGGAGTATCTTCCTATGTGCGCGAAGTCCTCCTCCTCCTGCAATGTGCGGAGCTGCTGGGAGCATGTAAGTATGTCTGTGTATGTGTATGTCTGTGTATATGTCTATGTGTATGTCTGTGTGTATGTCTGTGTGTATGTGTCTGTCATGTGTGGTGTACTGTGGACGGATGCGTCATGAACTCCATTGAAAGTCAATGGAGGACGGATCCGTTTACTGAGTGTGTCACACTGAACGGATCCTTCCCCATTGACTTGCATTGGGAGTCATGACAGATCCGTCTTGGTGCGGATGCCCAGGACGGAGAGCAAACCGCAGCATGTTGCGGTTTGCTCTCCGGTCTGAAGACTGAACGGAATGCTTTTAGGAGCATTCCGTTGTCTTCAGTTCAGTTTTCTGAACAATGGGGACAAAACTGAAGCGTTTTGACGGAACTCAATACCAGAAAAAGAAAACGCTATTGTGAAAGTAGCCAAAGGCTCATTAGTTTTAAGACAGCATGGCAATGCTTCAGTTTACACATATAGAATGATGGAGGGGGAGTGTAAGCAACACTCTGCCCTGTTTTTGTTGGGGATGGGAGGATGTTTATTGAGGAGGATGTGAAGGAGGTGCATAAGCTTCCAGCTGACACAAATGTGTAGGTGGTAATAGGCTTAGCCTTGTTGCTGTGGTGCTGTGTCACTGCTGCCATGCAAAACATGGACCCAGTGGGCCTTAAAAGACATCTACTGTCCCTGTCCATAACTGCCGCTCCAGATGTCGTAGCTTTTTTGGAAACAATGGTGACTAGGTTTCTTCCTTTGATGTTAGCACATGCCATCAGTTCGCTAAAAGCAGTAAAATATGCAAAGTGGTACTGTAGCAACTCCACCGCCAGTAACTTGGCCAGGTGGGTGTTCAGCAAGCACACAAGTGGATTGCTGGGCATGTATATTTGTTTCCTGGCCACTCATCCCATTATGAATAACTGACCATGGAACAGATGATGAGGGTATCAGCTGGGAAGGCAGTAACTGAAGTTGATGACAAGGACACTATGTTACTTGTGCATGCAGCCTGGCTGCTACAAAGAAGTCTGGGAGAAAGAGGACAGTTTTGTTCCGATTGCTGGCCAGTTCTATTTTCCCACTACTTCTGGTGATGCGTCATATGCTGCATTAGAGCAGTCGTTCCTATGTTTGTGTTTGAACACACACGGCTTATTTTCATCCTACAGATCTTGCACATGGCAGTGGTTTTATCGACAGGGACCGAAGAGAAAAATTCTCATAAGGAAGATACCCACACAGAGCTGACAGCTGCCAAGCTTGGTTCCGCATATGGTCCACAAAAAAACGGAAGAGCTGACAGCTGCCGAGCTTGGCCTAGATCAGGAACATTTTGGACCTACGCCAATAGTATCAGTGGCATCACCAGTTCCAGAGCTGACCAAGACAGAAGCAGATCTGACCCTGGCAGTTTTTTGTTGGATGTCTTGCCAGGGCTGTAGCTAGGCTTTCCAGTACCTCGTGCAGGATTCACCAAAGCTATAAATGAAAGAACCAACTGGTCCTATGGCATCCAGGATTTGGCTGGCGTGTTAGCGTGATTTCCACTGGGACCGGAACAAGGTTCTTGTGGTGCAACCACATAAATACTGACTGTATGAGAATGCTGACTGTGTCTGTTAAATCCCTAGCAGGGAGTGCTGTGTAACACCTAGCCATCCCAATGTATAACAGGGTGATACAGGATAATACTTAATGCAACCACACAGTACTAATGCCAACATTGTGACCCCTCACAGTAATAATGCCCTCATTGTGCCCTTCACAGCAGTAATGCCCCCATTGTGCCCTCTCACAGTAATAATGCACATCATGCACACGACCGTATGTGTTTTGTGGTCTGCAAATTGCGGATTCACAAAAAAAACGGATGACGTTCTGTATGGCATCCGTGTTTCCTTTTTTTTGCAGATCCATTGTAACAATGCCTATCCTTGTCCGTAATGCGGACAATAATAGGACATGTTCTATTTTTTTGCGAAACGGAAATACGGACATACGGAAACGGAATGCACACTGAGTAACTTCCGTTTTTTTTGCGGACCCATTGCAATGAATGATTCCGCATATGGTCCGCAAAAAAACGGAACGGACACGGAAAGGAAATACGTTCGTGTGCATGAGGCCTAAGGCTTCATTCACACGTCCATATGTGTTTTGCGGTCCGCAAATTGCAGATCGGCAAAAAAAATGGATGACGTTTCTGTATGGCATCCATTTTTTCATTTTTTTTGCGGATCCATTGTAACAATGCCTATCCTTGTCAGCAAAACGGACAAGAATAGGACATGTTCTATCTTTTTTTCAGAACGGAAATACGGACATACGGAAACGGAATGCACACGGAATACCTTGCGTTTTTTTTTGCTGACCCATTGAAATGAATGGTTCCGCATACGGTCCGCAAAAAAAACGGAACGGACACGGAAATAAAATACGGTCGTGTGAATGAAGCCTTAGCCTGATCCATATCCTGTCCAACACATAATCATCATAGTCATCCTCCTCCCCTCCACTTTTCCCAGAGTGTGATATGTCATGGACTCCTTGCCTCCCCTCATGATTCTCAGCTAGGAAGCTCTCTTACATTTAGAAGCAAAGGTGGACTCCGCCATCTATAGGGGATATTAAAGGGGTTATCCAGGAATTAAGAAAATGAAAATATGCAAATATTACTTTATTATAAATATATTACCAAATACCTTTCATTAGTTACAATGGCTTGTTTTGTCTAGGGAGCAATGGTTCGGAAAAACTAAATGGCCACAGTCCTATCAGTTCACACAAAACCTGTCCTAGTCACACAGAAGGACAAGTTACTTCACAACACTGAGGTAAAGAGCTGCCTCATCCTCCTCTCTGCTATGACTGTCAGGGATCATGATCCTGAATACAGTTTACTATGATATTTAGCTGAATCTCTGGAGGAATAGAGTCCATGAGGAGACATGAAGTACAGAGAGGATGGACAGGACAGACTGTGGTAATGGAGACTGCATACAAGAGGTGCTGCTCATTAGCCACATCTGCTCATGATCTCCATTCCTACAGATATTCAGCTAAAGATCATATCATCTGTATTCAGGATCATAATACCTGACAAGTAGATTAGAGAGGAGGATGAGGCAGCTTTTTACCTGAGTGTTGTGAAGTAACTTGTCTTGCTGTGTGATTAGGACAGGTTTTATGTGTACTAATAGGACGGCTGACATTTTGTTTCTCCTAATGATTGCTCCCCAGACAAAACGAGCCATTATAACTAATGAAAGGTATTTGGGAATATATTTATAATGAAGTATTATTTAAGTATTTTCATTTTCTTAATTCCTGGAGAACCCCTTTAAGACATCTAAAATGCTGGTCTTAATAAATGACCCCTTATATCTTCCATAGTACTTCAGGTGTTTTGGGGCTCTTCTTAGGAAAACAGAAGGTGCTGCATTAGGATGGGGCAGTGAAGACAAAGATGATGCAAATGAAAGGCATCCTTTGGGCCACAAGGAGGAGGAGCAGGAGGAATGTGCTGAACCCTGGCACAAAAGGACAGTGTTGCACTCAGGTGACATTAACATCAACTTACTGTGATTGAGAGGATGTGAGCCACCCAGTGCACAATGTCATCCTTTATGTCCTCAAAAATAATGTTATCTATTGGAAGTGAGGGAAAAATGTTGCCTGCCGCTTGTACTAGTGGCTGGACGGCTACAGATACCCACATTCTCGCTAGCAGATCTTTCATTTTTCACTCTGTTGTTTACCAGACTGCTTATTATGAAGCATATTTAAACAATGACAAAAGTCAGAGGTTTAGTACACTGATTATTAAATCAGGAAAATTTGCTACTGTATTTTGGAAAAAAAAAAAAAAAAAACAGGCGCAATTGGACAACCCCGGAGACCAAAATGTATACTACTAAAATATGCTTATTTAAGTTGTTTGTAAACTGTATAAAAATTGCAACAACTTTTTTGGGGAAAAACACAGGTGACGTTTGACATCCCCTAGCTGGGTGCCATTTTGCAAGATTCATCCAAAATGAGTTGCCAAAACTTCAGATTCATTTGGAAGAAGATTTTTTGTGGTTTGTGATAAATCCAATTAGTTTAGAATCAAATCACTGATTTCTGTTCTACATCTAAAAATCTGTTCCATTCATCAAGGGGTCTTACAGAAATCCATATGCCTGTGGCTTCAGTCAGGTGAATGGAACTGATTTTCAGTCGCAGAATTTATTGCAGCAAAATTTGCCACAAGTGACCACTCTAAACCAAAAAGAAATTCCCAGTTCCTGCCACTGCATTGATCTTTCCCTACGACTATCCTGTAACAGCTGTTTTACTCATCACTCACTGACTCAGGCAACCATTTCCTGCCCAGTATTCCACTAGACATAAGCCTCCTTTTCTAATTTTGTGAAAACCTACTGTGTGTGCAGAAGAGACAATTATAGAACTTTTCAAATCCGTTTTAAAGAACTTTCCTGCTGAATCTACTTTGTGTGTCTTCTTTCATTTAAATGCCACTGTTGTAGGAGAAACACAATCAACTTAAGAAGTATCAGGAGCTGACAGCTAAAATGTCAAGTACCGTAGTTAAGAGATATATTGTTGGATCAAACCATGTTAATTGAAGGTGGCATAAGCACTTTGAAAACTATTTTTCTTTTTCATGGAAGCAATTCCTAGCTCTCATTCTAATCTCTATTTATCTTTTCCAAAGAGTATTAATGATACTAAAACTCATTTCTAGTCCGAAGTAAAGAGACACAATATATGGCGATCCATAGTTGGTGGAGGACTTCATGTTGTCCTCTCTGCAGAGGAGTTTTTATCTTATCTTATTGAATCATAGAATGTAAAATTTTACAATTTATGATGTTTTCTAGTAAAGCGGAAAAGGTTCTGTAGGCGCAACAAAGAGCAATCTGTAACAATATAGAGCAACTGTATAGGTGGACAACTCAGACGGATGAATGATCTCTGGTTGAATGTAAAGGTTGGTAGATCTCATACAAGAAGAGACAGAAAGGGGTTTGTCATGATCAAAGTTTCCAAAAGTTTAGAAACTTGGCATTCACAATCATACAAATGATTCAGTAGAAGGTATGTTAAAACCTAAAGGAACAAACACAAAATGCGGTCGTGTTTTGGTTGCCTCTAATTAAACCAATGAGAATTGTTAATGGCCACATGGTACTGAACTGAACAGTGTGGTCTTATTAGTTTAACTATAGGTAACTACAGTCTGTATGACTGCAATGGTACTCGACCATGGTACGAATGCATCGCAACCACAACACAACTGCGTCATGTGATTGTACCCTAACTCCACTCAACCTAAAGTGTGAATTAAGACAATTCTTGACCTACTGGTCTAATTTTTACATTTTATGCACATTCAGGGGTGTAACTATATAGGATAGAGAAGTAGGAGTCACACCCGGCCCCTGCTGCTGCATTTGGGCCCAGTGTCACGGGGAGTTGGCGACGTGCCTCATCCTTGCTACGCCGCCCATCTCCAATGTCTAGTTTCGAATGCGGACACAGCAGCCGTCCTCGTTCCCATGGAGATCAGGGGGCAAAGTTTACCCGACAGCGTACGCTTTCTGGTGTATGTCCACTCCCTACTAGCGTACAGGGAGCGAGGCGAACCCGTACAGAATGCGAAGCGAACTTGGCAGCGTATACTTCCTGCTGCGATTGGCGGACGTCTGCCCCTAAATGACTTAAAAGCAGGGCAGGTGAGCACGGGCATGGATATACCAGCGCTCACCTGTGGAGAGTCAGTATTGGGCCACGTCACATGACCCACCACTATTTAACAGGCAGCCTGCTGGCCACAGGTTGCCTGTGATTGGTCTTTTACCCTGAACTTGTGATTGTGAACTGCTGTGACTACTGTGCTTGACTTTGGCTTGTGAATTTGACTTCGTACTCGTCTCATCCTTTTGTACTTCGTTACCTCTCGGCTTTGACCTCGGCTCGTGTTACGCCATTGCCTAGGACGGGCTGTGCAAGTAGGCAGGGTCAGTGGTGGGGTTGAGTTCAGGGCTGCACATACCCCTGAACTGTGACACCCAGGAGCTTGAATTTATGCTTCTGCTCAATGCTTCTGGCCAAGAGGTTGAGATTTGGGCAGTTGTTTCATATTGATGGTCATGTCTCCCTTACTCCCTAACAAAATTTTCTGCTGTGCAGGGTAATTAAAATATTTTTCTTTTTGACTCTTATCCCATAACTGTTTCATCAGGACAATAGTCACAATAACCAAGTGGCTTCAAATTAATTCAGGGAGAGCAGGTTACAGCTATATACTGCAAAAACAAATATTTCAGTCCTATATGTACAGGGCATATATGGAGCAGGCTACCATGCTAAGCCCACTCTATACACAGCAGGTACCTTCTGTAAAATGCAGCTGACACTGGCCGGCAATGACTGGAATAAGAAATAACTACGAGATCTCCATCATTCAACCCCTCAGATGTCATATCCAATAGCAACTGTGGCATCTGATCATTTAGACAGAGGGAGATGGCTCCTTGTGTTCTCCGACTGGACTCCCAGTAGCAATATTGCGAGGCTTCAGTTGGTTGTTATGGCAGCCTTGAACCTTATGAAGTCTTCCAGGCCTTGCAAAGCAAAATACATGTTAAGCCAAGTCTCAAGCAGGGCTTAGTGCGGAGAGTTCCCATAGACGGCAAAAGAATAAGTCAAAGTTAAGGGCTACAATAGAGTGAGCCTTTAGACAGCTCGTTTGACAGATTTCACTCACTCTGAAGGAGACTGAGCAGCCTGTAAGGTATGCCAATACAAGCAGGCCGCAGAAGACAAACGGTTAAGAATTTCAAATAAAACAAATTACAAAAATGTTTTTTTTATGACATGATAGATGCACTTCAAACAAAAAAATATAAGACAATTCCTCTCTATATGCCCTGTTAGGACATCACAGTGGCATAGTAGTTAGCACTAGGGTCCTGGGTTGAAAATCCCTATGTTTGGGTGGGTTTCCCCCATGTACTCCAGTTTCTAATCACGCTCCATAAACATACCGACACTTTTAGTTAATTGAAATTTGCCTTTGTGTGCATATGCCTGAAATAGGGATTGTGAGCCCCACTGGGGATAGGAACTGATGTGAACAATGACAATATGTTAGCACTGTTGAATATGTCGGTGCTATATAAACTACAGGAATTCATTCAAATAATTATGCTAGTTAGGACAGCCCTTTATGTAATAGACATTGAATTCTGATGAAGCATGGGGATATTGGCTAGGAGAAAGTATGACAATGACAGTAGAAAGAGCAGCAGGTAGTAGTATTCCTTAATCTTAGTCTTTAATAAGGCATACAACTTACTAAACATTTAACAATTTGTGATTCTTCCCTACAGGTCTCTCTCAGGACGCATAGTAGGCGGTGTCTGGTGGTTCTTCACTCTCATCATCATATCATCTTACACAGCAAACCTAGCGGCCTTCTTGACAGTTGAGAGAATGGTGTCGCCTATTGAGAGTGCTGACGACTTAGCTAAACAAACAGAAATAGCATATGGAACACTAGATTCTGGGTCCACTAAAGAATTTTTTAAGGTTAGATGACATTTCCTTTATTATGTTATTAACTTGAATTGTTTTCTACATATGTTTTAAACATTATATACAGAGACAGCGGCGCTAGAATATTGTGTGTAGTGTAACAAAGCCAGTACTTGTGATACAGTGAACCAATCATGAACATGAAAAGATCTATGATTTAATGCTTTAAAAACGGACCTATTTTGGGCCTAAGGGAAAAAGCTATTTTTTTTCATTACCAGATTCAAAAAGTTAGAAGATTTACCGTATTCACCTTAAGACGCACTTGGGTTTTAGAAGAGGACAATAAGAAAAAACATTTTTCATTAGACATCAGATCAAATCAGCAATCAGACCCCCAATGTTAAAAGGGTTATCCAGGTTCAGAGCTGAACCCGGACATACCCTTAATTTCACCCAGGCAGCCTGCCTGATGTTAGCTTCGGAGCATCTCATGCTCCGATGCCTTCCTTTGCCCTACGCTAATTAGTAAAACATCTAGGGCAGCGTTAAAGCTGGCCCATTAGACTCGGTGACGTCACCGAACACACTGCCGGGCGGAAGCCTCCGCCCAGCAGTGTGTATTAGTAAACAAAAGAGCCCTTGCTCCGATGCTAACATCAGGCAGGCTGCCTGGGTGAAATTAAGGGTATGTCTAGGTTCAGCTCCGAACCCAGACAACCCCTTTAATCAGAACTCAGCTCACATCCCCAATCAGACCCCCAATGTGAATGACCCTCAATCAGACCTCAGAAAAGAGCCCCAATACAAATAAGACCTCAGATACCTCAGATCAGACCACCATGCCTCAGTTCAGACCCCCATGCCACAGATCAGACCCCCATGCAACAGATCAGACCTCAAGCCTTAGATCAGCCCCCATGCCACAGAGCAAGTAAAATTTACCTCTCCTGATCCGAATGCTGCAGGCTCCCAGGATCAAGCTCTCTCTTCTTCCTGTGGTCATCTGTGCTCTGAATTGATGCGCACAGCGTGAGGTCACAGAGAATCCTCACGTTGTGCACAGTCATAACACAGCCGACAGCAGAGGACCAGGAAGTGGTGAGTACAGAGCCTGGAGAGCACTGCATTCACTGTTTCCTGGTCCTCTGGTACTAATGAGTAGTGTTGAGCAAGCATGCCCGGCCAAACTCGCTGTTCGGCCGAGCATGCCTACGATCAGGTCCGCTCAGTGTTCGGCCGAACACCGAGTGTACTCGAGCGCAATGCTTGAGTCTCTTCCCCGCACTGTAATGTTGATTTGTACGCTAATGCGTACGCATTGTGCGCTGATGCGTACGCATTGTGCGCTAATGCGTACAAATTCAGTTAATTAGCATACTTTTACGAGTGAAGGGAGTTAAAGAAGAGAAGTCGCGATTCTGACCTTTTTCTATTAACCACTCTCCCCTCTTCCGAGCGGGGGGTGGCTGGTTTAGTCCCATTGACTAACATTATGCTCGGGTACTCGGCCGAGCACCCGAGCATATGAGCACAGAGGTGCTCGCTCAACACTACTGATGAGTGCTTCCATAATGGAAGCGTTCATTGGAATTTGCCCCATAAGATGCCTCAACATTTTCCCCCCATTTTGGGGGGAAGAAGTGCGTCTTATGGAGTGAAAGATACAGTACATTTGTACGGATGTAGTAAATGTCCATGTGGCTGTATTAAAGCTTGTTTTTTTGCTGAAAGAAGTTGTATTTTTCAATGGCATCCTTTTGGGTTACATATTGGGTCCAACATTCTGAGATAATTTATTTTATATAAAAAGAAAATCTTTATTTGGGGTCATATCTAATTTTTTTTCTAATTTTCTGGTTGCCTGTAACAACCACTAGGGGGAACTTAGGTGCTCACTGCATATAGATACACAACCCTGTCCTACTAAAAATGCTCACAAAAGAGCACAAAGACACCATACCCAAAAATGCACCAACCAAGACTGAATGACTGTATGCAATATGTTCCCCCTAGTGGCAGCTACAGGTAGCTCTATATCAGAAAAACAAAGATTATAGCCCGATAAGATAATAATAATCCGCACAGAGTTTAGGACTTATTTAAAAAGAAATGGTGCCGTGTATACTATTGGACTCTTAAGTCCTCATCTCTGCATAAAGTGCTTGTGCAATCACGGCATTCTGTGTCCTGACCCTGTCCTTCATACAGATGTTTGCTTTGAGGCTGAAGTGAACAAATTAAACACATTTATTTCCATGAAGTAGCTGGGTGTGCTGATAATTAGCATTGTAAATTTGTGTTGCATTTCCATAACCCATCATAAAACTGTGATCTTCCTCGTCATCATTAAGCCTTACTTATCAAACGCTACATCTGGTCTCCCTGCCATAAAATTGGCACAAAAGAACCATTTTCACAACTTGTCTCATGTTACCAAGATATCAAAGTGTTTTTGTACCTAATTTGTATTTCAAGCTTCTTTTTTTTTACTTGAAGCAGCATTAGTCTAAGCGGTGGATGTGCTAAGTCTGCATCTGATAAAAGGATTTTAATGAGACACTAAACTTTATGAATAGTCGCCTTAGAATTTTCTACTCGGCTTACCAATAGCTCCCACCTGCCTCATAAAATGTTTGTATCCATGTTGAGTTTTCCTTAAATTATTGCAAAGTCCTCTTCTTTGGTCTTCTATTTTCCCTAGAGATCTAAAATTGCCGTCTTTGAGAAGATGTGGACGTATATGCGTTCAGCTGAACCATCTGTGTTTGTTAAGACAACTGAGGATGGAATGAACAGAGTTAGAAAGTCCAAGGGCAAATATGCCTATCTCTTAGAGTCCACCATGAATGAGTATATAGAGCAGAGAAAGCCATGTGACACCATGAAGGTGGGAGGTAACTTGGATTCCAAGGGCTATGGCATTGCCACCCCAAAGGGGTCACCTCTGAGGTAAGTAGCTGAGCTCTGCCTCAATGTCCATTGATTTACTCTTTGGCTGTATACCCAATGGTACATGGTACACAAACAAAAGTTTTCTTTAAGACCTCATCCCTTCATATCATTCATACCATATCATCCATCTGCTTGGTGTCAAGTCATCTTGTATAACACATCCTGTAACAAATATTAATAGAATGTGGCTAGGTTCTGTATTAGAGATGTACATTTGCAGAATATTGGAAGGCAGTAGAAGGGTCAGTTTACTAGAAAAAAAATGATGAGCTTTTCATAAGTGTTGAGGAAGAAGGTTATGTCAAGAGAACCTGCCACTAGAAGAGGTCTCATCAAATTAGAGCATCTATATGACATTGAAGTAGTGTGGGCATCTGGGCCTACTAAAAGGCCTCTAGAAATCAGGGGCGGATTGGCCATAGACCTTACAGGGAATTATCCCGATGGGCCGATGCCCAGGGGGCCTCCTGGGCCCTCCTTATAGCTGGCCAGTGGAAGTTTTTGGGGATGTATTTTGTGCTGCTGGCAGTATTTTATGATGGACTGTGGTATTTGGCTCTGCTGGAGTGGTATAATGTGCCACAATATAGTATTGCTGGCCCTGTCTTCCATCAGTTTGGGCCCAGGGCCGCTTTCAGTATTTTTTCCAGGGCCACTTTAAGTTCCCAGTCCACCCCTGCTAGAAATACCTATGATGATTCGTGACAATTGCTTGGACATATGTATCCCCTCCCTTGAGTCCTCTCGACCATTCAGTGAAAGTGAGAGATGTCACATGACTTACAGTAGGTTCAATTAACATCACATTTTTCCTTTATGTTAACAGATATGGTGTAGAAAATGTGTCTGAACAATTGCCCCTATGTAGGCCACTCTATGCCATATAGTAACATACATCACCCATACAGGTCCCCATGTTAAAAAAATGTTTTTTGGGGGGTGTCCCATGAAAGAAGAATGCACAGCATATTATGCTTTGTATACAGTAAAAAAAAAAACTACCCAATGGACACATTTTTACAGTCAGTCCATATGGCTATATTGTTTAGCATATGCACTTAGAACATACGCGCCAAACATGTCTTGAACAGACCCCTAGGGAAGATCATTTAGTGAATGCAATGGTACCCACTAGTCCTGATCCTCTAATTTAAATGTACCTCTCCTGATGACATGTTTTTGTTGAAGGGATTATCTGTGATTTAAAAAAAAAAATAGTCTACTTTTTCCAGAAACAGCTCCACTTTTGTCCATAGGCTACACCTGGTATTGCAGCTCTTCCTCATTTACTTTAATGGGGATGAGCAACAATACTAGACAAAGCCTATGGGCAAGAGTAACACTATTTTGGGGGAAAAGGCAGATTGCTTGACCCAATATCTATGTTGGTATAGCCATAAAAAACATATGACATAGCATGTTACTAATTCTAATCATTAATTACAATGAGAACTTTCCACCAGTTGATAAAAGGTAGGTCTTCTATTCTTCACAAATGTTCTCTGTATACATTTTGCAGTTTGTCAGTGTTATTCCACCTTTAACTCCACTTTGCTTTTGTAACTAGCTACATTTTTGTGTTCTGTTGTCTTTTTAGTGACTGTTGAGCATTTTAAATTCCTAACATGTTTCAAAGTCTTCTGTAGTTAAGTGGTTTGACAACAAAGATATTGAGGAGTTTGTGAGTGCTGAGTATGACTGATGTATTAGTGGAATGGTCCTGACTGATAGGTTATTCATAATCTTAGAACAAGCTAAAGGACAGATGAAAGGAGGTAGGGTGATTTTAACCAAAAATATATATCTGTCAAATCCAGGGCAGTATTCATTTTTTCTCATAATTTCCGCGCACATAAAACCCACATCAAAGATGCCATGATACAGCCCCAAGATAATACCTACTGAGCCCATATAGTATCACAATATAGTGACCAGAAAATGTGCAGTATGCAAATAATACCCTCTCAGTTACCAAATAATATTGCTGTATACCAGATAGTACTGTATTGTTTTACTTATGGTTCCTATCCTTATGGACTCTTAGAAAACAGGCAACCTGGCCAATTGACACCTCTTAAAACTGGGCCTGATAAATCCCTTTGGATAGGTATATATATATATATATATATATATATATATATATACTGAAAACAAAAAAGATTTAGCTCACACATAAAGTGAGAAATGTGAATGCCAATTCATAATTACAAGATTAAGGACAGAAAAAAAACTTCAGGACACAGGGGGGTCATTTATTAATCTGAAATATGCAACAGTTAGAAAAAGGTCTAAATCTAACACAGCTTGAAAGCTGTCTTACATTTAGAAGCGGTGCTGAATGTGCCAAAGTTATGTAGAGGCCTGTGCCTCTTCATAACTTCGCCGATCCACTGCCAGCAATGGGGCTTTATTAAGACCGCCATCTAAAACGCTGGTCTTAATAAATGTGCCTTATGGTCTCCTCAAAATAAAAAAAAGTTGCCCTTAAGCTACCTGGAGCCTACCACTGACACCAAGCAGACCCTTGAGTTAAAGCAAATGCTATAAGAAAATTACTTATTTTACCTAAATCCAACTTTTATTCTAAATATGTTTTTGTTATTTAATATTCCATATTATATTATCATTATACTACACAACAAAAATCATGAAAGTCATGAGTTTCTTAATAAACTGACTTAGTGTTCCACCCACATCACTTCTCAGTAGTTATCTCATTATCATTACAGGCAAAATTTACAATTTTTTTCTGTTCTTACATAGCATCAACATATTCATGTTAGTCCCAAGAAATATTTTAGAGACAGCTGCTTGTAGGATTGCCAGAAAATCAGAACCCCCCACGTGACTGCAAAAGACCTTCAGGAACATTTAGCAGGCTCAGTCTGGAGTTGTAGTACATTGTACTGTTCAACAACACCTTCACAAATACAGCCTTCATGGAAAAGTCATCAGAAGAAAACCTCCCCTGTGTCCTCACCACAAAATTCAACATCAGAAGTTTGCAAAAGAACATATAAACAAGCCTAAGGCATTTTGGAAACAAGTCTTGTGGACCAATGAAGTTAAAATAGATCTCTTTGGCCACAATGAGCAAAGGTATGTTTGGAGAAAAAAAGGGTACAGAATGGCACGGGGAACATTTCACAGGTAGTGGGAAGAATGTATTCAATGAAATTCCAAAAAATTCTGGAAGCAAGCATAACACCAACTATAAAAAAACTGAAGTTGAAAAGAGGATGGCTTCTACAAATGGATAATGATCCTAAACACACCTCAAAATCCACAATAGACTACTTCAAAAGGCGCAAGCTGAAGGTTTTACCATGGCCCTCACAGTCCCCTCATCTGAACATCATTGAAAATCTGTGGATACAGCTGAAAAGAGCAGTGCATGCAAGACAGCCCAGGAATCTCACAGAACTGGAAGACTTTTGCAAGGAAGAATGGATAAAAATCCCTCAAACATGAATTAAAATACTCTTGGCTGGATACAAGAAGCGTTTAGAAACTGTGATACTTGCCAAAGGGGGTGTTGCTAGGTAATAACCATGCAGTATGCCCAAAGCTTTGCTTCTGGCCCTTTTCTTTTTTTGTTTTGTAATTTTGAAAATGCAAAAGGTGAAAATAAAAAAATAGCTTTTACTTAAAACACAAAGGGAAAAATGTTACCTTTAACTATGCCTTTTGGAGATCATTTGATCTTCAACTTGCTTAACTTGTTCATTATAACAATACTTTTGACCAGGAGTGCCCAAACTGTTTCATGTCTATATATAAATCATGGGTTTCAATGCAAAATCTGTAACAAGGCCCGTAAAGTACCGTGTGCCAATCATAATGCTATGTGTCTTAAGTGGCAGAGGACTTCAGGGTTACTCAAGCACCAGGAACTGGTGTGTCTGCTACCTCTACACCTTCTGTAGCTTCACCCCTATTGCTAAATAGTTTTAGAATACCAAGAAGGGAATGCAAATTTATTTTCTCCACTTGACACAAAACATATTCTTCTACATGTAGGCTGAAGCCCCAAACATTTTGGAGACACATGTCCTTGTTCTGTTTAACTCACAAGAAATTTTCATAGCCTGAGGCTATACCAAATAAACTGTCTTGTTGCAGCAGAAAAAAACATGAAATGTGTGAAAACGATTTAAGAGAAATGTTGTAAAAGTTACATGTAGAGCAGACCTATTTTCAGATAGTGGCTTGTTTTTTGTTTTTTTGTTTTTTGTTTTTTTAGTACACCACAACAAGAACAAAATCTCTCATATACTGAGCCTCTATTACTCTGCTCTCTTCAAATCTTGAACTGAATGGATTGTTTACTAGTGAATTCTATACACATCTACAAATGTGGCATGGGCTGAAATGCAAACTGCAGTTACATGATTTTGCCTATAATATAAAGGTTAAGAAGCAAGCAATGAGTGCTGCAATTTTCTGTCCTTTGTCCGGGTCTGCTTACCCACATGCACCACACTGAGTGCCGACCAACTCTGCATTCCAGTTATTTCCAGAAGTCGCTATTTCTGATGCCAGAATTGATTCCATGGATTTCCATGGAATCCTTTCAGGCACTGAGTACCTCATTTCTCATGCCAGATGTCTCCCTTTTGCCAGACAGAAAAATGTAGCATGGAACATTTTTCTATCTAGCTCTGGATGTAAGACAAGTGTACAAAGTACATTAATAATGTAATCTATTGTGTTCCAGTGGAGGGTAAAGCAACTGACATATATGTGAATCCAACCTTACTATATTTGGTACATGCCCACTAGTTTAGTCAAACTTAAACAGAGTTTTGATCTCCACAGTAGCCACTATTCAACATAGTGGGAAACCAGTACAAAAGATCACTCTACCCTTCTAGCCCAAGTGAGTAGAAAGGTTAAAAATCATCATCATCTCCAAGATGATGATGATGACATTATCCTAATTAAGGTTCCAATTTTTACTTTTGCTATGGCCTAGAAAAGTAAAAATCATCATCATCTCCAATCCTAATTAAAGTAACTTCCAATTTTTACTTTTGCTATGGCCTTCCCTCTCTTCTTTGCACACCCATATGTGTAGTGGCTGAAAATCAACAGAAGTAATAATCCAACGAGGATAGTCAAGGTTGCAACTGATGCATCCAGATAACGCTGAGATTTGGATAACTATGGGTCTTTTCAGGGACAGTTTGGAGAACCACTTATTGGATCCACTGTGGTGGGCCAAATCCGTGACAAGATAACAGAGTCCTCCAGGTCTAACACTGACAAAAACGGTCTGAAAATTACACTTGAGCAGTTCTTTCATTTCTCACTTCTTAGTTTCTTGCTTCGAGTTATTTGACAAATTGCCTATTAGTCCCTATTTTTGCATGGGCTGGATTCATAGAGTGTATTCTACAGCTGCACCCAATCTATATCATTCATTATATTTTGTTAAATCACAGTTTTCCTTACCAGTTGGTTTCTTTATTTCTTGATTAGAAGAACTTGTCTTAACTTGGAAACCACCTAGTTCAACACCCAACTTTGTCAAGTATCAGTATTTATAGAGTTGTCAAACCACTTTAACCACAGTAAATAAAAAAAAAAAATTAAAATAAGACCTTTCTCCATCCCACTCATCCTTCCTTCATCCATAGCATGGCTGACAGGGCTTGTTACCTATCCTGAGCCAGAAGCCCTGTTACCTACATTCATATCCCATATGTTCCACTTGTTACAGCCTTAGGCACATTGCTAAAGGTTTGGTCTGTGTATGTGTGTTCTGTGTCATTAGAGAATCACTCAGAAGGATTGGTGATCCAGTTTAATCTCTATTTTTTCCCTATATGCTTTCCAAAATATGACACAACTTATCCCAGCCCCCCGCTGCCAAGGAACAAGGATAACATGGAGGTCTTAAAGGAACATGATGGTCAATATTGAAGTTGACCATTAACACTGTCCAGTAATTGGTTTTCACATAATTTTTCTCCCACTGCAAGATCCATCCTGCTTCCTCCTATTAAACTGCAATTAAAATGCCGCAATTGTTTTCCCTTTTGCTACTGCTCAGTGCAGTAAGTCTGCAGCTCCGTCACTAAGGTTAACAGTGGCTATGTTGTAATAAAACTAATGTTTAGAGAAATTATTTTAGCTGAATTCACCATTAATTTGTACATTAGTGCTGTGAATTAATGTGTTCTGAGGAAGGTCACATACAATTTTTTTATGTATGAGGTTAATCAAGTGTATAATGTACTTATTAGTGAAAATGAGAAGAAAATACATTGACTGAATGAGACACAGCTGTGGGGTGGAAATAGTGTTCCAAGCAATGTTTGAGAACTGTTCACATGGGATGCGTTCACTGATAGATCATTCTTCTGACAATAGATGGGCCTCAGGACATAGGTACACAAAGATACATTATGGTCCCACATATGTGTATGGCTCCATAAAACTCGGAGGTTATACTAAGTCATAATAGGCTCCATGCACAAGGCTAAAAGTAATGGGGAGTTGTAGCAATAATCAATCTGTTTCTAGAAAAGGTAGGTAACAAACAATATGACCATTAACACAAGTACCAAAGGGGTTGTCTCTTTTTTCTTCTAGAGCACTGACTGACAGATCTACCTACACAGACACTGCTGGTTATGGGGCCCTGACCAACCACTATAGCCATGTTACATTTAACTTAGATGAATGGGGTTTTTCTAGGTACCAGATATTGATGGCGTATCCCCAAAGTGAAGGCTGCAGGGATCAGCTGACTGGTAGGGGTTCCCACCAATCTGATATTGATAACCGAGCCTGAGAATGGGTAATCAATTTCTGGATCCCAGAAAACAGCTTTTAGTAAACTGCATTTTAACTTCTCATTTGCATGTCTTTCTGTTTATGGAGGCCCTGTACTTCAACTTTAAGCGGTGCTCTAAAAATCCTTGTGGTTGTGGACCCTCCCTAGCAACAGGCAATCAGACACAACGCCCAACTGTTCAGTCCACTATTGGCCCCAGCTCACTTATTTCCCTATGAGACAGATTTACCTCATTCGTCTGAGAAAATTGAGTGACTACCCTTCTGGAACGGTAATGGTGACCATATAGTTTACTTTTTTTACATAACAATGGATAACAGAGTTCTTAGCAACATAGCATAAGCGGGTAACCTGCCTCATAGTTACTGATGATTACGGGGTTATAAAAGAAAGGAACTTTAAAATGTATACATTAGCAACAAGAATTCATATATAATATGTGTCGTTTTCTACGAAGATATATGACCCAACCATTAACAATTAATGGAATATTTTGTGACTTTAAGTTTGTTGTTCAGAAAACACACACATTGCTATAGACCTCTAGTTACATTTAGATCAAAACTACTAATTACAAATATTAAGTCTAATGCAGACAGAATAAAATATTGGTCTCAACATGACAACAAGCCATACTTCTCTTGCAAAATGGTGACTTGGTCCAGTTGATTTCCATGGGTAATACCATGGGACTTCCAAATTGGATGTGACTCATGTGATATCATGAGATTCTCAAACAATATGGTGGCTCTACATACAGTTCCATGATGGAGGTCCACCACTGGTCCACTCCTTGGCATGAGATGGATTGATACTGTTGAACCAGGCAACCTTCCTGTGTTTTGTTTTGTTTTTTGTTTTTTAGCAGGGTTGGTGTTAGCAGCAAGTCCACAGGCTTTGGGGTGCCCAGGGTGATCTGGGTAAACATTATATATGCTATATTAAGCTAAGAGAGGGGTAGACAAGGCACCAGTTGTGACTCTGTTACCTAAGGGACAACATATACAACACATATCTAGTCCTGAGCCTGCTTTTATTATTAGCCACTATTTAATGGAAGGTAAAAGGAAAATAACACTACTGAGTCTATCATGTAATTCTTGGTAGCACCCTGGCTGTATATGGCTGCATCACAATGGATTCACATGCATGGCTGTAAAACTACTGCTGCTCAGCATGTCAATACGCTTGCCTGCATTTACATTGCAGATCTGGTAAACATATTTGAGATGTATATTGTAGTCACAGTATATACAAAGATAAGATGCTGTTTTCTTGAAGACCTGCATGCACTGCGGTGACGGAGCTGGAGTAGGGACGGGGGCACATGGTGGTATAGGATGAAACTTGCAGCTGGTTCACCTATCCTTTGTCTCATGACCTCATGAGTGATTTCTCAAGCTGTAACTTATCGAGTGTTATCTATTCATTTTTAAAGAAATCCAGTAAACCTGGCAGTATTAAAACTGAACGAGCAGGGGCTTTTGGACAAATTGAAAAACAAATGGTGGTACGACAAGGGAGAATGCGGCAGCGGGGGAGGTGATTCCAAGGTCAGCCCCAGTAAGAACAAACTAGCGGGTAACAAAACAGCATGATAGTAACCAGCAACTGCCCTGTACACCTTTTATGCCAAGGCCCCGGTGCTATTCTACGAACAGGCTTGCATGGAAAAATACAGTAAACCAAATTAAGGGCAAGTGACACAATTTAATACAGATCTTGTGGAAGAAATACACAAAAATGTTATCCAAGAAGACTCTGGATGTAATGTAAGTAGTGGCAATCATACTTCAAAAGCTTATGTGCTAAAGTGAGTTTTTATAATAGGTATTTATGAAATAATCAGATATATCGAACAAATTAAACTTAAGTCAAACTGTTTCTAGTTAAAAATGCAAATTGACAAAATGCAATAACAAAATCCTACAATATTGGATCCACACTTTTCACTGCATGGACTAAATATTTGCCTCAGTTGTCTTAAGCCAAGCAAGAAGAAAGTAAGCAACTAAGTCACCGGGTGCAAGAAAGTGGCTCATCCACAGGCAAGGGACGGGTGTTGCTGGTTACTCAAAGTGATATAGTTAATACTCGTCTGGCTTGGCTGGAAGAGAGGGGAGAAATGGGTACTAGGGGATGGAGGGTCTGGGTGGGGGCGCTTGATAGAGTATTGAAGCGTATCACTTTGTCATGGTTCACGCATACGTCAATGAATGCCTCAATGAAATGTTGCTATGCTACTGAATAACATAAAATAACATTGGTGATGTTATTTATGTTATTTCCCATGGTTTGAAGAGGTGCTGTAAACCTAGCGGTATTGAAACTCAGTGAGCAAGGCGTCTTAGACAAGCTGAAAAGCAAATGGTGGTACGATAAAGGGGAATGTGGAAGCAAAGACTCCGGAAGTAAGGTTAGTCACGCCCATAACAGAGTTCCCACCAATGATCACGTGATGCTGCAGGGGCCTACTCAATGGTTAACACAGTCTTTTTTTTCTTCCATACATTTAACATAGCAATCCATGTGTTTTTTTAAGGTTCTTGTCAACAATTCGATCCATGTAAACATTTAACCCAATACATAAAACACATTTGTGATATGTAGCATCTAATATTAACGTTTTAACTTACTAAACATACTGTACATGGTCATATACATTTCACGCTACAAAAAATATTAATACAAAGAGCAGGCACACCTTTACAGTTAAATCATTTTACAAAAATAAACATTCAATATTTGTAATTAGTTTTTTGTAATTAAAAAGATTTTAAAGAATCTAAAAAATTCAACATTGTTTTTTGTCTCATAAACCATTTCCAACTGTTTACTTTTTCATTTGTACAAAATATCACCTACAACATATCTATATATTTAGACAGATTAATATATACCAATAACATACAGTACACTACAAAAATATGCTAAATCACACATACATAAATTACATATACATATGCATATACTTTTACCAAAAATTTATTTTATTTTTTATTTTGTAATTTTTACCACCTACACTACTAATTACTGGTATCTACTTCATATTTTTTTTCCAAAACATCTGTTTAATTCAGATTCAAAGATATCCTTCCTTAAATACCAAAATCAGAACTACAATTGTCTTATTTTAATGTTTTTTCTTATTTCAATACTTTTGGCTAAAAAACTTGATGTTACAATTTAAATACTGACATACCATCCAATACGCTGAAGTGGATATAAAATGGTAATTTATGGAATTGTAATTCTTAAAATACTAGCACATAATGATTGTTATGTACATATCCTTTCATAGTATGCAAATCTTTAAATATACTTCTATGTACTTAATTCCTGTTAACTTTATTTAGTGTAGTAATATTTACTACCCAAAATTTTTACTAGAACTTTAAAGGGGTTTTCCGAGATAATTAAAAATGACAGATAATCCCTTCAATTGCCTAAAATAAAAACCCATGTAATACTCACCAATTCTCTAGTGCACCGCTGGTCCTCATGTCTCTGCTTGTTTACAAACTGCAGCGGCGACGTGCCGGTATACAGCACGTGACTGCTGCAGTCAATCACTGTCCTCAGTACTGTACTGGACAACTGCATGTCACTGTTCATATCACCAAAATTGTAACATGTGCAGCGACATGCAGTACAATCTGTGACCACAGAAGACAATCACTGTCCTCAGCGGTAGAGGACAAGGCTTGTGGGGGTCCTGTCCGAGATTTTGGATTATCTCAGACAAGTGGACATTTGACTACTCCAAGTCCAAACATTAATTTATCATATCTCTAGAGCATCTTTATGCTAAAACCCATATTATAAAACATCTGTAAAATAATCTGCCTCAATGTTTAAAATCCATTTTATTATTAAAAACTACAGAATAGAAAATTGCCAATAATTGCCAATTGATTTGCCTACCAAACCCATGACTCTAGAGTCATCATAATATATCTCAGCCAGCCCATACCACATATCTCCCAAATGTTGCTATTTATCTGATTGCATATATAATTACTTTTATTAAAGGGGTTGTCCCATGAAAGATATTCTACAGTTTTCAAACCAGCACCTGGATCTGAATACTTCTGTAATTGCATGTAATTAAAAATTTTGTATAGCTACTGAGTTATTCAGTAAAATGTATCTGTATAGTGCCACCTAATTTCTTGACCTGCTCACTGAGAAGTCCGCACATGCTCAGTTTCATCTTTCAACTTCCTCCTGAGCTGTGATAGGGAGAGCTGAGACACGCCCCCTTAACTACAGCAGAAAAGACACGCCCCTTGAGCTGTCAGCTTGATATAAATCTAGCAGAGCAATGAATGGGGAGATCTCTGGATCCATGTGAAGTACAGGGCTGGTTCTAGCTTTATTAAAAAGGTATTGTCATGTACTATATGATGCCTGATGTTCATTTATTACATTATTCATGGGATAACCCCTTTAACCTTGGATTACAAACATTTATATCAGCATTCACCACTCTATGTCTTAAGGTCACTCACCATTACTGTATGTTGTATGAGAAGGAAGCCATCCTGAATGCTATGCTAGAACTCTACACAGTATTTTCCCTACTATAACAATTAGGAAAGCTTTTAATAAACCCACTGCTTAAAAGTAAAACAAAAAATATAAATATTAATAATAATAATAATAGTAATAATAAATGACATTAGGTATGTGTTTAAAGTTAGTCATAAAATTGTGAGTGTACCGAAATAGGATGATGTGTTAAATGCAGGTGATAGTGTAATAATGTAGTTTTCGTGATATCTCAAGTTTCCTCCAGAAAAGGTTTCAACACATATTTTTTCTTTGATTTTTAATTATTCGATTCATTTTCTGTATATTTTAATGTTGACCTGAATTGTGTTTCATGTGATATTTTAGTTATAAAATGCTCTCAAAATTTAAGTATAATTCATCGATTTTCGATTTTTAGAATCAGGACTCTTTTAAATAGTCACATAACATTCAACCTGTGCCTTAGTGCTTTTAGGTGCCTTTACACACTTTGATAATATTTGAATAATTTAGTTTATAATGATTGTCACCACATGTAACTACTGGTACATGACAACTGGAGATGATTGAAATCATAATTCAAGTATGATAAAATTTACCATAATAACAACCACAAATCAACGTGTGTAAATGTAATCGCTCAATGATCTGGCAACTAAGCCACCCACCCAGACTTTTGGTGTAAGGTTTAAATACCATGTGACTAGGATACCCATTTGATCACAATATTGTAGGATCACAACATGTAGATACACATTGTTAATTTTTCTTAAGAACAAAGAGCAGCATGTATCATAAGACACCAAAGTGTATGCATTATCAAAGTGTGATGCAAATATGTTTAAATGGCTGTGTGGTGCGGAGTAGATTGACCACTAGAACACCTATGATTTAGAAATAAAATCTTAAAAATAGAAAATATACATATAGTTTAATTATTTTTTATAACAAGAGATATGCCCAAAATAGGATTGGTCATCTAGACAGGGGTCCAACCCCTAGGACCCCCTGACAAATATCATGTTCTCTCAACAAAGAAGCTTGGCTATACCTGAGGCCTACCATAGTACAACTGTTCATTCCCTTACATTTTATTGGCTGAGGGGTCAGACTATTGTATACCCACTTATCAGGCTCTTATGGCCTATTCTAAGCTCAGTGTTTAATCCCAGAAACCCCTTTAAGTTATCTATGTTGTTATAGTATAGCGCAGCAAAGTCCCACACTCTGGAGATCCTGATCATAAATTAGTGGAGACAGCAAAGACACATATCCCATTCTGAGCACAATGGAGTCTGAGGGCATTTCCCCAGCGTCCCTTTTTATATTAAATAGTGGAAAAGCTTCAAGTGTAACTGTCATATTTTTTTTATTTGCTAGTTTATTAGAGCTAGGCATGTATACCTGAGTTAGTCTGTCAATGTTTGTCAAAGGATCTGTAATTACCTTATAACAGCTGTCATTAATGTCCCTTGTCCCTTTCCACCGGCCCCTTAAAAGATTGTTGCCATGGCGTGTCTGTCTTCCCTTTTGTGTAAATAGAAGACAGAGGGGAGTATCTCCACATTGCAGGCCTGCATTAATCCAATGTAATTGGCTGACAGGAAGCTGCTGGCTACAGCAAGGGTGTATGGGAAGTGAGGGAAGGCAGTTTTGGCCTCAGAGTACTGGCAGAGAATCTTGAGAAGATCCTTATATTGAAGAGGTTAAAACAGCCGTAACTAATGGAAAAACTCAAGGAAAACAGTGGTATGTGAAGAAACTAAAGACTTCTTCATGCATAATGCTGCAGCAGCAGTACCATATGCTTTTTTTTTTTCTTTATGAAAACATGACAGTTACACTTTAATATGTGAAGTATGAAATGGTGGTTCCAAATTCATTGACAATATTTGGGTATGGCCAGTAATAAGAATACAGAAAGACCAAGTAAAATATGGTATAAGAAAAATATGCATATTTTAGGGAATGAAAGACTAGACCATTATGTGTAACACGAACAGGCCATGTACATGTATGTTATTAGTCTACTGAAGCAATTGCCTTAGGCCCCATTATATCCCTATAAGTGCTAACCGAAATGTCTCAAAATCAGCCACAGTGTTTCTAATAACAGCCACAGTGCCTGAAGTCTTCAAAATACAGTACTTACCTTTCCATGCTCCAGCCACTTCTTCTACAAAGTTAAATGTGGACTTCTGTAGAAAAAAGTATTTCTAGATGAAGTGATCTGTGACAGACTACTGTATAAGAAGGAAAACATTATGTCAAGGTCAGCAGGCAGGGTCAGACTGGTCCAGTAGAGTACCAAAGGATCCTTTGGTGGGCCCAAGCTCTGATACGATAGTGAGCCCCAAATATCCGGGAGAAAAATCCCATTTGGCTGCCTTTGGAGTCAATAACCTGCCACTAGGATATATTTCTGTAATTCAAAACCCATTAAACTTTATTGATGATATAGAATTGGGCCTCAAGAATAATTTTCTGTGGTGGGTCCTAGGAACCCCAGTGCGACACTGACAGGAGGACTGTTGTGTTAAATTTGGAAAGCATGCCATCAAGAACTGTAATGCGCCTCACTAGTGAGGACTGACTCAAAGTTTGAGAACCAATGGTCTACAAATCTTTGTATTGACTAAACAATAACTAAATATTGAGTCCTGGCAGTAGCAACATTCAGGTTTGAAGGGAGGCAGTAATATTTTATTGTTTTCTGCATTTAAGTGCCATTGTACAGATAGGTTTAGCTCAAGAACAATTTGGATAGTTAGAAGCAATTGATTGGAAAAGTCCCGTAGTCTTAGTTCCTACAATTTAGTACTCTCATGTGACCACTAGGAATATATTACAATATAATGGTTTGTAATGGGCAATGAGTGTGGACCCACTGTACCAACTAATAGGTTTGACTTTGGACTGGTGTTATCCTGGAAATCCAGGGATCTGGCCTTCACTGCAGGGGACCTACCAGGCCACTACCTCTTGGAACAGTCCCAGTGTAGTTGTCAGCTGACCTATGGGGCGCACATACTGGTGCAAAACACCAAAATGTCTGGCAATATTCCTAGTCGGTAAGCAGGCTAAGATCAGGGCAGGCCAGCAAAGGTCACTACAGTGGTAAGGGCAAAAATGTGAATAGTAGTAGTTTAATGAATAATATTTCTACTAGAATTAGCGGAGCGGCAATGGATATGGGCCGCCAATCAAACCTGGTTATAGTGGATTATAATTAATACTTTTGATGAATTTTTGTTTATAAAAAATGGACTAAATCTATGAAAAACTAATCCAGACCAAAAGTGGAGCTGTTGCTCAACCAATCAGATCTTTTTACTCATGAAAAATTGCTGCACGCTTTGTCTAGTTTAATATATCACATGAAACGCAAGCCAGCTTTTTGGGGTTCATTTGTAACAGGAAGTTAATGCACAATTTTAGCTCCAGAGCTCCTTATTTTTGAGTTGAGTAGCCAAGTGGGTGGGCTTATCAATGATTGACAGCTATGTCTGTATGCACACCTACACAAAGAAGGCTGTCAATTACTTATAGAACTGTCCTTGTTGGCTACTGACCTCAGAAAGAACAGAGAAGTAAATAAATAAATTACACGTTTTGGGTAATCATTTCCCATAAAACTGTATATCAATTGCTCAGTTCCTCCTGCTCTATAATATGCTGCCTTCAGCATTCCAAGATACCCAGGTGGCCAAAATTGTACACAATATTCTATGTATAATGAGTTCCAGTGTATCAGAGGAACTCTAAGTATTTGAAAACATTCTAAGCATCTGAAAGTATTCTAAGCTACTGTAAGTTGCACCTATTGCAAATGATCCCCACTATTGTCTTTTTCTTTACACTTTTCTGTAATCAGACTATTCCTAGGTAAACATGTGTAATACAAACTAATAAATATTATTTTTACTTTTTACTCTATTAGCATCATTATTATTTTATGTGCTTTAGTCCTAATTTCATGTTCTTGTGTTAGCTCAAAAAGATCAAAATATATTTTTTCATTTCTTCAGGTCGTAGGCATTCACAAGAAGAATATTTTCACATTGCATGTTGAATCGGAGTCAACAGAAATCACTCTACAGAAATATATCGGGTTTATTACTAAATCACATAGTATTGTTACTTTAGCATTGCAATAATGCTATAAGAAGGAAAAAGTTGATCATTAAAGGAGTAAAACGACTAATAATAAGATTAACAATACTATAGGTGACTCATTCATAAAATCATAGCCCTTCACAAACACACATCAAATCACGAGATTCTTCTACATTTTTCTCATATGATAAAGGCCCTGAAAGTAGCAATGGTGGGACTACTGTATTCACTAGACAGCATTGGGTGCATGCTTAAAGTCAAAGCTAATATTTTCTGGAGGGAGGTGGGTTTTGGGGCTGTGCAATGCAATGATGTGGTGGGGGGTAGAAGAATGTCCAAATATTGAAATGGTGTGATGCGGACTGTTTTTTTTTATGGCAGATGCCAAGCCTTTTTGACATGGTAATATAATTCAAATATACATTATGACCTCAGTTATCGGTGCTAGAGAGCGAATATTATATTTGAAAAGTGTCTTTGATGGTCATGTCCCTTAATAAAAAGATGGATCAGTCAATGGTTTGCAACTGAAACCATCAATTTGTTACAACCATTAAAATGAACTCTCAAGAGGCTTTGATGGAGTAAGAAAAAAACAAAAATACACAGAAATATAGTTAACATGCACATTTTAGTCCATTACCATGCCACCGGTATAATAAACGCTGCCACATCTTGATATGGTAAATCAGAAAGATAGCCAAACAAGGTAGAGTATAGGATTTTAGAAAAATAAAAAGATCAAGAGTGTAAAGGCCCCCATACACATTCAATAGCTGTCAGTTGAAGCATTGTTCCACTGACAGTTATCTCAACCGACTTCCCCATAGACATACACATTTGGTTTGGCCAAACATGCATTTGTATTCAATGGGGTGGCCAGCAGGCACTTCTGGCAGGGGCTTATCTCTTGGAAGAACATAAGGATCAGGCAAAAATATTTATTTCAACCAATTCTTCTCTCCCTAGACATCACCTGTCATGAGAGAATTAGAAACTCAGCATGCTCATTAGACTATTGGCTGAACCCGCAGTTCTCTACACTAATGTGTATGGGGGCCTTAAAAAAGTTGAAAACATGGCCAGTAGGACACGGAGTTCAATTAAATCTCTAAACAAAACTGATGTTCTTCCTCAGTAATGAGTCCCACAATACAAAAATTCTCTATACACACAAAGACAATCATATAGGAGCAAAGAAGTTCTACAAACTGGACCCGGTCCTAATCAGCTAAATATAGAAGCACTGTCTCGGATGTTACTACAAGTTCTTCTTTGTAATAGAAATAGTGGGCAATATGCATTTGATGACTTAGCACTTCATATATGTATGAGTTGCAAAACACCAGGAGCAAGTTAACATCTTTTTAAATTCTGGTTCTGTATTCTCAAGAATAAATAGTGGCATGGAATAAGTCAAACAAGTGATGCATTTTAAAAATTTGTAGGACATAATGTTCCATACTTATAAGAAGGCACTTATGAAAAGAATACCTGGTGCAAGAATACAGGGCTGGATGAGATGTCTAGCACTGTCAATCATAGGGGAGGGGGGAGTACAGAGAGCACAGGAGGTGTTGTGTTAGTGGTGCTCCTAGCGCTATGTCCAGCTCCTTGGTGCTCCAAATAGGTAATTTGCATAAATATACAAATGAAGATATCTCAACAACTATTAAACCTATAAATAAAATACATATATTTTTACTTGTTTAATAGGGTTGATTATGTTGGCAGATACTAGAAAGACTAGATATTGAAATGATTGGGTCAAAACACTGCAAAAACGTTTTTAAACATTTTGATCCTACATGTTTCCCTTTATTATTCCTTACACAGTCAATCTAAAATGGACAATCTCTTTAGGACTGTAGGGACTGTAGGCATTTCATGGTACCAGTTGTGAACCACTGCTGTAAATATACCTGAAAGTTCTTAAGAGAAACCTTAATTAACTGAGATTGTTTTGAGCCATTTTTTATTTGAATTGTAAATCAGCTTTTGCATTTACTGCTTTGCTCAACAAATTTAAACACACATAAGATTTAGTAGCTGTTCCCTCTCTTGTGCTGACACAAATTTAGTATTGTTGCACGGTCATAAAAAAAAATCTG
The DNA here is from genome assembly GCA_900303285.1 of Rhinella marina. Lineage (NCBI taxonomy): Eukaryota > Metazoa > Chordata > Amphibia > Anura > Bufonidae > Rhinella > Rhinella marina. The sequence continues at coordinate 72,484 of ONZH01020831.1, read as the reverse complement.
GGTAATTTCGAAGCCATAGAATTTTCACTCTATTCAAAGATTTAGCTAAATCATCCCCACAACATTATTCCAGAATGTGCTTAATTTATATATACAGACCATATCCAAAAGGCTTAACACCTCTATTGCCAGTTCTAGTAGGCATAAAGGTGCTTGATGGTGTTGCCTGATCTATGTTTTTGGCTTGTTGACATGGTCAATGACATTTAAAAAAGGGGGCATAGGTTGCTCAAGAAGCTTGAGGACGTCTTCAACATATTTGGTGCACTAATAACACATTCTTCCCCTTCCTCTTTCCCTTTTCCTATCTTCTATCACTGGTTCTAGGATAAAACAAGTGCACTAAGCCTCAGCAATGTCGCTGGAGTCTTCTATATCCTGATCGGTGGCCTGGGACTGGCTATGTTGGTTGCCCTAATCGAGTTCTGTTACAAGTCCAGAAGTGAATCCAAAAAGATGAAGGTGGCATTGCATCTTATGTCATCATCCCCTCTATTACAATCTTGCTTTCTTTTTATAATGCAGAGTGTTTTAACTGTATGATTGACTCCAGATTTTCTACAATGATCACCACTATATTATCAACCTATGGTCAAAAATGCAATTTATGTTGTTTCTTTTCTTCTTGTACCTCAGATAGACACTTTCGCACATATAGTAATGAAAGACTTCAAGTACAGTTATTAACTCAGATATAAAAGGGAATTCCAATCATTGATATTTTTGGTGTACCCATACCCCTTCTTATTCTCCCATTTTTGGTCACCATCAGCCTTTTGGAGACTTCCATTCTCTGGAAAGGACACAAATAATGAATTCTATGTCAGTGGTTGAAATACCCCTTTGATGTTCTCGAGAAGCTAATGGTGTTCTAGAACTAGACAATATTACACGTAGTAGGCTGTTACAATGAAGAACACTGAGATTGCTAATAAGCAAAAATTGGTTGTGTATGCTAATAAGGCAAAAAAACCAATGGCAATTTAATTAATGTATGTTCTATACACACTAGTTAATTTAGTTAAAGGGGTTAAAGGATCCCAGCTATTGACCAGACTGGGCTCCCTTACTTTGGTGGACCTATCCTGCCCTGCATTGCACAAACAACCATTTAATTTGGAAGGACATTGTGTTATACCGAAAGAGAATCTATCATCAGGATCTTGGACTAATCAGCAGTACTACATAACTAGTACTGAAGTATGGAGTCCAGATCAATATTTTTACTATCCTACTGGCCTTCCAGCACCCTATCGCTGCTCAAAGCTGTGCTGAAATGCATTGCCAGGACTGCTGTGTGCAGGTACAGGAGTTATCTTCATGTTAGCATGACATTCCAGTATGGACCGTGCATTCCAATACAGTGGGAGAACAGAGGTTAAGGCCATGATGGGTGATGGATTAGGTCCGGATGCATTCAGGGTGTGTTCAGAGAAACTCTCACCATTTTACAAGCAAGTTCAGTAAGTTTTGTCTGCGATTGCGTTCAGTTTTTTCCGCGCGGCTGCAATGCCTTTTTCATGCGCGTGATAAAAAACTGAAGGTTTACAAACAACATCTCTTAGCAACCATCAGTGAAAAACGCATTTCATCCGCATTTGCTTGCGGATGCAATGCGTTTTTCACTGAAGCCCCATTCACTCCAATGGGCCCTGGGCTGTGTGAAAAACGCAGAATATTACTACTCATGTTGTACTGCAGATAATAGTTCAACATTATGGTGACAGATTTTCTTTAAAGAGTTATTCCCACCTGGACATTTATATCATATTAACAATATATTCCAGAAATGTCCAATACATTTGCATCCCATCTATGGGAAAGTGGGAGGGATCCTCCAAACCCAATTTTTTCAGTGGAAAGGTGACCGGCAGAACAAAAGGTGGAGCTGCACTTATCAAACTTTTATAGTATATTTTAAGTCCAGATGGGAATACCCCTGTAATTTGCATGAACCAAATAAATTTTTACTTGAACACAACAAATCACATTTGATTTCCTGAGATCCCAGCAATGAACCTTTGTTATCATTTTAATATTTTAACAAGCCTTCTAAAAAGTAGGAATTGTCCAAAGCAGACAATCATTTTAAGATTGGTTTACTATTTAATGACTACTATTACTACTTATTACTATGTGGAGCACACAGTGCTCAGAATGTAGATATTGTAGAAACATGTGACATCAGTACAGAATTTAAGTTTCATGACACGTAAGTAAATCTTTTTTGGGTCAGGAGGACCCAACACATCTGTGTATTACAAAGGTAATCAATTGATTTCATATAATACTTCAGTACTCCTATGCCGGTGCTGTAGGGAAATTAAACGCTTGCTGCTGGGTTTCCCCACACATTATAACTATTAGCTGATTTAATCAAAACAAACCATCTGTCTTAAAGAGGTTCTCAAGGAAAAGCGATTTATTCATTTATATCTCTCATTATTCTGAACTTAGGAGTCATAATGGTGGTCCTAACCGGTATTGACAATCATAGAGAGAAGGCTGTCAATCACCAAACCGAGGAGAAGCCATGAAAATCTTGCAGAGAATTACATTTTTTAAATGTATCATATAATTAATGACATAGTAACATAATTAACTAGTTGATCAGCTTTAAAACAATGAAGGTTCATTAAATAATAGGGGATGACTAAGTCAAAGGGGGTCAACCACAGGGACCTCTACCGATCATGAGAAAGGTGACCCACAAAAAGAATACAGTGGCAGGTTGAGCATGTGCACTCCATTGATTAAGGGGTTATGTAGTGATATAATATTAATGACCTATCCTCAGGGTAGTAGAAAATATTTGAAGACAGCACCAATGTCCTAATTATAAGCAAGATGCACGGTCACCAGTGGTCAGGTTCATCTCCGCTCCAAACTGTAAAGAATAAAAAATATTGTGACCAGCGTCTTAAGCCTTTCTTAAGCCTTTCTTAAACTTGCAAAAGAGAAGACGCTGGTCACAATAGTTTTTGTTCAATCCTCAGGGTAGGTCATTAATATCATATTGGCAGGGGTCTGACTGTCGCCACCCCTGCCGATCAGCTGTTTGCTCTCAAGTAAAGGGGATGAGCAGTTGTAATTACATTAGCACTATAAGGGAGAGCACACACAGTTGAACTTTGTAGAGAGCACAGTGACAGTGTTCACATGAGCACCGCAACAGCTGATTGGCAGAGCTGCCAGGAGTTGGAGTTCCAATGATCTGATATTAATGACCTATCCTGAGTTTGGGTTATCAATATTATACCACTCCTCAACCCCTTTAAATAGCTTGTACTCTATCACCAGCAGTCACATAGAGAATAAATGGAGCACCAGTGTGCATGTTTGACCTCCCATTCCATTCATTCACGGAGTCCCTATTCTTGTGCTTGGTGGGTGTCCCACTGATTTAATAGTGGATAGTTATCTTGTGAATAGGGGATAACTTAGCCTAACCAGAAAACCCCTTTAAGTTCAACGTATAATCCTACCTTGTTGAAAAAAAAAAAACTATAAGTTACTTCCCTGGATCAATGTTCAATCTCCAGAAATCAATAGAAAGTTTGTGATACCAAAGGAAAATAATGAGAAAGATTTTTTATTTAATATTTTAAAATTGTGGATGGACTTGCTCTCTAGGTTCCAGTTTCATGTTAAAATACATATCTACAAAGATATCTAGAAAAATTGTCTCTATGGTTTATTGTGAAATGTTGTATAGCAGAAAGGACAGGGGTTTAACCCCCTATCCTCCTCAAAGGGTTTCTGTTTAATTCCACAGCAAACAGTAACAGAGACAGTCCGGATGGCAACCTTACCAAGACCTTCAACAGCAGGAGGTAGTGGAGAAAATGGAAGAGTGGTCAGTCATGATTTCCCAAAATCCATGCAGACGATTCCATGTATGAGTCACAGTGCAGGTATGGCCCTAGGAGCAACTGGATTATAATACCAGCAGACTTCATACTGCCTAGTGAAGCAGTGATGACCTTCCCCCTTTCCAGTGCCAAAAACACAAAGGACACACTTTATGGATTTTTCGCAGTCACTCAAAGATCTATTTTTTGTTATTTTGTTTTCTTTGTTCTTTTTGCCACATGTGGCAAATCTACAAGACAGTAACTGCAATAAAGAGCTGATTGGGGAAGAGAAGAGAACCTACCCTGTGGGTTGAACATTTGAATGTGATCAATAGACTCTAACCCCACAACGGTTCAACTCATCAACTCTTAGTATATTCAATTGTTTTAGAGGAATATTTTTTTCCATTTTTGTTCCTTTTTCCTTGCCTTTTCCTGTGTTAGCTTTCTGAATAAATTTGGGCACACATTCTCCTGGCATTTCCTGTTATGTTGGGAGATACCACACTGGAATGTCTTTCATATGAGCAGTCCTTCTGTATTGAAATGGGTGTCTTCTTCGGCTAGAACCAAGATCCAAGAGCAAGAGAAAGTAAAGACTCACAATAAGATACAGCAGTTGTACATATAAAACCAACGGAATAGTAAAGAAATGGTGAAATTATTCACAGCATCACAGATGGAATTGTGACATTATGGTGTCCAAGATTATAGAATCATTTAAGAAAAATACATAAGGTGGTGCATAATTTGCCAATGGAGGGATGCTACCAGTAGATATCAGGTTTTTTGCTTGATAATGTGATCTAAATCCTAAGCCATGACTATCAATACTTGAGGGCACCAGTCAACTAGCCAAAAGTGCACAGCAACTAAACAGCATTCAAGTCAACAGCTTACATGACCACATATAAAGGCATATCTATACAAACAGACCCAAGCAGATGAGGATATGGATACAGGTCCTGCAGCTTGCCATCGGAATAAACTTGATTTATGACTTACCAGCTGGATTCTTTGAAGGTATGAAGTCCCAACTACCAACCATGCACTGTTCAGTGGTATTATTTGAATGTTCACATAAATGCTGTCATAATATTAAAAAATAAAGCAGAAAAATACACTATTTGCCAGCAATCATGGGAATGTCAACAATGTCAAGAGTTACAAATGGACTGCTTTTGGGTCTAACTGCTCTTATGTTGACGTTGATGTTGTGGAGAATTACGCACTTGACACTGCTTTATTCATCTACAAATTCATTCTTTTTTTTTTTTTTCTTTAGTCCCTTAGTCTTTCCCATACCTGGAAGGGCTGGAAGAAGTAGTAATATCCAGCAAATAACCTCTTTCAAAAAGTTCTTCTGAAATATTTGTTGGTTTTTTATATTTTTGAGTTCTTGTTTTGGTGTATGAAGCAAACATATGTTATCCTCTGAACCTCTTCTAAAGAGTATGTTACCATTTTGTAGTGGAAACATATCCTTTTTACTTAATTCCTCAAAATTATGAGGAGCGATCCAGCCATCTGACTCAAGGGCCTTGCTACTATTGGAACTGAACTTGACCATATGATAAGGGCATTGAAGTGAACAAAAAAGATCTGTCTTGCACAGAGAAGGTCTTACTTGCTCAGTAACTTCACAACAAGACTTGGTGGAGTGCAGGACACAACAAATCAGCATTGGAGATGTTGAGTGTTTCACTTGTACTTTGTATTTTTATTACACTTTCTTAAAAACAGAGATGTGGAACCATGCTCGGTTTTTACCCCGAGAGTGGACTCCACATTTATTCCCTTCAGGCGTTTCATTCTGTTTTTCCTCTTTGATACCTGGATATTTTTCTCCACAGAAGCTGTATTTGTTTTAACTCTGATGTCAAAAGTGCTAAGCGAGATTACGTTTGGTCAAACAACAGAAGCATTGTTTGGTTTGTTTTTAAGATGTGATGGGGAGGTGGTATCTCTCATCAGCATCTACTTGCTTCTTGCGTATCTCCTCTTTGTTTTCTTTTTTTTTCTTTGAATTAATATAAAATGGACGTGATTCCTTTCTTTGAGACAAAATTTACTTCTGTATACACTTGTGTGTAAATGGTATGAACGTGTCAGTACAAAAGTAACACTGAAGATCAGCATACAATATCAGTAGTAAATATAGAACATGGGTGGTTAATAAAAACTGGCAAAAGGCAGATAAGGTGTTAAAATAACAGAAGAAGTATCTTGTTTTCATGGCTGAAGCAGAGATACGTGTCTGTAGTCTTCATGTGACCATTGCACCAAGCACAGGCCTCAGCAGTCTCATGCCATATACCACTGAGACAGACTAGTGTTTGGCTGCAGTGGTCATGTGTGGAATATGAGTACGTCTTCTATGCAGCCAAAAGATCCAAGCAGCAGAACTGGAGCTGAGAGACTTATTAACCAGTCAGTATAACTCGTTTTTCTATTTTAACATTGTCCCTGGCTTTTGCCAGCTTTAGTAACTTGGACAACCCATTTAATGGTAATTCTAGAGTTTTAGACAAGTTTTGAGTTTGTGCTCTATGCAAAGCTGAATTAAGGTTGGTGGAGGTCTTTGGGAAAAATTTTAGTCAATCCAGAGTTCACTTAATTCCCTATTCCAATCACATTTAGATGTATTGGCCCTCTATACTGAAGTCTGTGGGAGTTGTAGTGATGGTAAAGTCGGTAACGCTCTTAGGATTTAAAACAGAGAGCCAAACACATGCATTTCCACCTTTTCTCAGATGGATAGAAATGATGAAAACCATCAAGGTATCCCAGTTTTTCTGAAATGTGTGGGCCCGAGAGGTGAGTAGTGTGTACACTATACACATAAATAGTGACAACCAGAAGCATAACTAAAAAAAATCCTGTGCCTCATAGCAAACTTTTGAAAGGATCTTTCCCATCTTTTAAATTATGGAGGCCCTTATATTCTGATATAAGAGTTTCTTCCTTGAAAGCCCCTTGGTCATATAAACATACTTAAAGGGTCATTAAAGGGTTTGTGAAAGAATCGGGAGGGGGGGTTGGCAAATCTCCCCAACTCTCCCCCCCCCCCACACACACACACACACACACACACACACACTTAGCCAGACCTGTAAAGGAAAGATTACTTAACTGATTCTTGGTGCTGGCTCCATGCTCCTTCTCCTCCACGCCTGTGATTCTTTGCCAGGCTTCCTTGATGTCAACATCTTGTTTCACATTGCCACACCCAATCACTGGCCACAGTGGAGAACAAATCCCTTGTGTTATGTGACCATTTGTCCTGATCTAAGGGGAGCCAGTCAGTGCCAAGGTCAATGATTGGCTGCGGCGATATCAAACCAGATGTTGACATCAAGGGAGCCCAGAGGAGCATCACAGGTCTGGAGGAGAAAGAGCAGTGAGCAGGCGCCTGGAAGCAGGTAAGTCATCCTTGCTATACAGGTCTGGCCAAGTGGGAGGGAAGGGGGAGGGGAATGGGTGTGAAAAAATTCCCCATTCTTGCACAACCCCTTTAAATTTAATAGATACAGTAGATTTCAAAAGAAGAAAGACAGTGGGTGATGGATGACTTGAAGGTCCCCAAGATGGTAAAAGCCCCACAGCATGGGAGTTAAATGGCATGCTGTCAGTAGGCCACAGCACTTGTATGAGCTTTGTAGCCCTTTCAAATGAATCTGCAAAGGTGTCGGGAGTCAGAACCCCTTCAATCAGATATTGATGAACTATCCTGAGGATAGGTCTATAAAATCGTATTACTGGAAAACCCCTTTATTACTCCAAACAAAAACCTTTTAAATGACTACATTATAGAATTGCTTAAAGAAGTATTTCATTTCCAGCAAAAGTTATCATTCTGCTATTCAATAGGCTTTGCATAGGCCACTTGGCTTAGCAGCATGTTTAGAAGTTCCAGTTCATCACACATTTACCTCTGTACAGAAATGTGGTCTCCACTGTTGGGAGTTCACTTGCTGAGTCTGTAGAGTAACCCCTGACTGATTGAGCAAACTAGTTAAAAATGGAAGCAGACATGCCAAGGGTCAACCCCAGATAATTTGGGTTAGACCCAAAGACAATCAAGGTCAGGTCGAATAACCAAGAAGAACTACAACTGTCAGAAAGGTAGGCATATGAGAAGTCAAACAGTCCATGATGAAATCCAAGTCAGATCAGCAGGGCTTAAGCCAGAGGAGGCACACTGGGTCAGATCATTAGAAGTCAAACCAACAATTATGCATGTCAAAATAAAGAGTCAATAACTGAGACTGGCTGAAGAGCATAGCAAAGAGAGAACCAAGCTCTCAGGCTGCACTAACCTCTCCACTGATTGAGCCTACTGACTGGCCGATCAGCCTGACCTCTGGATTGGCTGAGCATTGTAACTGGCTGAGAACTCTGAGCACTGGTTGCCCAGCCATACTGCCAGTGTAACAGAGAAGTCTGAAGGGTGTTGGTGGGCGGAGATGGACATCATGTGAGCGTGATCAGGTAGGTTTGTTACAGCAATGAGCAGTGCACCTCTGTGTCCAGCACATGGCCAGGTCATTATGATGAATTGATACAGAAAGTATTTCACTATACAAAGAATAATATTTTTTTTTTAAATTGAACTCCCCCTTTAATAGGGGTTATTCCATGAAAAATAGTACCAATAAATATAAGAAACAGTTATCATGTACTTAAGTAATTTATCAATTGAAATGTATTCAATTTTTTTGTTGAAATAACTTATATCTGTAGCAGTGGTAGATACTCCTAATTTTTTCATCTGATAGCCTTGCCCACCTAGTGAATCATTCTGTGGTGAACACACATGTGACGTTCATTTTTTCCTGATATCTCCAGCTCTGGGCTGTGCATTAATTTATTCTAGTGATGCGTCTTCTCTACTTGTCTGAGGAGAGCATGCTTACCAGACTGGATCAATGTGCAGCCTCAAGCCGTAGCTAGCAGACCAAGTCATGCAGCGCAGGTGGGTCCATGGTGGATAATGCTATCAGTGGTGAAGATAAAAGGTAAAGGGCGGTACCACTGCCACTAATGTCTCAACAAAGGCTAAATATTTGAATACACTATAAATTACTTATCTTAGCATGTTTTTCTGTGTGTATTAATATTTTGCCTTTAAAGGGAACTTGCCCACACTAAAATGCAGTGCAAACTGTGTAAAATGTTACAGAGCAGGAGGAGCTGAGCAGGTTGATACATTGTTTCTGTATAACTTGTAATGTATTCATTCTGTTATTCATTGTGGTCTTTTCCTGTGATTGGTATATTCTGTGATTGACAGCTAACTTTGCATGACTAAGCATATAAATAAGGCAATCAATCACTGAGTAAGACCACCCACATGACCCCTAAGCATGGAAAGAGCAGGTATTTACATAGTAACATAGTAACATAGTTTATAAGGCCGAAAAAAGACATCTGTCCATCCAGTTCGGCCTGTTTTCCTACAAGTTGATCCAGAGGAAGGCAAAAAAACCCTGTGAGGTAGAAGCCAGTTTTCCCCACTTTAGGGAAAAAAATTCCTTCCCGACTCCAATCAGGCAATCAGAATTACTCCCTGGATCAACGACCCCTCTCTAGTAACTATAACCTGTAATATTATTACCCTCCAAAAATACATCCAGGCCCTTCTTGAACTCTTTTAGTGAACTTACCATCACCACCTCCTCAGGCAGAGTTCCATAGTCTCACTGCTCTTACCGTAAAGAATCCTCTTCTATGTTTGTGTACAAACCTTCTTTCCTCCAGACGCAGAGGATGTCCCCTCGTCACTGTCACAGTCCTGGGTATAAATAGATCGTGGGAGAGATCTCTGTACTGACCTCTGATATATTTATACATAGTTATTAGATCTCCAGTCAGTCGTCTTTTTTCTAAAGTGAATAACCCTAATTTTGATAATCTTTCTGGGTACTGTAGTCCACCCATTCCAGTTATTACTTTAGTTGCCCTCCTCTGAACCCTCTCCAGCTCTGCTATGTCTGCCTTGTTCACAGGAGCCCAGAACTGTACACAGTACTCCATGTGTGGTCTGACTAGTGATTTGTAAAGTGGCAGGACTATGTTCTCATCACGGGCATCTATGCCTCTTTTGATGCAGCCCATTATCTTATTGGCCTTGGCAGCAGCTGTCTGACACTGGTTTCTGCAGCTTAGATTTCTGTTCACTAAAATTCCTAGGTCCTTTTCTATGTCAGAGATACGCAATATTTTACCATTTAGTATGTACTGGTGACTTGCATTATTCCTTCCCATATGCATAACTTTACATTTGTCAGTGTTAAACCTCATCTGCCACTTCTCTGCCCAAGCCTCCAGTCTATCCAGATCCATCTGTAGCAGTGTACTGTCCTCTTCTGTGTTAATTACTTTACACAGTTTAGTGTCATCTGCAAAAATTGATATTTTACTGTGCAAGCCTTCTACAAGATCATTAATAAATATATTGAAGAGAATAGGGCCCAATACTGACCCCTGTGGTACCCCACTAGTTACAGTGACCCAATCTGAGTATGTACCATTAATAACCACCCTCTGTTTTCTATCACTGAGCCAGTTACTTACCCACATACAGACATTTTCTCCCAGGCCAAGCATTCTCATCTTATATACTAACCTTTTATGTGGTACAGTGTCAAATGCTTTGGAGAAGTCCAGATATACGACATCCATTGATTCGCTGCGGTCTAGTCTAGAACTTACCTCCTCATAGAAACTGATTAAATTGGTTTGACATGACCGATCCCTCATGAAGCCATGCTGATATGGAGTAATTTGCTTATTTTCATTGAGGTACTCCAAGATAGCATCTCTTAGAAAACCCTCAAACAGTTTACCCACAACAGATGTTAAACTTACCGGCCTATAGTTCCCGGGCTCTGTTTTTGGACCCTTTTTGAATATTGGCACCACATTTGCTATGCGCCAATCCTGTGGAACACTCCCTGTCAGTATAGAGTCCTTAAATATCAGAAATAAGGGTCTGGCGATGACATTACTTAATTCTCTTAGGATACGGGGGTGTATGCCATCCGGTCCTGGCGATTTGTCTATTTTAATCTTTTTAAGACGCAGCTCTACTCTACCTCTACTCTAGCTTTGCTTTCTCCTCATCGCTCTCTGCAACTCCCCCCTCATTACTCTGTAAGGGGCCGACACCTTCAGGTTTATACTTTTTAGGGTTTTAGGGTTAGTTTTACTTTCTTTGGCGATTAATCTCTCGGTCTCTAGTTTGGCTGTTTTTATTTGTCTTTTACATATTCTATTTTTTTCCTTGTAGTTTTTCAATGCTTCCTCGCTCCCCTCCTGTTTTAGTGATTTAAATGCTTTCTGTTTGTCATTTATTGCTTTCTTTACAGTTCTGTTTATCCACATTGGTTTTTTCTTGTTCCTTAACCTTTTATTCCCATAAAGTATGTACCTCTCACAATTAGATATTAGGATGCTTTTAAAAATATCCCATTTTGTGGCTGTATTTTTATTTTTGAGGACTTTGTCCCAGTTAGTTAGGCCTATGGCCTCTCTTAGTTTAATTAAATAAATTACAAGTTATCCTGGATATTTTCACACAAAACTATATATTACTCTGCAAAGCTCCTCCTGCCCTGTAACATTCTGCCTGCGGATTGCACTGCATGAACTGTTGCTTTAGCAAGCTGCGAAGAGCCTTGAGGCCCTGACACTGACCTTCCATAGCCATGTTCAGTCAAAATACAGTATGTCACCTTGCAGCATGCCCAGGAGAGTAGAGCAGAGGAGAAGATAGGAGTGATAGTGGCAAGAATAGTTGATACCGATGCTGCCACTCCCATGGGACATGCAGTAATAGGAAGGGCACACCTTTCTTCCCTTTGAGTCACATTCTGATCTAGATCCTGCCTGATGGTGGTTTGGGGTTCCCTTGATGGTGAGTAATTATGAGATGCAAAGCAGGGTCTCCTAAAGCAGTGGAGACAATGATGAGACTGTTTTGCAGTAGAACAGTTCTTTACTTGCAGATAAAGTACATGAAGCATGGCACGTTATAGTTCTCAGCATGCATGGACTGGCAGTTCTTACCCAGCATTTCACAATTTCACATATCTCACAGTTTACATGGCTGCGGAAGTAGTTAACAGGCCAAGACATCTCTTCAAAGCAATTTGCCACATATTTCACTTTTCTAGCTGACTTGGTGGCACAAGCATCCAGAAATAGGGGTGCAACACTTGCAAGGGAGTCTTTCACCTGTTTTTCACCTATATAACTAATAGCACTGCCCCACAGAAGTTTGCAAACACATCCTAGACATACCTGTGTGCACTGTGTGTCTGAATTACATGTCCAGAAAAAGTACTTTTATTCTGCAGGAAAACAGCTCCCAAGTGCCCAGGTGAAAGTGAAACTAAAAACAGCTTTCTCTCCCAACTCTATTTCTAACAGCTATATCTTCTGATATATTGGATAATGCTGAGATCTTTCTATCTGCTACTAATCCCAAGATATGAGCAGCTAAAGCAGGCCTCCCCTCTTCAGTCTGGTTTGCTTTGGGCACTTGCAGCAGCAGAGCTGGGCACTTGGGAGCTGTTTTCCTGCAGAATAAAAGTGCTTTTCCCGGACATGTAATACAGACACACAGTGCACACAGGTATGTCTGGGATGTGTCTGCAATCTTCTGTGGGGAAGTGCTCTTAGTTATATTGGTGAAAAACAGGTGAAAGACTCCCTTTAAGTTCTGCACCTTTTTCTCAGATTGCCATATTCCACAATGTCCTTAGTGGGATGTGGTATTCTACTTACAGCTGGTCAGACAGTTTTCTAATGTATGTCAAGGCACCATAAGACTTAAATCTCCTTATACATCCAAAAATACATGAAATGCACACATCACATAAAAGAACATTTTCAACCATTTCAACCACTGTAGTAGTGGGACACTGCAACCGCAGCACAAAAGCTTTTGTCAGCATTGCAATGACAGAATACTGAATGTTATTTTGTATAACTGGCTCAAAAGCCCCATTTATGATTGAAACAATGGTCACCAATAAATGACGTAAGAAAATGAGGGTTTTTCGATTATACTGACAAACTAAAATATTAAAGGGCTGACTTGATCCCAAGCTCCTGAACTATGGTCATTATATAACTATGGAATTATTCATTACATATGTAGCTGTGGGATTACTACTTGCCAAGCAATAAGGACATTTTAACAGGTAAGAGAAACATACACTATGTGAAATTGTCAATGAGGAATCATTTCTAAAAATGCCAATATTGGTATCATCAATGTGCAGAGCAAAAGGTTGTCATTAGCTGTTGGTAGATATCAACCAGTAAAAAAATGACTACTAAAAAACATGATAATCATTTATAAAAACTATAACAGAATGTTTTTTGTCACCAAGAGAAGCAGAACTCAACTCACAATCTCATACACTCACCTATCAATCCTATATCAGGAGCTCCAAAAGGTTTTTTCCAATGTCTCTACTGAATTCCATACTTTCAAGTGCAGACTTACCATTTGGACATTGAAGAGATTTTCTAGAAGAAGAATATTGATGACCTACAGTATTTGAAGGTTAGGTCATCAATATATGATAAAAAGGAGATCCAACACCAAGCACTGCCACCATGCTGTATGAAGGGGTTATGGCACTCTGGTGAGTGCTGCAGCTCCCTTACAGCACACCGAGCAAAGCACAGTACACTATATAGCCATACCTCCCAACTTTGTAAACAGAGAAAGAGGGACAAATTGTGCGGCGCGCAAAGCACGCCGTTGCAAATTTTTTTGCCACTAGGCCACTCCTCTACCTCCGCCCAAAACATAACTATACACCTAATCCCACCTAGTCCCCTTACTGTCTCACATAGTAATTATTCCCCAGTTATGTGCCCCCAGTAAAATGCCCAGCTGTGTCCCCAGTAATATGCCCAGCTGTGTCCCCAGTAATATGCCCAGCTATGTGCCCCCCTATAATATGCCCAGTTATGTGCTCCCAGTAATATGCCCTGCTGTGCCCCCATTAATAAGCCCAGTTATGTGCCCCCCAGTAATATGACCAGCTGTGCCCTCCAGTCATATGTCCAGCTGTATCCCCAGTAATATGGCCAGCTATGAGCCCCCCCTATAATATGCCCACATTGTGCTCCCCAGTAATGTAGTGCCCCCAGTAATATGCCCATATTGTGCTCCCCAGTAATGCTGTGCCCCCGTAATATGCCATATTGTGCTCCCCAGTAATGCTGTGCCCCCAGTAATATGCCCATATTGTGCTCCCCAGCAATGCTGTGCCCCCAGTAATATGTCCATATTGTGCTCCCCAGTAATGCTGTGCCCCCAGTAATATGCTTATATGCTTCTGGGGGGCTCCCCATATTGTGCTCCCCAGTAATGCTGTGCCCCCCCAGTAATATGCCTATACTGTGCTCCCCAGTAATGTTGTGCCCCCCAGTAATATGCCCATGCTGTGCCACTCACAGAAAATTGAAAAAATAAAAAACTATATACTTACCTTCTTCCTAGCAGCATCACCAGCAGGACATCTTGTTCTTTAGTCTGGAGGGGGCGGAGCCCAGGCTGACTGACGGCCGGCCCCGGCCCCCACCCAGACCGAAGGTGTGGAGAGCAGCAGGGAGGTATGTAGAGCCTGCAGGGGGGACGGGAGGGAGAGTGGATGAAACAGCGAGCTGATGCCGACTCTCTGCTTCATCACCATACAGGCAACTGTCTCTGCATCCTATGGATGCAGGGACAGCTGCCAGAGACCGGGACATACCTCCCCCGTACTGGGACAGCGGGACAGCTGCTGCAATCCGGGACAGTCCCGCTGGATCCGGGACCGTTGGGAGGTATATATAGTAAATGTGCTCGGTACTGCAGCCCAGGTCCATTCAACTGAATGGGACTGAGCTGCACGTAGCCCATGTGACTGCAGTCCAGTGAATAGTGACAGTCAAAAAATAGGACATGTCCTATTTTTGGCCATTTTCATGGCCAGATGGACACCATTGAATTCAATGGTACTGTTTTTAACATATGTTTAGAAAGGATTGCACCCATCTAATGGCTGTTAAAAACTGGTACACTATGGAAAAAAAAAACTTTCAAGGTTTAAAACAAAAAAAAAAAACGTAACTACTTGCACGCATGGGACACTCGCTCATTTGATGCAGCAGGACCTGCCCTCCAAGTGTGATGACATCACATGATCCTGCTGGGAACATCGGGTCCTACTTTCTCCAGTGAAAATCAAGTGTCTTGGCGCATGCAAGTGGTTAAGGGCACATGAGCGTGCGTGCCCTGTGCCCATGCTGCGGGCCGCAAATAGTGTCTCGCAGGGCTTCCGATCCGTGCCTCTGCTCCATATCTTGAGGATTGTGGACCTATCCAAGTCAGTGGGTCAACATCTGTGATACGGAGTGCACACAAACGGTGCCCTTACATTTGCAATAGAGGCACAAGGCACACACGTTCGTATGCATGAGCCCTAAAGTTTATTTTTTGAATCGAGGTGGGGTCCATTTTATATACAATATATATATATGTATATATATAGAGAGAGAGAGGGGTATATATACAGTATATATATATTTATATACTGAGGACACTATGGGGGCTTATATGCTTCTGGGGGGCACTATAGGAGACCATTTACAATACATGGGGCATTGTTGGGGGCCATTTATAATACTGGGGTTGCTATTGAGGACCATTTATAATACTGGGGGCACTATTGGGGGCCATTTTAATACTGGGGCCATTATGAGGGGCCATAATATATACAGAGGGCACTACAGAGTTTGGGATTTTAAAAAAAAGCCAATAAAATTCAGCAGTTTTTAATGGCTGTTTTTAATAGCCGTTAAAAACGAATAGACGGACAGAAAATGGAGATACACACTGGCATATCCGTTTTAAATGGTCGTTTTAGATTTCACTGTTGTATGAATGGTACAGGATAGGTTATGCAAGATTTAAAGCCCAGGGGTTCAGAACACAATCAGTTTCTAAGAATTTGAGATATCACTCCCAAAAAGTTACATGCAATCGCTATTTAAATGTTGTTGTGGTTAAATTTGGTATACCTATCAATTAAGTATTTTCCTGTGCAATGGGTTCCTCACTTCAAAATTGTGCCATACCCAATGATTCACACAGTTGTGTTTCAACAAATCACACAACCCTTTGATAGGATTGATGGTGGTCATGGCAATCTTGTCTCAAAACCAACAGGTAAGTCTCAGAAATGATTTTATAAAATCTGCTTTAATATTTAAGTGGATAGTCATTGGATGCTGTTGGATAACATTGTTCTTTAAAGGGGTTGTCTCATTTGGAACATTTATGGCATATGAATGGGATATGCTGTATATGTCAGATAGGTGAGGGTCCCATCTCTGGGACCCTCACCTATCTCATGAACGGGGCCCCGAAGTGAACAGAGTGCACACCATACATGTGGTACATACTGTCCATTCACTGCAACGGGACTTCCAAAAATAGATGGGCAAGCCCGCTTGAGTATTGTTTGGAAGTCCAACAGCAATCAACGGAGGGTGGCCACACATGTGCGGCTTGCTTTCTGTTTATCTCGGGGCCCCGCCCTGAAGATAGGAGTGGGTCTCAGAGGAGTGACCTGCACCTCTCAGACATTTATGACATATCTTATCGATATGAAATAAAATGTCCCTAGCTGGGAATACGCCTTTAAATCATTCCTTGATTCAAAATATGTATCAGAGTTTGGCATCTATCTAATGCACTGTGATGGGGCACTGTGGAATGTTTACAGGGGAATTGGCTGTCTATCTAAGGAGGCACACTGACTATTTGTATTGACCATACTATATAGAAGATACTCTTAATCTAATGAAGATGAGAGGCTGCTCCGAAGAAACTTAAAAAGGTTTTCCTAGAGTTAGTTTTCTGTGATTACAAAGGCTTTTAACAGACATGTTCATGTAGTTGCTTACTCGTGTACATCTTTCCCATGATTTTTTTTTCAATTTGGATTCTCTTCACACGTTTTACCATGTAAACAAATCATCTGGTTTGTTTACTTCCTGTATGTAGCACTTCCGTTTGCTGTATCAGACCAAACTCGATTCACTTCTCCTTTCTCTGCCACAGCTCCAGCACCATCCATAACAACACCCTGCAAGTATATAGCTCCTCCCCCCCAGCTAGTTACATAGACACTCCCCTATCACTGCCCCTAACAACACCCAGCTACTTTATAGTTCCTCCCACCCAGCTAGTTACATTGACACTCTTCTATCACTGCCCCTAACACCCAGCTAGTTTTAGCTCCTCCCACCCAGCTATTTCCATACACACTCCACTATCACTGCCCCTAACACCCATCTAGTTTATAGCTCCACCCGCCCAGCTAGTTATATAGACACTCCCCTATGACTGCCCCTAACAACGCCCAGCTAGTTTATAGCTCCTCCCACCCAGCTAGTTACATAGACACTCTCCTATCACTGCCCCTAACAACTCCCAGCTAGTTTATACCTCCTTCCACCCAGCTAGTTACATAAAAACTCCCTATAACTGCCCTTAATAACACCCAGCTAGTTTTAGCTCCTCCCACCCAGCTAATTACATATACTCTCCCCTATCACTGCCCCTAACAACGCCAAGCTAGTTTATGGCTCCTCCTACCAGCTAGTTATATAGACACTCCCCTATCACTGCCCCTAAAAACACCCAGCTACTTTATAGTTCCTCCCACCCAGCTAGTTACATAGACACTCCCCTATCACTGCCCCTAACAACACCCAGCTAGTTTATAGCTCCTCCCACCAGGCTAGTTATATAGACACTCCCCTATCACTGCCCCTAACAACTCCCAGCTAGTTTATACCTCCTTCCACCCAGCTAGTTACATAGAAACTCCCCTATCACTGCCCCTAACAACACCGAGCTAGTTTATAGCTCTTCCCACCCAGCTAGTTACATAGAAACTCCCCTATCAATGCCGCTATCACCCAGCTAGTTTATAGCTCCTCCCACCAGCTGGTTACATAGACACTCCCCCTAACAACACCCAGCTAGTTTATAGCTCCTCCCACCTAGTTACATAGAAACTCCCCTATCAATGCCGCTACCACCCAGCTAGTTTATAGCTCCTCCCACCAGCTAGTTATATAGACACTCCCCTATCACTGCTAATAACAACACCCAGGTAGTTTATAGCTCCTCCCACCAGCTAGTTACATAGACACTCCCCCATCACTGCCCCTAACAACTTCCATCTAGTTTATAGCTCCTCCCACCCAGCTAGTTACATAGACACTCTCCTATCACTGCCCCTAACAACAGCCAGCTAGTTTATAGCTCCTCCCACCAGCTAATTACATAGATACTCTCCTATCACTGCCCCTAACAACAGCCAGCTAGTTTATAGCTCCTCCCACCCAGCTAGTTACATAGACTCTCCCCTTTCACTGCCCCTAACAACGCCCAGCTAGTTTATAGCTCCTCCCACCCAGTTAGCTACATAGAAACTCCCCTATCACTGCCCCTAACAGCCAGCTAGTTTATAGCTCCTCCCACCCAGCTAGTTACATAGATACATCCCTATCACTGCCCCTAACAACTCCCAGCTAGTTTATAGCTCCTCCCACCCAGTTAGCTACATAGAAACTCCCTATCAATGCCGCTACCACCCAGCTAGTTTATAGCTCCTCCCACCAGCTGGTTACATAGACACTCCTCTATCACTGCTAATAACAACACCCAGGTAGTTATAGCTCCTCCCACCCAGCTAGTTATATAGACACACCCCTATCACTGCCCCTAACACCCAGCTAGTATATAGCTCCTCCCATCCAACTATTATATAGCTCCTCCCACCCAGCTTGTTACATGGACACTCCTCTATCCCTGCTCCTAATAACACCCAGCTAGTTTATAACTCCTCACACCCAGCTAGTTATATAGACACACTCCTATCACTGCCTGCCCCTAACAACGCCCAGTTAATAGCTCCTCCCACCAGCTTGTTACATAGACACTCCCCTATCACTGCCCCTAACAACACCTAGCTAGTATATAGCTCTTCCCACTCAGCTGATGACATAGACCCTATCATAGCCCCTGCTTTTGCTTTGACACACCCCTGAACATAACATCACAGAAAATAAGAAATAACTGCATGGACAAGGTCATGTGACCACAGCCCAGAACAAAAAAATAGGAGCAATAAAGGAAAAAGAAATACATTACAACATTACAGCTTCCTGAATAAATGATTATTTTTTGAAGGATTTTAATGCAAAGTGGAAAACCCCTTACGGCTCCTTAACATGTATCTGGTGATCAAGTTCAGGTCCTCTCCTGGGTGGAAGAGAAAGCGCTGGAGAGGAACTGAAGCCAGAACTGATCCCATACTTATCTATAGGATCGTTCTCATACACGCCATGCATCAGTTGTGATGCCAGAGAGAAAAACGCTACATGCTCAGTTTTTCAGTGTATAGATGTCAGATCAGCTCACTGAAGTACAGTGCACATATATCAGTTGTATCCTGGTCCCGGCCTAAAATAGCTGGTCAGACACAACTGACATATGTGAAGCCGGCCTTAAAGGGGTTGGCCACTTTGTGTCTACATGTCACCAATGTATATATAAGATGTCTATACTAATACAGTATTTGTTGATATTCTGTGATGTTTGCTATATTTCATAAGCAATATCCTTTTGTTAGGAAAATGTGCTCTCCACACAGAGGTCCTGTGCATAAGATGGCGGCTGCTGGAGAGTCATGTGATCAGACACATCACTCAGTCTTCTCTATTCAAACAGACAAACACACTGCTATTTGAATACAGGAGACATCACAAGGAGGTGACTTGCCTGGTCACATGACCTTACATCAGAAGCCACTTTACGGACAGGACCTCTGTGTTGACAGCACAAAAAACGTAGCAAACAAGGGGGCGTGACTTCTGAAATATAGACAACAGCACTGAATTTTAGCTTTGTGGATCCGCAAAACAATACAATCATGTGAATGCGGCCTTAACTGAAATCAAGAACATGGCAGCAGCGAGCACAACATGAGTCAATATTACATTATCAAGGCTTCGGACTACAACTAAATTGTGGCCAATACAAATGGCGATTTCAATTTGTCTTTTGCTACCACTGCAACTGAGGATGTTCTCTTGGACTGGCCCACAGGGGAACAGGTGAATCTCCCAGTGGGCCCCTGGGCAAGGGTGGGCCCCTAGTCCTCCCACCCCATGGAAAAGTGGCACATGGCACAATACACTGACTGTACTATAAAAATATTGTGTGTACAGCATCTCAACCAGCCTATGTGTCCATATATAAAATTGAGTAGATTCTTTTAACAGTCCACCCAGTTTATTATTGTAGATGTACCGGGTGGTGGAGAAGACTTCCAGAGACAGGCCAGCCATTATCCTTTTTCCCAAGGGACCCACCCTCTGAAAGTTGCTAAGGGACCCTCATACCTCATAATCAGTCCTCTTGAAGCTCTTTGAACATGTGTTCAAGGCAAGAGCCAGGATACTGACAAGGTCCAGTACAGGACAATCATAGGCTTGGCAGAATGTTGCTACTAAAAGAAATGTGTATTCATGTAGTTTTAGGGATTTGTGAGTAGTGGTAAGGTAATCTTTTTATGAAGCGATATAGTGCGCCCCCAGAATGAATTCTACTGGTGGGCCCTTGGGACCCCAGTCCAACACTGCTTTTATGGCATTTGCATCTGATTGGTTCCTTCTTCTGCCTATCACGAGACAAGTGAAACCTGAATGCTGGAGCATAACAATAGGCACTTTCATGTATTTTCGTGAAGCCGCAACATTTTTGCAAAATTCTCTACAAAAAAACATAGCAAATAAAACGTGTGAGCACGCCCTAGTGTAGCTCTGCCAGGCTAGATGTCACAAAAATGATCCAGCATTGGGCCCTTAGGAATTCAGGAGTTGGAGACCTCAGGACATGTGCATCATATGCTCACCCCATAAGCTAGCCCTGTAGATATATATATATATATATATATATGATGAAATGTATATGTGATCTAAGACACAGCAAGGAGCTGAAGTATAATCAGACATATTGTTGTCCCCGCAGTGAAGCCTCAGAGTACACAGGAACCTCTTGCATCACTCAGCTACTTGCACCTAATAATCATTTTTGTATATAATCGAAAAGGCTCCAGGATTAAAGTATACACTGCAGTGATATTTGAAGCATCTGTTGCTAGGCAACTGGTCCAGACCACGGGATAGAATACGGCTCTGCTGCTGGCAGGAAAATGTCAAGGTCTAATAATACAAAGAGAATCCTAGTTTTCTAGTAAAAGACAGTTAATTAACCTTAGATTTGTACCGGGGGCTTATCTATGTAAAATATCCCTCCCTACCCATTCCCAATGCAATAAAGGCCAGGAGGATACTTCTTCCCATGGGTCTGATTGGATCCCACGAGGACATGCCACTGCTACTGCAGTAATGCAGCTAGCCAGAAAGCAAAGACATAGACATCGGAATTATTCAAATTACATTTCCACATTTTTCCACCCTATTATTGCACCTGAAGAAATGCTGCAGAAATCTATACATGATCATCCCTCTAACTCTGATGGAGCTGTACTGGAGTGTCAGAAACATTTAAAAAATATATGTAAATTATCTAGCTAATTTGATTTATTCTTCCCTGCCACTGCACATTTATAGACATGGAACTTACCTTTAAAGAGATAATCCACTTTAAACACTTGCAATTATTAACTCAAATGCCGGATTTAAGAATGCCGTCAACAGGTGACAACACCAGATCTCCACTCTCTGATGGACACCCAGCATCGTCACCTACATAGTTACAGAATGCCTGGTTCTATGATTTGAAAAGAAATAGCTAAACTGAATCCTACATTTCACATAAAGGACCTCCTTTTCCCTGTGATGTTGGTTTAGGTCCTAGTTGCTCTGCTGGCCCCAAATCTTAAATTGTATATGCAGTTTCTAAAAACATTTGATATGTCATAGCAACATAGTTAAGGATTTGGCTGGTGGGTAGACCCCAGCTGATTGCTTAAAGGGGTTATCCCATGAATAATATGAAAAATGAAAATCAGGCATCATATAATACATGACAATATATTTCTAACAAAGCCAGAACCAGCCTTGTACCTCACATGGATTGAGAGATCTCCACATTCATTGCTCTGTTAGATTTATATCAAGCTGACAGCTCAAGGGGAGTGTCTTTTCCGCTGCAGCTAAGGGGGCGTGTCTCAGATCTACCTATCACAGCTCAGGAGGCAGTTGAAGGATGAAACTGAGCATGTGCAGCCATCTCAGTGTGCTGGACAAAGAAATAAGAAAAAAACAAACAGCAGGTGGCACCATGCAGATACATTTTATTGAATAACTCAGTGGCTATGCCAAAAATTTTAACTACATGCAATTACAAAATCAGATCCAGGTTTTAGTTTGAAAACTGTAGAATACTTTTCATGGGACAACCCCTTTAAACGAGTATAGAGAAGTGCTCAGACAGAGCCTTCTGTTTCCTAGCCACAGGGGGCAGAATTTAGAAAGGCCTATAACTTTCAATTGATCCAATCTCCTACAGCAAGGAGAGACAATGAGTGCTTCTCTCTCCTCGTTTTAGCTACTGGTGGGGGTTTCAGCACTCAGACCCCACCGATCAATACCTTTGATACGACAAGAGTGCAGTGACACTTTAAAGTAAATTGCACCCTTGAACGTCAAAATCTAAATGGGTGGACAATCCTGTGCTATTGTCTTAGTATATCTTTATAGCAATGTTAATTCTGATACAGATGTACAGACGTAGAGTTAAAGGGTTTGTTCAAATGTCTAATACTGATGACCTATCCTCATGGTGAGATCAGTGGGGGTTTGATGGCCGACACCCCTGCAATCAGCTGTTTAAAGAGACTGCATTAGAGCTGTGGCCTCTTCCTAGGTCAAGTTCATCAGTCACATGACCTAAGCGCAGCTCAGTCCTATTCAAGAGAATAGAGCTGAGGTACAATACCAAGCACAGTGGCGATCCAATGGATGGCGCTATGCTTGGTAAGCTGCGAAGAGGCCTTTGCGTTTGATTTTATACAGATGACCTGAAGATAGATCATCATAATTAAACACTCAAGATCCCCTTTAAAATACAACTTTCTGGCTACATGCAGCCACCACTAGAGGGAGCATACTGTTTATACAGTATACAATAATTAAATGTCAGGCAGAACATTCCTAAGCTCCCTCTGCTAGCAGAAACTGGTAAGGGATTTCCACAGCAATGATTAACTTTAATAGCTGTGCCTCTTTTATTGCCACCATACAAAAAAGGAAGCAATTTTGCAAATAGTTTTGAATACAGTAAATAGCTTTAATTGATGTCCTACCATTTTATACATACAGCTCCTATGCAGACTTATCTCTATGGTTACACATTACAAACTAACCTGTGTGTGGTCTGATCCTTCAGTCATGCCTTAATCTTCCGGTTAGCCCACCTTCTGTGGTCTGTAGGTTAGCAAGAAGAGGGGGCAGGGGAGAAGTATATCCAATGATTTCAAGATCAGGCTATATATGATCTGTCTGCAGTAATTATATACACACATAAGAGACATCTACTCTATACACAAAAAAGTATGATATTGTAGACATATTGTAGCAATTTATACCATTAAACTGGATTAGACTGGATAATTTGAAGCAGAGAAATGAAAATAAAGCAGAATTAGCAGAAGCTCGCATTTCTCCAAGAAAAATAGTATTTACCTGACGAGATACAAGCAAACACTGCATTGCAGACATTGCTGAATATGATCTGTTATTTTCCATTCATCTATCATTCAGCCGCCACCCAACTGACTCACAGCTTTCTGTCCTAGAACTGTGGATAAAAACCTAATTTTGCAGACTGAAAATCCCATCTGTCCAAAGTCTAATCAATGAATCTTGAACGTTTGAGAACGTCTATAGTCTTTACTTTTTAGGCTGAGGGAAGATTGAAACAATGGCTGCCCATAAGAATATATCTCTGCAAAAAGACCACCTCTTTGAGAATACCGTCTGTTTATTTAGACTAGATTTTCTATTACAGGTTTTCAATTCCATCAGATGAACGGTATATGTACTTGGTCCACTCTCTAAAGACCATACTGTATTACAATGCAATGGTTGTCTCAAAAAATTAGGTGAAATAACTGAGCTCCCTGTATTCTTTTATCTATCCTATTAGATTAAAGGGGTATTCCCATCTCACAAATGTAGTTTGTATAGTTAGATATAGCCATACCAATATTATTACTAATAGAATGTATTTGTATAAAATGTACCGTTTAGAAGATTTGCCTATTTGTATATCCATTGTTCCACACACATCAGTCAGGCTGTTGCCCCTAGTTACGACCACCGCAGCCATGTAGTAGTGGTGGTCGGCTTGCTCTTGTTCAAACCTGCTCTGAGGTAAATGCTGCATTGTGAACGCACATTGTATGAGCATGCGGAGACACATCTTAAGGCTGTAGCATTTTTTTCTGTGCTTCCAAAACGCAGAGAAACGGACTCTGAATCAGTTCATCTCTATGGAGCAGGATCCATTTATAAAGTCCTGACCATTATGTTTTGGACGGATACTGAACATTGTGTTTTGGACTGGTAGGGTCCATAACGCAGATGTGAAAGTACCCTAAGATGTGTCTCCGCATGCTCATGCAATGTGCGTTCATAATACAGCAGTTACCTCAGAGCGGGTTCGAAAAGGAGCAAGCCGGCCACCACTACTACAAGGCTGCAGTGGCCGTAACTATGGGCAACGGCCTGACTGATGAGTGTGGGACAATGGATATACAAATAGGAAAATCTTCTAAACGGTACATTTTATATAAATACATTCTATTAGTAAAAATATTGGTATAGCTATATCTAACTATACAAACTACATTTGTGAGATGGGAATACCCCTTTAAGGCCTCATACACACAACTGTATTTTGCTCTGCATCCCATCCCACAAAAAATGCGTCCGTATGTCACAGTCGCTCAAAAAGAAAAGAGCATGTCCTATACTTGTCCATTTTGCAGAAAAGTATAGGACATTTCCACAGTAGGAAGAAAGGAAATTGCAGCATCCATGTTTTGCGGATCCACGGTTTGCGGGCCGCAAAACACATACGGTCGTGTGCATGAGGTGTAACTGCGCAAACATTTTTGAGTAATTGATCTCCCCCTATAATATGCGGCCCTTACATAGGCAATTTTTTAACATAAGGGATGTTGTGGCAATAATTTACTGATCATCACAAGTCCAGCTACTAAGAGGCCAACAAACAATTAAAGGGGTTGTCCCAGAATTACAACTTAATCGGCTATAGATTGTAGTCTCATAGACTTTGACCGCAGCGGCCCATACTTGACTGCTGCTCAATTCAAACAGTGGACACAGGACCTATGTTCTCATGATCAGTGGGGGTCCCCCACCAATCAGACACTCATTACTTATCCTGTGAATAGAGGCTAAGTTGTCATTCTGGGGCATCCCATTTAAATAGGTTATTTAGCGCTTAGCTTTCAGTCAACCTGTGAAAGGAACACATTTCACCTCTGCTTACCATCACATTGCAACAACGATTCTGCAATCTGGCCTGTGCTCACATGACCTCCTGACAGAGGGCTCTTTCATTGATGACTCGACCGGATCTGCTCCTGTGTTTTCCTGTTCAACGGCATGGCTGTGTTCATGTGACTGCCTGTCTGGATGTGGGTTCTTCCACTGAGGGCAGGACCGGTTGTGCTCCTCTGTACATCTGAGCATCTGAACAGGAACAGTTGTATTGTTAAAAAGACTTACCTTCTACAGAGTAGTCTGAAAGCTAGAATTTAATTAAAGGTGTTTTCTGGTATTTTGATACTGATGACCTACCCTCAGGTTAGGTCATCAGTATCTCATCGGTGGGGGTCAGACACCCGGGACCCTTGCTGATCAGCTGTTTTGAGAAGGTAGTCTTTCATGCAGTGCAGTCATTTTGTTTAGCTATAGTTGGTGTTTTCTGATGGACCGCAATACTACAGTAGTTATTAACCATGGACATGTACTATATGATAATAAATTAAGATTAATACTAGATTTCCTGTTACCAGTTTCCTCTAACTTTGAGCTTGTGTTAGTTGAGAATCTGGACATCACTTCACAACACAAAGAGCTGAATTTCCATTTCTATTAGCAGCGGCTTAAGGAATGTTTGGGTTGATGTGGCACAGTTTGTTTGGTCAATTTACGTTGTATTCATCAGGTATGTGAAAACATAAAGTGGTGCCAGACATTTCCTCAAACATCTGCTTGGACACATGTCTTGCTGGGGCTTGGACGAGGATAGCAGAAAACTAGAGCAGATAAGCTGGTCAGTGGCAAAACCTTATCCCCAGAGCTTACACTAGGCAGGAACCATATGTAGACTTGGAAGGCAGGCAGTCTCTGCTGATTAGTGGAAAATGGAAATGGTATTCACATTACAGATACAGAACCACAGCATCTACTGATTTACTGGACATTTAATTCACTATAAACCTGACCAACTGCGAGGGCTCAGATGTACCTGCATATTACATCTCCATACACCTCTGAGCTGCACAAAATCATAATAGGACACCAATAGTAGTCTACAGGGTCCTACAGCACCTATTTTTGACTCCAGTTGCATACCAAGACAGGCAGAGTTTTCTGCTATCAGATTCAATAAGTATCTGTCAGAAATATGTTTAGCATATGTTTATGTTTGCCATTGCATCATATCCATATTCTATTATATGCTCATTAATAGGGAAACTTCTGTAGGTAGTATTGCCTCTAAGGCAGCACACAAAGTGCATTAAGCTGCTTACTAGAGTCATATTCCATAAGAAAAACAAATAAAGAAAACCAATCCTATTTTCCTAACCATCCTTGCTCTCACACAGGAGAACAACAGATTAGAGTTGAGCAAACGACTTGAAATATGTTTTGTGTCTGATTCAAAATTTTTCAAAAAAATTCAGTCAGTGTCTTAATGAATTCTACATGAATAAAATGACAAGATAATTGATATATGACACTGAAGTCTCGTTATCTGTTTTTTTTTTTACTTCTTTATGAAGTTTTGCTCTTTCTCTGCCCCCTCCCTAAACTTTTGAACACAATGACAGCAATAGCAAATAATGTTAGAGTTACACAAACAATTATAGATATGGATCTTTCTTGTGTTGGTATTATCAATTATAGATATGGGTAAATACATGGTTGACGGTGTTAATAAGCAGTGTGTTTAAAAACACACTATGCCATCACAATTGCTATGCTTTTTCATATTATAAACCTTCAAAAAATTGTCCTTTATTGGGGGCAGAGGGTATTTAACCCTTTTAGGACACAGCCAGTTTTAACCATATAGACTGCTCCGAATTTTGCAAATCTGACATGTCATTTTATGTGGTAATATCTTTGGAATGGTTTTACTTATCCAACTATTTCTAAGAATGTTTTCTCTTGACACTTTGTACTTTATGTTAGTGGCAAATTTGGGTTAAATTTGCTTTATCTTTATTTATTAAACAAAAATCAAAATCAATCAAAAGAGTATTAGAAACAAATGTTCTGCTTTTAAGACAGATAGTAGAAAAGAGCGGAAAAAAACGTGTTGGAGCACCTTGCCACGGCGCTGCGGACGAGGAGTCAGACTTCAGGGTAAGTATAAAACATTCATTTATTCACAGGTCAACGAGTTTCAGGGGCAGACAGCCCCCTTCATCAGGACTTTTACAGAAGACATACATACAAACAGAGAATTTAAAAGATTTTTTTGGCGCAAAAAACGGGCTCCCCTCCTTCAGATGGGTGGGGAGACCCGATGACGTAGATGTGATTGGCATAGCTGATTGCCAGAGTATCTATTGGCACTCTCGATATACTTCAAAGCAGTATGCGCCGCTTATGTTACATTAGTTTCCGAAAGTTATTTTCTCCATTGTTAAATCTGTTCAGAATAACCACTACATAAGATTGTCTCCTAAAAGAAGGGCAGAAGTACATATACCCACAGTTTGTATTTTATAAGGTAGATAAAAGTGTGTGTATATAAAAATGGAGTAAACTAAAATAAATAACCATATGATCTACACAAACCGATAAAAATTGAGAGATACCGGAATATTCTCTCTTCATATACATAGCTATATGTATCGGATGCACAACTATATATCCGCTAATACACATAGATTAGTGTGTCCCCACTCACCCAACATCATATCCCGGAATTTTCCAAAACATGCATGAACCAATAGATGTTTCTAAGTGGTTGTGGGCAGACACACAAATGTGCATCTATACATCAAATCCATAATGACCTATATCGCGTTTTTGCACATACATGTATATATATGTACACACACACATACACATATATGCATACATATATACACATATACCCATACACATGCATATACACGCACGTACTCATTCTCCTGAGTCTGCTATCCATTCGTCTATATGTTTCTTTTTCCATACCATATCTCGCCAAATATTATTTTTATTATTATTTTTATTTTTATTATTATTTACCATCTTTTCAACTTTTTTGTATTTATATTGGTCTTCATCCCTACTGCCATCTTTCTTTCACAGCATATTTCTATTGGGTTCATATAACCTATAGGATTGTTTCATTTAGCTCATTTAGACCATACGGGGTAAGGGTATCCAGCTGAAAAATCCAATACACCTCCCGTTTTTGTAAATTACTATATCTATTATATGGGTTCTCAGGTATAAAATCTATAGGGGTAACTGATACTTTGTGTTTTTCTTTATTCTGCATTTCAGCACAATGTCGTGAAAGACTATGTTTCTGAAAGCCCTTATGTATATTGTGCCTATGCTGATTCATTCGGCAATGTAAAGCCTGTGTGGTACAGCCTACATACTGAAGTCCACATTCACACTCAATCAAATAAATGACGAAGTTGGACTGACATGTGAGATGGTGTTTAATTGTGAACGTGGTGCCGTTCTTGTTAGATTTAAAGGTCTTTTGTTTATGAGTTATCCCCAGTTAATACAGCTACTGTAGAGTTTCTTGAAAAATTTCAAGCGTTGAAAAATAAATATTTTGAACATAAAGCTAGAATACACTCCCCAATTAGACCCTTGCTTAGATCGGCTATATCTAAAGAGCCAGAAGAACCAACTATAATACCACCACTACAGAGTGATGACCTCCTGTTGGATACATCTTTGGTCAATAACATCTCCACTTATCCAAGTCCCTCCCAGGACAACACAAGCCCTGGAATAGTAACTGTAGATAATACTGGCACGGATAACACAGCTCTGGTGCCTTTTTTAGATCATGCAAAAAAAGTCTCCCCCCACATGAAAATATTGGAACCACTACCCCCTCACAAAAAAACCCCCACTCCGATTACTCAGTTCTTCAAACCAACCCCCCGGAAAAAGAAAAACAGAACACGAGGAAAAAGAGGAGGGCAATCAAAACAAAAAAGGAAAACCAGTTTAGTTCAGCAGCAGGAAGCCCAAGACTCTGGTACTACTGAAACTATAGTCAAAATATTTAACCTTTCTAACTATACTTTGACCAAGTATGAGAAAATGGTCCTTGAAAAAGGCCTTTCATTTTGTCCCACTAATAAAATGAACCCTTTTGAATTATTTCTGGACTTACAAAAGTTCAGAAGAAATCTTACGATTAAAAGGCACTTTGAGTCAGCAAAAAAGAAAGATATTAATACTAAGAGTAACACAGTCCAGAGTAGTGATGATACCACCTTTTTTGTACATCAGGATGTACGACCTAAGTCTAGTTTTTTTCCCCTACAGAGCCAGGGACATTGCATTCCCATGTTTTTTGACTTAGTGTCATCAGACCTGAAAAGTACCACACAAGGAATAGTGCCAAATAGACATGTAAATAATCTTAGCTTACAAGAACAAAAAGCATTGAAAACACTAAAAAATAATAAAACCGTGACTATTAGACCAGCTGATAAGGGAGGAGGTATCGTTATGCAAAACACTACTGATTATGAAAAGGAGGCCGGTAACATCTTAAATGACACAAACTACTATGAACTGATCATTGAAAATCCCTTTCCAGACTTAAATAGGAGGCTCAGTGAACTAATTAAGAGAGCTTACAATAATCAGTACATAAACAAAAAAGAAAAGAATTTTTTACTGCCAAGATCTCCATCTTCCCCTTACTTCTACCATCTCCCTAAAATTCACAAAAACATCAAAAACCCCCCAGGTAGGCCCATTGTATCAAACACGAATAGTGCTACTAGTAATTTATCGCATTATTTAGATCTGTTCTTTCAACCGTATGTGAAGTCCCTGAACAGCTACTTACATGATTCCAGCCAATTAATTCGGGAGTTAAAGGGAATTATATGGCAGGATACCTATGCCTTGTTTACTTTGGATGTTACGGCCTTATATTCTAACATCCGGCATGATTTAGGACTAAACTGTATACAAACTGTCCTAATGGAAGACAAATCCTTAGATCCCAGACAGATTAGTTTTTTACTGGAGGGCCTGGAATTCATTCTGCAGAATAATTATTTTAGGTATAATAATAAAATATACCATCAGTGCCGTGGTACGGCGATGGGGACGAAAGTAGCCCCTGCGTTTGCAAATCTCTTTATGGGGGAGTTTGAAAGGACCTTCATTGGTGACCATGCCCCGATGAATGAACATGTGGTCTATTACAAGAGATATATAGACGACCTGTTCATCATCTGGGATGGCGATGAAGGATCCGCCCTCTTGTTCTGCGAATACTTGAACAAAACAGATTGGGGTATAGCATTCACCCCCACATACAACAAAAAGGAAATAGCCTTTTTAGATGTAGAAGTGGTAGTGGATATGGAGAATAGGAGTGTATGTACAAAAACTCACTTCAAAACAGTGGACAGCAACAGCTACATCGACTATTCGAGCTTTCACTATAAAAAATGGCTGCAGAATGTACCATACAGCCAATATAAGCGCATTAGACGCAATTGTACCAACCATAGTGATTTTAGGAAACAAGCTCTGGTCCTGAAAAAAAGATTTAATGATAAAGGCTACCCCAAAAGTATTATTAAGAACGCATACGAAAGAAGTGCAACACATACACAGGAAGAATGTCTATATCCGAAAAACAAACCTAAAAATGAAATAAGTGCCCAAGTAAATTTTATCACGCAGTAAAATGTGTCGAATAGATCAATATATGCAATTCTGAAAAAACATTGGTATATATTGTATTGGTATATATATGGTATCTTTCTCACTCTCCCCGGATAACTTACAGAAGAGCACCCACGATTAAAAATATTATAGCTCCAAGCAGACCACATCAATCAAATATGAAGACAAGGGATGTAAAACCATTTGGCAGTTTTAAATGTTGCACAAAAAGGTGCCTTTGCTGCCAAATGATAACTCATAAACAAAAGACCTTTAAATCTAACAAGAACGGCACCACGTTCACAATTAAACACCATCTCACATGTCAGTCCAACTTCGTCATTTATTATAATGTGGACTTCAGTATGTAGGCCGTACCACACAGGCTTTACATTGCCGAATGAATCAGCATAGGCACAATATACATAAGGGCTTTCAGAAACATAGTCTTTCACGACATTGTGCTGAAATGCAGAATAAAGAAAAACACAAAGTATCAGTTACCCCTATAGATTTTATACCTGAGAACCCATATAATAGATATAGTAATTTACAAAAACGGGAGGTGTATTGGATTTTTCAGCTGGATATCCTTACCCCGTATGGTCTAAATGAGCTAAATGAAACAATCCTATAGGTTATATGAACCCAATAGAAATATGCTGTGAAAGAAAGATGGCAGTAGGGATGAAGACCAATATAAATACAAAAAAGTTGAAAAGATGGTAAATAATAATAAAAATAAAAATAATAATAATAAAAATAATATTTGGCGAGATATGGTATGGAAAAAGAAACATATAGACGAATGGATAGCAGACTCAGGAGAATGAGTACGTGCGTGTATATGCATGTGTATGGGTATATGTGTATATATGTATGCATATATGTGTGTGTGTACATATATATACATGTATGTGCAAAAACGCGATATAGGTCATTATGGATTTGATGTATAGATGCACATTTGTGTGTCTGCCCACAACCACCTAGAAACATCTATTGGTTCATGCATGTTTTGGAAAATTCCGGGATATGATGTTGGGTGAGTGGGGACACACTAATCTATATGTATTAGCGGATATATAGTTGTGCATCCGATACATATAGCTATGTATATGAAGAGAGAATATTCCGGTATCTCTCAATTTTTATCGGTTTGTGTAGATCATATGGTTATTTATTTTAGTTTACTCCATTTTTATATACACACACTTTTATCTGCCTTATAAAATACTAACTGTGGGTATATGTACTTCTGCCCTTCTTTTAGGAGACAATCTTATGTAGTGGTTATTCTGAACAGATTTAACAATGGAGAAAATAACTTTCGGAAACTAATGTAACATAAGCGGCGCATACTGCTTTGAAGTATATCGAGAGTGCCAATAGATACTCTGGCAATAAGCTATGCCAACCACATCTACGTCATCGGGTCTCCCCACCCATCTGAAGGAGGGGAGCCCGTTTTTTGCGCCAAAAAAATCTTTTAAATTCTCTGTTTGTATGTATGTCTTCTGTAAAAGTCCTGATGAAGGGGGCTGTCTGCCCCTGAAACACGTTGACCTGTGAATAAATGAATGTTTTATACCTACCCTGAAGTCTGACTCGTCGTCCGCAGCGCCGTGGCAAGGTGCTCCAACACGTTTTTTTCCGCTCTTTTCTTCTGATTCATCCGATGAACTGTTACGTTCAGCATGGATAGGAGCATCGGCAGCAGCACGGGGACCCCGGTTCTCTGGTCGGGCAATACCAGATGAGCATGTACAAGCCGTTGTGACTTCACTCACAACCACCTCTGGTAAGCTGCATTTTTCAAAGCTTCTACTAGTATTATCAACTGTGTTACACTTAGGCGCTGCCTTCTTCTGTTCTTTCTTCTTTAAGACAGATAGTGATACTTCATAAAATAGTTATTGAAGGGAGTCTTTCTCCTGTTTTTCACCAATATAATTAAGTGCACTGCCCCACAGAAGATTGCAGACATATCCCAAACATACAGTGCCTTGCGAAAGTATTCGGCTCCCTGGAACTTTTCAACCTTTTGCCACATTTCAGGCTTTAAACAAAAAGATATAACATTTTACATTTTTGGTGAAGAATCAACAACAAGTGGCTCACAATTGTGAAGTGGAACGAAATTTATTGGATCATTTGAACTTTTTTTGTAATAATAAAACTGAAAAGTTGGGCGTGCAAAATTATTCGGCCCATTTACTTTCAATTCAGAAAACTCACTCCAGAAGTTCATTGAGGATCTCTGAATGATCCAATGTTGTCCTAAATGACTGATGAAGATAAATAGAATCCACCTGTGTGTAATCAAGTCTCCGTATAAATGCACCTGCTCTGTGATAGTCTCAGGGTTCTGCATCATGAAGACCAAGGAATACACCAGGCAGGTCCGTGATACTGTTGTGGAGAAGTTTAAAGCCGGATTTGGATACCAAAAGATTTCCCAAGCTTTAAACATCCCAAGGAGCACTGTGCAAGCGATCATATTGAAATGGAAGGAGTATCAGACCACTGCAAATCTACCAAGACCCGGCCGTCCCTCTAAACTTTCATCTCAATCAAGGAGAAGACTGATCAGAGATGCAGCCAAGAGGCCCATGATCACTCTGGCTGTACTGCAGAGATCTACAGCTGAGGTGGGAGAGTGTGTCCATAGGACAACAATCAGTCGAACACTTCACAAATCTGGCCTTTATGGAAGAGTGGCAAGAAGAAAGCCATTTCTCAAAGATATCTATAAAAAGTCTTGTTTACAGTTTGCCACAAGCCACCTGGGAGACACACCAAACATGTGGAAGAAGGTCAGATGAAACCAAAATCGAACTTTTTGGAAACAATGCAAAACGATATGTAAAAGCAATACAGCTCATCACCCTGAACACACCATCCCCACTGTCAAACATGGTGGTGGCAGCATCATGGTTTGGGCCTGCTTTTCATCAGCAGGGACAGGGAAGATGATTAAAATTGATGGGAAGATGGATGGAGCCAAATACAGGACCATTCTGGATGAAAACCTGTTGGAGTCTGCAAAAGACCTGAGACTAGGACGGAGATTTATCTTCCAACAAGACAATGATCCTAAACATACAGTAAAGCAAAAATTACAATGGAATGGTTCAAAAATAAACGTATCCAGGTCTTAGAATGGCCAAGTCAAAGTCCAGACCTGAATCCAATTGAGAATATGTGAAAAGAGCTGAAAACTGCTGTTCACAAACGCTCTCCATCCAACCTCAAAGAGCTCGAGCTGTTTTGCAAGGAAGAATGGGCATGAATTTCAGTCTCTAGATGTGCAAAACTGATAGAGACATACCCCAAGCGACTTGCAGCTGTAATCGCAGCAAAAGGTGGCGCAACAAAGTATTAATTCAAGGGGGCCGAATAATTTGGCACGCCCCACTTTTCAGTTTTATTATTACAAAAAAAGTTTAAATGATCCAATAAATTTCGTTCCACTTCACAATTGTGAGCCATTTGTTGTTGATTCTTCACCAAAAATTTAAAATGTAATATCTTTTTGTTTGAAGCCTGAAATGTGGCAAAAGGTTGAAAAGTTCCAGGGGGCCGAATACTTTCGCAAGGAACTGTACCTGTGTGCACTTTGTGTCTGTATTCCATGTCCAGGAAAATCTGGACTTTTATTCTGCAGGAAAACAGCTCCCAAGTGCCCAGCTCTGCTGCTGCAAGTGCCCAAAGCAAACCAGACTGAAGAGGGGAGGGCTGCTTTAGAAAGCTTTTTTTAATTACAAGCTTTCAAATGATACCAAAATCACAGTATTATATCAAGTATATCAGAAGATATAGCTGTTAGAAATCAAGTCAGGAGAGAAAGCTGTTTTTACTTTCACTTTCAGCTGGGCACTTGGGAGCCGTTTTCCTGCAGAATAAAAGTGCTTTTCCTGGACATGGAATGCAGACACACAGTGCACACAGGTATGTCTGGGATGTGTATGCAATCTTCTGTGGGGCACTGATGTTAGTTATATAGGTAAAAAGCAGGTGAAAGACTCCCTTTAACATGTACTTTATGTTGACATAATTTATAAATGTAATTTTATTTTTTTTAGAAGGCTTAAAATTTTAGAAGCAATTTTTCAAATTTTTAAGAAAATTTCCAAAACCAACTTTCCTAAGGACCAGTTAATGTAAGGGGCTTACACAATATAAAGTACCCATAAGTGACCCCATTATACAAACTGTACCCCTCAGCTTTTTCAAAACTGAAATTGCTGTTAACCAAGGCTTTAGGTGTTCCACAGGAATTAAAGAACAATGGAGATGAAATTTAAAAATATAATGCAATTCAAGAGACCCCTTAAGTGGAAACCACCAAGAAGTGACCCTAATTTGGAAACTACACCCCTCAAGGAATATTTCCAGGGATGTAGTGAGCAATTTGACCCAACAGCTGTTTCATAGAATTTAGAAACACTTGGCCATGAAAATAAATAAATGTATTAATTTTCACAATGAAACCTGTTTTTTTTTTATTTTCACAAGAGGTATCAGGAGAAATTTAGCCCATAATTTTTTACAAATTTTCTCCTGGATATGTCCATCTCCCGTATGTGGTTGTAAAATGCTGTATGCACACACTGTAGGACTTCAGAAGGGAAGGAGTGTTATATCGGTACTGGAAGACAGATTTTGCTGAAATGGTTTTTAGGCACTGTGTTGAATTTCAAGAAACCCTGATAGGTGCAGATTAGTAATGTACCCCACCAGGAATTTTCCCAGTGAGGTAATAAGTAGTCCCTGCTCTGGAAGTCCCATGCCTGACTCATATATGGCTATATCCATATATTGAGTCTCTGCTCTGTGAATACCATGTTGACATACTTTAGACCCCACACGTTTTTTTCCAGAAATGAATGTGTACTGGATGGTGAAAATATGAAAATTGCAATTTTTCCAAAGATTTGCTATTTCTGTGCCAATATGTTGTGCCCAATTTGTATCATTGTGAAAAATTTAATTATTGTGCTGTGTTTCCTGATTGTAGAAACACTCCATATGTGTCACATGAGTCTAGATATAGAGCTAGAGCTCCAAAGTGAAAGTGCACCATGCACATTGGAGGCCTAATATGGTGACACACATTGGCTGACAATTGCAGAGGTTCTAATGTAAAATAAAAAGCGCTCCCCAGGAAATGACTACACCCCTCCAATAAATTTTACAAGGGGTCTAGTGAGCACTTAGATCCACATGTGTTTCACAGAATTTAGAAACAATTGTCATAGATTTTAGAAATATTTGGCTGTGAAAATGAAAAATTACATTTTTTTACAATGAAATCCAGCTTTAGCCCGCAAATTTTTCATTTTTACAAGAGATAATGCAGTGATCCCCTGCAGAGCCAATGCAGAGGATGGGAGTAGTAGTGGCCCTGATGAGATGATGTGTCACAACATATTCCCTCCATTGCTCCCTAGGGATCAGTGCAGTGAAAAGGTGGTATAAGGAATCAGGTCAGAAGTAGAAGAATAAAAGTCTTTCTTTACTTAGTGAAGAATAGGAGTTGCAGTACATGCAGCAGTAGTTGTCAACAGTGCAGTTTCTTTTCCCAGATGATGAGACAGGGTGGGTGGGAAAGTGACAGATAATGGCACCTCTGGTATGCTATCTTGCTGAAGTGTCTCCTGCACTTCCGGTTAACAGCTGTAAGCTGGCATTTGTGGCTGTAGGTGTCCACTAGGTAAAAATACAGGCTTTTATGAGTTGGCATGGACTGGATGTGATCTAGGTGATGGGTGTCTGAGCCGTAGTCCCTTACCTGTAGCAGGATATGAATAGTGGCTGTAACTGGTCACTCTGCTGACTGTAAATGGTGTAGCTTTGACTATATCTGTAAATTTGGGATCCTTCAGTCTCTCTCTGGAGTAGTGATCTCACAGATGAGCTAGTTCTCTGGTCCTTAAAGGGGTTGTCTCATCTTGCCTAATGGGGGCATATCGCTAGGATATGCCCCCATTGTCTTATAGGTGCGGGTCCCACCGTTGGGACCCGCACCTATATCGAGAATGGGGCCCCGCAAGGTGGTGGCTGGAGGACTCCGGTCCGGCCACCACCAAGCCGGCTCCCCATAGAAATGAATGGGAGCGCACCGCGCTTGCGCGGCCACCGCTCCTATTCATTTCTATGGAGCCGACGGAAATAACCGAGCCAGCGCTCGGCTATCTTCGCCGGCCACATTGAAAATGAATGGAGGCGGCTGCGCATGCGCAGTGCGCCCCCGTTCGCTTTCGGGGCCCCGTTCTCGATATAGGTGCGGGTCCCAGCGGTGGGACCCGCACCTATAAGACAATGGGGGCATATCCTAGCGATATGCCCCCATTAGGCAAGATGAGACAACCCCTTTAAAGGGGTTCTCCGGAAATTAAGAAAATGAAAATACTTAAATATTGCTTTATTATAAATATATTCCCAAATACCTTTCATTAGTTATATTGGCTTGTTTGGTCTAGGGAGCAATCATCAGGGGAAATAAAATGGCCTCCGTCCTATTAGTCCACACAAAACCTGTCCTAATCACACAGGAGGACAAGTTACTTCACAGCACTGAGGTAAAGAGCTGCCTCATCTTCCTCTCTGCTCTCCTTGTCAGGGATTATCATCCTCAGTACAGATGAGAAGATCTTTAGCTGAATCTCTGTAGGAATGGACTTCATGAGGAGACAAGTACTGCAAGAAGTTGCTGATGTAGCTAATGAGCAGCAGCACTTGTATGCAGTCTCTATTACCATAGCCTGTCCTCTCTGTACTTCATGTCTCCTCATGAACTCTGTTCCAACAGAGATTCAGCTATAGATCTTATCATCTGTATTCAGGATTCGCCATAATCCCTGACAAGCAGAGAAGAGAGGAGGATGAGGCAGCTCTTTACCTCAGTGTTGTGAAGTAATTTGTCCTGCTGTGTTATTAGAACAGGTTTTGCTTGTTCTAATAGGACGGCGGCCATTTTATTTCTCCTAATCATTGCTCCCTAGACAAAATAAGACATTATAACTAATGGAAGGTATTTGGGAATATATTTATAATAAAGTAATATCAAAGTATTTTCATTTTCTTAATTCCTGGAGAACCCCATAAGGACTTGGGAGCAGGAACTATAGATAGGACATGCTTCCTAAATCCTCATTGTCCTAGCTAACATATCCCTCTCCTGGCAGGAAGTAGGACCAGCCAACTCCTACCATGGGGAGAAATAGGGTGGTTAGCCCCATTCCTGAAGCCAACCATACCTAACCTGCTTGTGTACAGTACAAATATTACATAAAATTACAAACAGTAATTGGTTACCCATTTTCAGCTACAGCAACAATCCATATGCGCTCATTTACTCCTGTATGGGCACACTGCAGGACTCAGAAGGGAAAAAGGTGCCATATCACATTTGAAGAGATAAAGAGGTAACCCTACAGTGGAAATCCCCAAAAAGTGGCCCCATTTTGGAAACTACACTCTCAAGGAATTTGTCAAGAGGTAGAGTGAGCATTTTGACCCCACAGGTGTTTCCCAAAAATGAATGTGTAGTGGATGGTGAAAGGTCAATATGAGAGGTGTAGAAGGAATAGTAAAAAATTACTTTTATTTGTTAGCGCTCGCCATTAGAACGGTGACCCCAGACAGTCCTTATACCTAAACCCTAACCTGATAACACCCTAACTCGGGTGTTGGCTCATCAGGGAGTTAGCAAGAGCATGGAATACATCAGAGTGTAATAAAGTGGTAAAATTACAGGCTACATAAAGGATAAAGTTAAGACTCCAAGGATGTGTGGTACACTTTGATGCAATTCTTTATGCATGGACCAGGTTTATCAGGGCAGATTTTACGGTGAAAAATAGTGTCCTTTTGTATCCCCCTTTTGGAACACATTCTCTTGAAACTGAAGGAATGTTCCTGTCTTGCCTGCAGATCAAAATAACACATAAGCATTATATAGTGCCAACTGTACAATGTGCCAGCTTTTGGTACCACATCTTAGTTTTCCATATTCAATACTTGATATTAAAGATCAACCCCTTCCATGTACCTATTTTTAGTCCAGGATGCAGTCTGGCTTGGGTGTAGTGGTAGTGGTACCTCGGGGAGCTGCTGTTCCCATTAACAGTGGTCAGTACAAGGACACCCCCCTTGTCCTTGTACTTAACTACTAACTTTCTCATTACAGACTGCTCTGCTTTCACCCTTTCCGTGTGGTTGCTGAGCAGGGATCTAGGAATGCCTCTCTAATTTTTGTGTACCATGAAACAAGCTAAAGTACCTCTGAAACTTAGGAGCTTAACCACTGTTATGCTGGTGTAATAGTTGCCCATATAGAGGTGGTAACCCTGATCCAGCCATGGGTGCCCTAATTCCCACACCATTTTCCCACTATTTCCTAAGACAGGGGAGGGGGGGGCACAGTTCTGGCAGTTCAATCCAGGTGTCCTTTCCTTCATAAACCCTGAACCTGTGGGTGTATCCAGTAAAATTTAGAAATTAATCATCTGCACAGATGTTTTTTTAGGGGAGTGGACACAAACTTGGTCCTAAAGTAGTGAAGGACTGGCCTAATTTCAAATAGACAGTCAAATGCTTGGTCATTTTGCAGCCGGAATTGTGCATTATCATTGTGATGCAAAAACCTCAAAATCAATTCTAATCGATTCTAGGCCATGATAATACTATAAATTGGATTGT
The DNA here is from genome assembly GCA_900303285.1 of Rhinella marina. NCBI lineage: Eukaryota > Metazoa > Chordata > Amphibia > Anura > Bufonidae > Rhinella > Rhinella marina. The sequence continues at coordinate 32,672 of ONZH01020831.1, read as the reverse complement.
GGTAAAAAAAACATCTGCACTCCAATAATTTCTAAATTGTGGTTCATATGCAGCACAAGCCCACAAAACATCATCTCAGCTGCATTTACAGGAATCAACTTCAAGGGTCGAGCAAATGTTGATATGGAGGATGACCCAGGCTGACTCAGCAGCTGTTCTGGGGTGCTTTCCTTAGGGTCCCTCATCACCTGATAATGACAAGGAAAAGGAGTAGAGGAATGTGGCATTCTCTTCTCCCTCACTGTCCCTATCATAGGCAAGGATTGAGTATACCTCTTCAGCTCAATGCATTCTTTGGAATAAATGGGACATTTTAATTTTTATTGGGCAATTCAAAGTGTGTGATTCTAAATGTGTAAAGTGTGCATTCATTTTATTTATTCACAAGGGTGTGTATGTAGTGATTGTATACGTAAAGGGGCTTGAAAAAGAATGGATAAACATAAAAATATATATATATATATATATATATATATATATATATATATATATAACAGCCTACCACTAACTGTGATTTCTTTTTTGCACTGAAATGTACTTATCTGTATATGCCAAAAGACATAAAGTTAAAGATGACACATTCCCTACATTTTCAAAATAACAAAAAAGGAAAGGGGCCCAAAGCAAAACTTTGGGCACCCTGCATGGTTAGTACCTAATAGCACCCTCTTTGGCAAGTATCACAGCTAAGAGTCTTTTAATCCTTGTTTGAGGGATTTTCATCCATTATTCCTTGCAAAAGTCTTCCAGTTCTGTGAAATTCCTTGGTCATTTTGCCTGCACTGCTCTTTTGAGGTCTTGGATCTGGAGGAGGGAGGGGGTCATACTAATAAGGGAGTAGATAGTGTAGATAGAGAGTGGAATATATGATGGGACAGTGGGGATTCAGTGGGGGGTTGGGGTTAGTGAGGAAAGTAGAGAGGTGACATAAATGTACATCCATGAAAAACAGAGCTGGTGGTAACATGAACCTGTTACAAACCAACAATATCATTCAAGGTACCGTAAAAAATCCAAGATATTCACTTTCTGGGAACTGAATGTGGGAAATTGAATAGTAACTGTCCGAGTTATTTTTTTGTCATTTGTATGTTTCTAACTAATCAAATATAACAGCTTTTCCAGCACTTAGTGCTTCTAAAGCTGCTGGTTTCTCAGATTTCACTCATGATCACATGACCTATGATGTCAGCTTCCCTCCCTGCTCTGCTAAAGTTCGTGCACAAGCAGATAAGAGTCTGTACATGAGACGTCACTTTGCTGGCCACACCCCCTGCTCTGCTGCCTCCTGCTCGCTGCTCTCTCCCTGGATTCTTTCAGATAAAACATTAACCCCTTCAGCCAGAACACACACAGGGCTCAAAGCTTTACAACAGTAGCTATAGGCAATGAAGAGACATAGGATCTGCCCTCCTCATCCTGTAGACACCGAGCTGACACTGGAGGAGATCTGCAGAGTATTGCACAGGAAAGGTAGGGGGAAGTTCCTGTGTGCATCAGTAATGTCATTGTGCAGCTGGGACTTGTAGTTCTACACATAAATGCTGCTGAGTATCCTAGCAGGCAGACATTTCACTCAGGGCAGACTTATTCACTCTGTTTGCAGAGCAGGGAGAGGGGTAGAGATTGTTGTTACTGCAGGTAAACAAAGGCCAGAAGAGAACCAGGGAAAAAATGGGGGAGCTGGAGTCTATGGTAATAGGGAATCACATGGATGTAGTTGGTGTGGCTAGGACAGGGCTGGACTCTTCTCACGACTGGGCTGTTAATATTCAGGGTCTTACACTCTTTAGGAAAGACAGGGTCAATAGAAAAGGTTGTGACATGTGCCTGTAGGTGAGGAGTGATATGAAGGCGAGTGTGAAAAAGGCCATTGTGGGTGAGGATGGTGAGGACGTTGAAACCTTACGGGTGGAATTACAAAGGGAAATGTAGATGTGGTCCAAGCTAAGTTAAATAAGGTAAATGTGAACAAGGCCCCAAGTCTAGATGGATTACACCCAAGAGTTCTCAAAGCACTCAGTTCAGTCATTGCTGTGCCCCTGTTTATAATTATTAGAGGCTCTCTAGGGACTGGTACAGTGCCAAGGGACTGGAGCAAGGCAAATGTGGTGCCCATATTCAAAAAGGGCTCTAGGCCCTTCCCAGGTAATTATAGACCAGTAAGTTTAAAGTGTAACTGCAATCTCACTACCAAAGATTAAATTCCTAACATATGTGATGCTGAAGGAAAGAGATTCATGAAGCTTTATTTTTCAGTTAATTTTACCTTTCTGATGTCTGTATTCAGCCCTTAGCAACCCTATTTCTCTGTTCCTCTATTTCAGCATCTTCCTAAGATGGCCTCTGCTGCACTTCCTGTGGTGATCTTTGCCCTGTCCTTGAGGCCATCCTGTATTTCCCTCACTTCCCATAAGCGATTGCTCTCATCACATGAACTAGCAGAACCAATCAGAATGCAGATAACTCCCCACCCCACCCCAGAGCAGTGTGTATCCTCTCACATACAGCTAACCAGAGACAGACAAGACCAATCAGAATGCAGATAACTTCCCCCACTACCCCAGAGCAGTGTGTATCCTCTCACATACAGCTAACCAGAGACAAGCCCGGCAATTACATGAAATCAGTAAGCATTTTTTTTAGCCTCTTAATAGTCACTTTAAAAGTTTTTTAGGAACAATTGTGGAGTATATATAGTGTATTAAATAACTTTTATTAATTTATTTTTAGGGGGAAAGATAAAAAACAGCAATTTTTACATTATTTTGAAGAATTTTTTAAGGCGTTTACTGTGTGGTAAAAATAATATAATTTTATTATGTGGGTCACTATATTGATGATAATGTCCCACACATTTTCATATATTTTTCTCAATTTCTGCAGCTGCTCCCCTATTCTCCTCCACACTGACAGGTAGGAGGGGGGGCTACTTTAACTGCTCATATCTCTGGTTTGGTACCAGCTAGAGATATGGGCTTTGTATTGGCTGAAAGCCAAATGACAGCAATATGTTCAGTACAGAGGAAGATATCACTGAAATCGGGATGCTGTGAATGAAGCTGAAAGTGAAAGTAAAAACGGGTTTTTCCAGCGATTATTCAGGATTATCCAGGATTATTCCCAACTAGATTTTCCCGACTAGATTGATTTCTCCTCTGTTGCTTTAGCAGTCATGTCAGCTTGAATGTCAGCTTTCAGACAAGACCAGTTGCATGGTTCTAGCTCCTATCATTCAGGAGATATCACCATCTAAAGCAGCCCTCCACCCTCCACTTTCTGCCTGAGCCAAGGCACTCAGGGCTGTGCTCCTCTTCCCAGTGCTCTGCCCATCTCTTGTTTATAATACAGAGGAGACGGCCTGCACATGACAACGCTTTGAGAAGAGGGCTGCAGAGTAGGAAAGTAGCACACATTTGTGAGAGTTATTATCAGATAAAACTGAAAATGATTAAATTTTAAAGCACAAAAGCATTTATACAGCAGGGTGTACTATACCTTTAGGGTATAAAACATGAAATGGCAGTTACACTTTAACTTCTGTTGTGGGAAAAATGTTATCACAACAAAAAGACTCTTGAAAGGACTCTTAACCACCTAACTGTTTTGCCCGAGACCAGCTCGGGCAGTGTGAAAAGTAGCTAACTAGAGGGGGAGGGCTGCTTTAGATGGTGATATCTCCTCAATTGTAGCAGCTAGAAACATGCAACCGGTCTAGTCTGAAAGCTACCAGTCCAGGCTTTAATACAACCAAAATGACAGATAAAGTCCAAGCAACAGAGGAGAAATCACTGTTAGAAATCAAGTCGGGGATAATCACAAGTAAAACCTGTTTTTATTTTCGTTTTCAGCTACATTCACAGCATCCCTATTTCTATCAGTGATATCTTTCTCTGGACATATTGCTGTCATTTTTTGAAAGCTTGGAATGTCTGATTTCAAACAAGATCAGTTGCAAGTTTCTAGCTGCTACCATTCAGGAGGTAGCAGCATCTAAAGCAGCCCTCCCCCCTCGTTAGCTACTTTTCCCACTGTTGGAGCTTCACTCTGGCAAAACAGTTAGGGGGTTAAAGGACTATATACAGGACTATTTGACTGTAAACAATATTATAAGTGATAATCAGCATGGATTCACCAAGGACAGAAGTTGTCAGGCTAACCTGATTTGTTTTTATGAGGAGGTGAGTAGAAGCCTGGACAGAGGGGCTGCTGTGGATGTAGTGTTCTTTGATTTTGCAAAGGCATTTGATACTGTCCCTCATAGACGTTTAATGGGTAAGATAAGGTCTATAGGCTTAGAAAGTATGTTCTGTAATTAGATAGAAAACTGGCTGAAGGACTGGGTCCATTTTCAATGGAAGATGTCCAAATACTATAAGCTGACTTGGACAATCTGAGTGATTGGACATCAACTTGGCAAATGAGGTTCAATGTGGATAAATGTAAAGTTATGCACAGGGCTGGCTCCAGGTTCATATGGGCCCTTGGGCGATAAATCTCAGTGGGCCACCTTGTGGCATTTTTTAGATTTGCATGTCCCCCTGTGGCACCAAGTGCCCCCCAGAAAGTATAGTGACCCCCAGTGGCCCCCATTCAGTATAATGACCAGTTGTGGCCCTTCACACAGTATAATGACTCCACCAATGCCCCCCACACACACAGTATAATGACCCCCAGTGGACCCCCACACAGTATAATGACCCCCAGTGGTCCCCCACACAGTATAATGACCCCCCAGTGGCCCTCCTTTCAGAATAATGACCGCCAGTGGCCCCCCATTCAGAATAATGACCCCACACACAGTATAATAACCTCCTATGGCCCCAAAACAGTATAATAAACCTCAGTGACCTCCTCACTGGGGGTCATACTGTTTGGAGGGTCATTATACTGAATGGGGGCTCTTGGGGTCATTATACTGAATGGAGGGTCATTGGGGATCCTTATACTGTATGAGGGTCACTGGGGGTCATTATACTAGGTGTGGATGGGCACTGGGGGTCATTATACTGTGTAAGGGAGCCTCACACAGTATAATGTCCTCCCAGTGGCCCCTTCAGATACCCATCATTGCTGGATGACAGGGGAGCCGGCAGTCCTTTCATTCACTAACCTCAGCTCATCTCCCTGCATTCCTTCTCTCCTCCAGGCCCAGCCCAGCAGTGGTGTCATGACATGTGTTTCACTGCTGCAGCGGGCCTGAGGAGAGAAGGAGCTGCGGTTAGTGAATGAAAGGACCGCAGTCTCCCCTGTGCTCCAGTAATGACCGCTTCCATCTGTATTGATTGAAGCGTTCATAGCAGCTGGCCCACCCCCCCCCCCCCGAGAGCTGGCACCCGGGGTGGACTGACACCCCCTTGGCACGCCACTACGCAGTGGGCCCTCCCCCAGGAGCAGCAGGCCCCAGCACTTGCCCGGGTATGCCTGGTGCTGACGCCGGCCTTGCAACAGAGCTATGGTGCATATGATTGTGTTTGAACACCCAATGCGTATTTTAATCCTTCAGATCTTGCACATGGCAATGCTTTTGTCTTCTGGCACTTTGGAGAAAAACTGCCAGATGGGAGTTACTCTGCTTTAATGGGAATTCAAAGATATGAGAATAAATAGGCTTATGTAGGCTAAGTGACAAAATTATTTACTAAGTGTGATTAAATATATTAAAGAACAACTCACAGACATAGTAAAAAACAATCACTCTGACCTGTAATTACTCGATTTGCTCCTGCTGGCTGTCTGGAAAGCGCAGTCTCATAGCTGACACGAATGTCGACTGTCCTAGCAGTGCATAGACCTAGAGCTGACATAGTCATGGTGAAATACAAGAGAGGGAGTATTCTAACATCATTCCTTATGGATGTTCCAAAGGAGCTTGAAGCTTTTATTAATGCACAAAAATTTATACCTTCTGCCCCCCTTCCCCGGGATGCTTCCATGTGTGCAGTACACATGTCCTGTAAGGTAACCACTCTGGAATGTGACCTGGTGGTTATCTGACACAGAATAATGGCTTTGTATATGTTAAATAACTATCCCTAAAGGGTGTATTACACCTACAGTATCTGCCGTTCGTAGTGACCCTCATTAGCTTTCATCTAGCAGTCTAATGCTGCCGCCAATTGCCCGAACGTTTTCTTCCCAAGAATCGTCTTTTAAATCGGCTGCCTAATACTGCCTAAAGGTAATAGAATAATTAAAGGGGAAAGAACCCATCAATACTTAATTAAAAATACCTTTAGAAGTTGAACACATACTGTACTCAAGAGAAGGGGGCTAGATGTTGAGACCCTTCTATACCACTGCAGACTAGAAAGCAAACCAGATGGACAGACCAGACCAAAAATAATATGTACATATTATATACATATGTACGCAATAACAAAGTACTGCTAAGCCCACTTAATTGTACATGTCAAATATTTTAGAATCTAATGTGCCAGAATAGTTCATTCATGGGGGTACAGTATGGCTCACACAAAATATGCATGAGGCCAAAAAGTATTACAAAAATATGCAAAAAATGCCTAAATGAGACAAAATATTAAACTAAATAATGTGAAGGCCCAAAAAGAAACTTGAAAATCTTACTGATACTCCACAAGGGGTCATGTGGGAGCACATATACAGTACACTAAACTAAATAAACATCAGCTAATTACCCATGCTGGAAGCGGTCTAGTCCGTCTGGCAAAAAAGTGAGCACCCCGACGTGCATTTCATCACCGAGCTGGCTTCATCGGGAGACAGTTATGTGATGCTATATGGGTATTATATAGGGGAGTTGCCATGGAGCACACTTGTGGCCCGCCTACGGTCATATGATGTGAAGCGTGTCTGACGGAACAACGCAAACTCACCACGCAGACGTCATGCGCCATCACGTTGGGGCATCCACCGTGCCATCTTCAAGGTGACAGGTCATATCGAGCATAGAGTGATGCTGGACTGCAGTGCATTCCTAGGGTGCATCCGGCCACACTCCTGGAGGCAGACAGAAAGCGTTGTACCAATATATCCAGGCCAGAAACAAAGGGGGCAGACATACTACATAGGAAACAAGTAAGCCAGACCACTTGCAAACTATAAAGTGCCATATGCAAAGACACAACATATACAAAAATTACAACCTAAAATGTTTGATGTGTACAATTACGTAGGATTAGTAGTACTTTGTTATTGTGTACATATGTGATAGTGTTATACTTGCATATATGTAGTACATTTCTGGTACTGTGTCATTGGTGCTAGTGATTATTATTCTTGGTCTGGTCTGCAGCAGTATAGAGGGATCTCAACACTTACCCCCTCTTTTGTCACCTGTATGTTATTTGTTTTTTTAGTTTAACACCTTACCGACCTAGGACGAAAATGCTCGTCCTAACCGGCCAGTATTTAACGCCTTAGGACGAGCATTCTCGTCCTAGGGTTAACCGGCAGTATGGCACGTGCTGCCATGATCCGCTGTGATAACGCCGATGCAGGCGGATTAACCCCGTGACCGCGGCATACAGCGGGTTTGCGGCAGCTTGTACAAACCCATCGGGTCCCCGTGCTGCGGTGGGGGGGACCCAATGGTTGCTATGGCAGCCCCGATGCCTTGCACAGGCATCGGGACTGCCAGCTACGGAAGCCCAGGAGATCCAGCCACAGCGCTGGGTCTCCTAGGCAACTGTCAGCATCTTACAGTGTAAGATGCTGACAGTTCAATACAGCACAATACAGATGTATTGTGCTGTATTGAAACAGGGATCAGACCCTGAAATGTTGAAGTCCCATAGTGGGACATAAGTCAAAAGTAAAAAAAAAAGTGAAAAAAAAAGTTTCTTAACAATAAAAAAAAAATTAAAGTTTCAATTAAAAAAAAAGCCCCTTCCCCATAAATAGAGACATATAAAATTGTAAAAAAATAGAAAAAAAAAATAAAGAATATACATATTAGGTATTGCAGCATTTGTAACAACCTGCTCTATAAAAATATCACCTGATCCACCCCGCCTGGTCAACACTGTAAAAAAATAAAAACTGTGCTAGAAAAAAGCCGTTTTTTGTCACCTTTCATCACAAAAAATGTAATACCAAGCGATCAAAAAGTCATATGTACCCAAAAATAATACCAATCAAACCGACAAGAAATGAGCCCCTACTGAAGACAATCGCCTAAAAAATAAAAAAAAACTATGGCTCTCAGACTATGGAGACACTAAAACATGATTTTTTGTTTCAAAAATGATATTGTGTAAAACTTAAAGGGGTTGTCCGGGTTCAGAGAAGAACCCGGACATACCTGCAATTTCACCCAGGCAGCCCGCCTGAAGAGGGCATCGGAGCATCCTATGCTCCGATGCCCTCCTTTGCCCTGCGCTAATTAGCGCAGGGCAAAGGAATTTAGCCAGGTTCCGGCCCGGCAGTGAGCCGGTGACGTCATCGGCGCTGATGGACGGGCTTTAGCGCTGCCCTAGCCAGTAAAACGGCTAGGGCAGCGCTAAAGCCGGCCCACTAAGGCCGGTGACGTCACCGAACTCGCTGCCGGGCGGAAGTACCCGCCCGGCAGCGAGTATTTATAAACAAAAGAGACCTTGCCCTGCGCGATCTAGCGCAGGGCAAGGGGGGGGGCATCGGAGCATGAGATGCTCCGATGTCCTCTTCAGGCAGGCTGCCTGGGTGAAATTGCAGGTATGTCCGGGTTCTTCTCTGAACCCGGACAACCCCTTTAAATAAATAAAAATAAGTATACATGTTAGGTATCGCCACGTCCGTAACAACCTGCTCTATAAAAATATCACATGATCTAACCCCTCAGGTGAACACAGTAAAAAAATAAAAATAAAAACGTTGTCAAAAAAGCCATTTTTTGTCACCTTATATCACAAAAACTGTAATACCAAGCGATCAAAAAGCCATACACACCCCAAAATAGTACAAATCAAACCGTCATCTCATCCCGCAAAAAATAAGCCCCTACATAAGACAATCGTTCAAAAAATTTAAAAAATATGGCTCGCAGACTATGGAGACACTAAAACATAATTTTTTTTTGTTTCAAAAATATTATTGTGTAAAACTTAAATGAATGTAAAAAAGTATACATATTAGTTATTGTCTTATCCGTAACATCCTACTCTATAAAAATAGCACATCATCTAACCTGTCAGATGAATGTTGTAAATAACAAAAAATAAAAACGGTGCCAAAACAGCTATTTTTTGTTACCTTGCCTCACAAAAAGTATAATATAGAGCAACCAAAAATGTACCCTAAAATAGTACCTAGAAAACTGCCAACTTATCCTATAGTTTCCAAAATGGGGTCACTTTTTTGGAGTTTCTACTATAGGGGTGCATCAGGGGGTCTTCAAATGTGACATGACAATTTAAAATTATCCCAATGAAATCTGCCCTCCAAAAACCATATGGCGCTCCTTTCCTTCTGCGCCCTGCCGTGTGCCCGTACTGCAGTTTATTACCACAAATGGGGTGTTTCTGTAAACTGCAGAATCAGAGTAATAAATATTGAGGTTTGTTTGGCAGTTAACCCTTGCTTTGTTACTGGAAAAAATGGATTAAAATGGAAAATCTGCCAAAAAAGTGAAATTGTGAAATTTTCGGCTACATTTTTCTATGTAAGCCTCACAAAGTGACTTCAGACCTGAACTGGTCCTTAAAAAGTGGGTTTTGGAAATTTTCTGTAAAATTTCAAGATTTGATTCTGAACTTCTAAGCCTTCTAACTAGAGATGAGCGAACGTGCTCGTAACGAGCACTGTAGCGCTCGGCTCCCCTGCGCTCGCATGGGCGCAGGCATCCAGATCCGTCCTCCTCACCCGACGGATCCGGATGCCTGCGCCCATGCGAGCGCAGAGGAGCCGAGCGCTACAGTGCTCGTTAAGAGCACGTTCGCTCATCTCTACTTCTAACGTCCCAAAAAAATAAAATGTAATTTTCAAAATTATACAAACATGAAGTAGACATATGGGGAATGTAAAGTAATAACTATTTTTGGAGGTATTATTATCCATTTTTAAAGTAGAGAAATAGAAATTTGGAAATTTTCACATTTTTCTAAATTTTTGGTAAATTTGGTATTTTTTCATAAATAAAAATCAAATATTTTGACCCAATTTTGCCACTGTTATGACGTACAATATGTGACAAGAAAATAATCTCAGAATGGCCTGGATAAGTAAACGCATTTTAAAGTTATCACCACATAAAGTGCCACGTGTCAGAAGTGGCCTGGTCCTTAAGGTGAAAAATGGCAGGGTCCTTAACGGGTTAAATACATTGATATATTTTTACATACATTGTGTATAATATTATTAATATTATTTAGATACGGTTATTAGTTTGCTTTGTAGGTTTTCATGTTTCTGTGGCTAAACCCTTATGATATATATTTATGACGATCTGAGGTTAAAATTGGTTATCCAACACATAATCATAAGGAGTCCTCACCCTCCTCGCCACTTTTATCAGACTGTGATATGTCATCGTGGACTTCTCTGTCCCGCTCCCGATTCACTACTCTGCTATTTTCCCTGAGTGCCCCTGTCACTTCCCCTGCCCCTACTGCCACCACTGTAACTACAAATGCCACTACTACCACCAACAACAACATAGCTATGCTTGGGTTCCCCCACCTCCACCCAAACTTTCTCTTCAAAGCCAAATGCTGACTGTTCTCACACAAGTCATCAAAGGAAGATTCTCCTGAGTATTTTCCATAGTGCATAGGGGGGAAAAGGGGGGATTCGTTGTCTCTTCTTAGGAAAAAAGAAGGCACCTCACTAGGAAGGGGCAGTGAAGACAGAGAGGATACAACTAAAAGGCTTTTCTGGGGCCTCAAGGAGCAGGAGGACCCCTGGTGCCAAGGCATGGTGTCTGACTTAAAGGTAACATCCACATCATCCTGCTATGACTAAGAGGAGGAGTGAACCATCCAGTCCAAAATTTCATCCTGTTTGTTTTCAATAATAATGTGGCGCTACTATCCACATTTTACTATCCACATTTTACTATCCACATTTTGATTCTTGGATGATGAGGCATGGGTCTTTCATTTGACACTCTTCCCTATACCAGACATATTATTATGAAGCCTATAAATGAAAAGTCAGGTTTGGTACCCAGATTATTAAAGGGTACTAGCAAAATGTGTTTTTTCTTTCAGAGTTGCAATAAAATATCCCTCCCCTTCTACAAATTTCTTTCACATTTCTTGAAGTAATATACAACACGTTCACTAACATAGGTATAAATAATGGTGTTATTGCCGTATTGCTGTTGGTGTAACATTGAACGGTTTCTTCAAGTAACATACAACGCATTGACTAACACAAGTATAATAATGGCGTTATTGCTGTATTGCTTCTGGAATAACACTGAACATTTTCTTGCAGCAATAAAAAATGCATTTATTAACACGGGTACAATAATGTCATTATTGCACTACTGATTTTAGTATAACACTGAATGGTTTCTTGAAGTAATAAAACAACGAGTTCAGTAAGGCTACTTTCACACTTGCGTTGTGGTTTTCCGGTATTGGGATCCGGCAGAGGATCTCAATACCGGGGAAAAAAACAGTTCAGTTATGTCCCCATGCATTCTGAATGGAAATAGATCCGTTCAGGATGCATCAGAATGTCTTCAGTTACGGCAGCTTTCAGTTTTGTGAGCGGACACAAAACCGCAGCAAGGTGTAATTTTGTGTCCGGTCATAAAATGGGAAAAACGGATCCGGCACTGAAATTAATGTAAGTCAATGGTGACAGATCTGGTTTTTTAGGAGACTAAAAAACCAGATCAGTCACCCATGACTTTCAATGTATTTAGTGCCTGATCCGTTTTTTTCAGTTTTGATATCACACAACTGCATCATAACGGAACGGATGCATCCTGATGTGCAAAATCAAAACTGATCAGTTTAATTCCGGTATAGAGATCCTCTGCCAGATCTCAGTACCAGAATTAACAACGCAAGTGTGAAAGTAGCCTAACATGGGTATAATAATGGCGTTATTGATGTATTGCTTTTGGTATAACAGAGAATAGTTTCTTGAAGTAATAAAGCAACAGGAAAAAACAGGGCAATTCCTCAGTGCTTACAGAAGAAGATATGCTTTCACGGTGCTGTCAATAAGCCTATGAACTGTAGAAAATTTTTTATTTATTTTTTTTTACAAAAAAAAGCTGTCTGGCTGTTCATACAGAAAAATATGAAATTCTTGCAGGATTCTGTAATGCAGAACTTGATGCATGAAACAACTAAGACAGTGAACAATCCCTTAATCACTCTACTAGGCTTTCCCTTATAGAAGTTTAAAATCTACCCAATTATATGTCCAATTCTCTCCCAATAGTGCCATTACAGTGTCCCTAGTACAACTTTTTTTTGGCTCCAGCTGAAACAGCTGCACGCTGTGCAGAAGAACCTGGCTGAATATTGACCCCTGATCGGCTGATCAGGATGTCTGTCGGCTTCTGAGCCATTCAGGACAAACCCTCCCTCCCAGGGCCATGTGGTCCTCCACCTTCTTCCTTCCTGTCATTATTTTTACGTGATTTGCAGCTGGTGATTGCATCTGTGAGTAAAGGTAATGGGATAAGGTTGGCATTACCATTTGTAGCACATCAGTAATGAATTCACTAATTTCAAATATTTTTGATCCCACTTATTCAAACATCATTTTTTTATTTGGTCATAGGAGAAATTACATTTAAGTCAGTTCGTAAAAATATTTTTATGGAGAAGATTTAACTCCCTCATACACTAGTGACAGTGTTAGGAAAATGTGCAGGTACAAGTAATTATTAATGCTGTGGGCTCATGAAATTTCATGAGATGACTCACTGAGTTTACACCAGAACCCAAACTAAGTCTCAGACGTTCAAGCTTAGCTCTGCTTGAGTGTCAGCAGATCAGGAGCTTTATGACATCTTTCTCTGGAAGCTTACCAGTATGTGTTATTTTATTATTTTTATACTATTTTATATGAAAGGGAATCTACAAATCCTTTGGGCTCAGGCACAGAAATATGCACCTGAACCACTGAAGTCTCTTCCCGAGCAACTGTAGTCCACTATATACAGTACATACAAGATACAAACAGACATATGTGGTGAGCTCACCTGGTTAACTCCCTCTTTCACGCCAGTGCCAGGAAATTGCTGGAGCAGCAAAGAGATACATGTGAAGAATAAATCCAGCTCTGGTGGATGAATTCAAAATATTCAGTACTTGCATTTACACAGATGGAGAAAAAACTCCAATAGAAAATATTCAAATACACTATGATTAAAACCATGTGTGTAACCATGTGTAAATTCACTATTAAATTATTGAAGATTTTTAATTCATTCACCAGAGCCATTTTCCCATATACAGTGTATGCTTAAAAGGGTTTTCATTTTCTGACATGACAAAATAAATTAGGCTACTACACCAGCCATCATGGATCAGCAAAAACACTTCCGTCATGATAATACAACCGTCTGCATCCGTTCTGAATGGATCCGGTTGTATTATCTTTTACAATTTACATAGCCAAGATGGATCTGTCATGAACTCCATTGAAAGTCAATGGGGGACGGATCCGTTTTCTAATGTGTGAGAAAACGGATCCGTCCCCATTGACTTACATTGTGAGTCGTGACGGATCCGTTTGAATCAGTTTCTTCATCCGGACACCAAAATGCAGCAAGCAGCGTTTTAGTGTTCGCCTCCAAAACGGAATGGAGACTGAACTGAAGCAAACTGAAGCAAAACTGATGCATTCTGAACAGATCCTTTTCCATTCAGAATGCATTAGGACAAAACTGATCAGTTTTGGACCGTTTATGAGAGCCTGTGACGGATCTCACAAACGGATCCTTACAACACAAGTGTGAAAGTAACCTTAGTTCTAACTGGAAGATGGAACACCCATCAGTACCCCAACTAGTTGTGTCCTGTTGATCGTCCTCTGAACCCTTAAAACATTCTGAACCCTCTTTGGGGATTTCTGATTTGCAGCCTCTGTAGTATAACATTTATTGAGAACTGTCCTTGACAAAACCAAGCTGAAAAAAAACAAAGTTTCGTTGTTTACCAATGTGAGGCCTCTTAATTTATGAAGAGGATGACATGTCACATGACTTTATTGGTGAATCAGGTCATGTAATACCACCTTACCACCTGGCCAGTCAAGATAGTATTTTGCATACAGTGCATCACACACATACCCTTATTGGCAGATCAGGGGCCAAACAGCGGATCAACCCCCTTCCCCCGGCTTAAAGGGTTTCTGTCACCTTGTTTGACCATATTAAACCAGATGACATTTGCAATGCGCAAATGTCACCTAATGTCTAATATGGTCTTCTTTTTAAGCTTTGTGTTTCCGTTTTCTTAAAAAATCTACTTTTGTAATATGCAAATTACCTTTACCAGGTGCAAGGGGCGGTAACCCTGCACCTAGTAGCGCCGTTTTCCCCACTTTCCATATGTCATCATCAGCGCTGATTGACAGGGTCAGGCAGCTCACTCTATCTGCTGCTGGCCCTGTCGGCGCTGCAAATCCCGCGCCTGCGCCGTGGGTCCGTCATTCGGCGCAGGCGCAGTGAGTGCAGCTGGCTGCCGGGCTCCCGGCTTCCTCACTGCGCCTGCGCCGCCTTTTTTCCGGCTGTAGTGTGATGTCATCGGCGCAGGCGCAGTGAGGACCCACGGTGCAGGCGCGGGATTTGCAGCGCTGACAGGGCCAGCAGCAGATAGAGCGAGCTGCCTGGCCCTGTCAATCAGCGCTGATGACGACATATAGAGGGGGGGGAAACGGCGCTACTAGGTGCAGGGTTACCGCCCCTTGCACCTAGTGAAGGTAATTTGCATATTACAAAAGTAGATTTTTTAAGAAAACGGGAACACAAAGCTTAAAAAGAAGACCATATTAGACATCAGGTGACATTTGCGCATTGCAAATGTCATCTGGTTTAATATGGTCAAACAAGGTGACAGAAACCCTTTAATAATATGACCTCATCTATTAGATGTCCTGACTGAAAACAAGGTCTGCCTAGTGACAGATTTTCCCAAAATTTGGGACCTGATTGTTAGTAGCCTGTATTGAAACACCCAATACTCCCTTGGGTTGACGGATCATTCCCTCCTGAATACAGCCTGTTCCAGATTTTGGATTATAAGGAGGCCCTTTTGCTGATAAACCCTCTACGCCAAGCATGTCCCAAGCTTGTAGAAGGGAAGTTAGGGCCTAGTTAACACATTCCCTCATGGTCATTCCACATGGGCCGACACTAGCAAACTAACTGATAGAATCTGTTATGTGGGCCTAAAAATTGTTTTTTGCAGCACATCTCCCATGTAAACAGGGAATGTATTGCTGACAATATGCAGATTTCATAGAGGCAATTGATCATACTAACCTTAAATGAGCGCCAATATTAGACGGGCAGTTGGCCATTGTTAAAGGAAATTGGCCATTGTTAAAGGACCCTTAGCTACTAATTTTTATATCCTATAGCAGCTCTTTCTAGGGAATGACTGGCTATTATGTGAGCTTCTAAGTCAGTTACATGACTCTTTAAAGGGGTATTCCAAATCTGTGGGAACCTAGTTCACCTTGATGCTATTATAAAAAGTTTTTGGGGCATAGAGATCACTAGACACCATTTCCCTCTAACTCCAATCATTATTAGCAGTATAAGATTTTTTGGCATTTTTTTTTTTATTTTTGACCAATATCTGTCATCATATCTCAGCATTGTCTTCTGCTTTTCCCCTACAAGAAGTGTTAGAATCTTTTGTTCATTCAGCATCTACTTGCATTCAGAGCTATTTTGCTATTTGCTTTATCCCCTATTATTTCCATACACTAGAAGAAGTTATCTCTTTAAGAGGTGAAATCTGACTTGTTTTACCCCTCAGGCAGTTTTCTCGATATATCTCAACCAATAAAACCATGACTGCCTTCAGTTCAAGTGACAAACAGGCAGTTCTTTGAATGCAATTTCCAAACGTCTCAGAAAACTCCCATACATTATTAAAGCATGATCCATCCCTGGCTGTGCCATCCATATAGTAATACAATTTTGCATGCAAGTCAGACAGATAATATGTATAATTATGTGCAATCTGTGTCTTTTATCTTGCAGATGGGGAGATGGAAATTTCTCCATTGAAACAAATAATAATATGCAAAATAGTACATAATAGAAAAAGATATGAAAATCGGGGCTGTAATTGTGTAACCTTTCCAATGCCTAACCTTTACAAAGCTATACTTAGTCTCTAATATGCTTCTTGATTATTATACAGTGCAGACCAAACCATATGCCACAGTTCATACTGTCAGAATGGAAAGCGGATTACTCTGGTGCCCAGCAGCAGCAACCAACTATCTATTCTATGCACTTTTAGAGCAAGCAGTGTCTATTTAAAAAATCTCTAGAAAACAGAATTTCATTATTTAGCTGATCATTATAGAGAGTCTATTTGGTGACCGTGGTGGTTATTACACATAAATTGTAGGGCGGCATAGCAAAACTGAGAATGCCTATACTTTGTTATTACTATTGCATCACCTTCTTTGCATACCAGGCAAAGTACAGTACTTTTAGTTGTAGCTGAGTCTGGTATCACAAACTGGGGGGGGTACTGGATCCCGCAGTAATTTTATAACATCTTCATGGACGTCGAAACTCTTGTTTTTCACACAATGGGGGTTGTTTACAAAGACTTTATGTCTGATGCTTGGTGTAAAAAGTTACAAAAATTTGGCACAAATGGCATGTTGCATCTTTTTATGTTTTATATTGCTCTTACTATTTTTTTAGTAGGTAGAGGTTAGCAGAAGGGACGGGGCTACCACAACACATTTAATATAAATTATGCCAGAAAACTGGTGTAAATTACTGTATAACTGTAACCTATGCCAGCTCCTAGCACCTCACAGATGCCATAAATTTATAAAGAGGCCCACACCGCTTTATAAACTGGTCTTTTTACCATGGCTAGCTTTGAAATGTCAGTCTTTAATAAATATAGAACTCCAAGTGCTCTGCTTCCCTTCAAACGACTATAAAATTCAATGATAAAATTCTGGCTGCATGAACCTGACTCTAGGGGGAGCTCACATCTACAACTGAACTCAGGGGTATGTTTAAAAATCTCCATTCATTAAAGGGTTTTTTCCGAGACTCTGGATAAGTCATCAGTATCTGATCAGTAGGGGTCCGACACCTGGGACCCCCACTGATCAGCTGTTTGAGAAGGCAAATCATGACACATTCATTTGGTCTAGAGCAGCTCAGCCCCATAGAAGTGAATGGGTCTGAGCTGCGATACCACGTACAGCCACTATACAACATACGGCGCTGTGCTTGGAAAGCACAGAGAAGGCCACAGCACTCACAGGAGTCCCAGGTATCAGACCACTACTGATCAGATACTGATGACTTATCCAGAGGATAGGTCATTAGTATTTACAGTGCCTTGAGAAAGTATTTGGCCCTCTGGAACTTTTCAACCTTTTGCCACAGGCTTCAAACAAAAAGATATAACATTTTAAACTTTTGGCGAATAATCAACAACAAGTGGGTCACAATTGTGAAGTGGAACTAAATTTATTGGATCATTTAAACTTTTTTTTGTAGTAATAAAATTGAAAATTTGGGCGTGCAAAATTATTCAGCCCCCTTGCATTAATACTTTGTTGTGCCACCTTTTGTTGCGATTACAGCTGCAAGTCACTTGGGGTATGTCTCTATCAGTTTTGCACATCTAGAGACTGAAATTCTTGCCCATTCTTCCTTGCAAAACAGCTCAAGCTCTTTGAGGTTGGATGGAGAGCGTTTGTGAACAGCAGTTTTCAGCTCTTTCCACATATTCTCAATTGGATTCAGGTCTGGACTTTGACTTGGCCACGTATTTTTGAACCATTCCATTGTAGATTTTGCTTTATGTTTGGGATCATTGTCTTGTTGGAAGATAAATCTCCGTCCTATTCTCAGGTCTTTTGGAGACTCCAACAGGTTTTCATCCAGAATGGTCCTTTATTTGGCTCCATCCATCTTCCCATCAATTTTAACCATCTTCCCTGTCCCTGCTGATGAAAAGCGGGCCTAAACTATGATGCTGCCACCACCATGTTTGACAGTGGAGATGGTGTGTTCAGTGTGATGAGCTGTGTTTCTTTTACGCCAAACATATAGTTTTGCATTGTTTCCAAAAAGTTCGATTTTGGTTTCATCTGACCAGAGCACCTTCTTCCACATGTTTGCTGTGTCTCCCAGGTGGCTTGTGGCAAACTATCTTTGAGAAATGGCTTTCTTCTTGCCACTCTTCCATAAAGGGCAGATTTGTGAAGTGTTTGACTGATTGTTGTCCTATGGACAGACTCTCCCACCTCAGCTGTAGATCTCTGCAGTACAGCCAGAGTGATCATTGGCCTCTTGGCTGCATCTCTGATCAGTCTTCTGCTTGTTTGAGATGAAAGTTTAGAGGGACGGCCGGGTCTTGGTAGATTTGCAGTGGTCTGATACTCCTTCCATTTCAATATGATCGCTTGCACAGTGCTCCTTGAGATGTTTAAAGCTTGGGAAATCTTGGTATCCAAATCCGGCTTTAAACTTCTCCACAGCAGTATCACGGACCTGCCTGGTGTGTTCCTTGGTCTTCATGATGCAGAACCCTGAGACTATCACAGAGCAGGTGCATTTATACGGAGACTTGATTACACACAGGTGGATTCTATTTATCTTCATCAGTCATTTAGGACAACATTGGATCATTCAGAGATCCTCAATGAACTTCTGGAGTGAGTTTTCTGAACTGAAAGTAAATGGGCAGAATAATTTTGCACGCCCCACTTTTCAGTTTTATTATTACAAAAAAAGTTTAAATGATCCAATAAATTTCGTTCCACTTCACAATTGTGACTAGAGATGAGCGAATCATGCAAATTTTATTCGCCAAACATTCACCGAACTTTCCCTAAGATTCGTATATTCAATGAATAGATTCGTTGAATTTACGTACAAAATATACGTAATTATATGGCTTTTAGCAAACATTCGCGTACTAATAACGAATGTTCAGGTAAAAAGGTACGCAACCTCTTTGAACACGTACGCATAAGCATACAAATTGTGTACGAAAATGACGGGCTTTGCTGGAGAGGAATGGTGGAGCAGGAGGAACTTTTAAGCTTTGTAAAAATCTCCATGCATTAAGCTCCCCATACAGATTGTTGTGGGAAAATGCTGTAACTGTGCACCTGGAAGATATAACAGTTCTGGCAAGCCCCATCCAACTAACTAGGGATAAGCGAATCGACTTTGGATGAAACATCCGAAGTCGATTTGCATAAAATTTCTGTTCAATACTGTACGGAGCAAGCGCTCCGTACAGCATAAGAATGTATGGGCTCAGATGAGCCAAAATTATTACTTTGCGAAGTCTCGTGAGACTTCGCGTAATAACTTCATAGATTAATTTGTACTTTAAAAAACCCAAGTGGTACCTTGGAACCAAACCCGAGTTCGGGAAATGTTTTTTTACAGTACAAATTAATCTATGAAGTTAGACTTCACAAAGTAATAACTTCGGCTCATCTGAGCCCATACATTCTAAGCGCTCGCTCCGTACAGTATTGAACCGAAGTTTTATGCAAATCGAGTTCGGATGTTTCAAACGAAGTCAAATCGCTCATCCCTACAACTAACAATTGTGGACAGCCTTTGTGGAAGACACATCATTGGTTATTAACCCTTTCAAACCCGGGCCTGTTTTCACCTTCCTGCCCAGGCCATTTTTTGCAAACCTGACATGTCACTTTATGTGGTAATAACTTTGGAACGCTTTTACTTATCCAGGCCATTCTGAGATTGCTTTCTCGTCACATATTGTGCTTTACGACAGTAGTAAATTTGTGGCAAAATATTTAACTTTTATTTATAAAAAATACCAAATTTAGCAAAAATTGGGAAAAATTTCCAAATTTCAATTTCTCTATTTTCAAAATACATAGTAATACCTCCAAAAATAGTTATTATTTTACATTCCCCATATGTCTACTTTATGTTGGCATCATTTTATAAATGTCATTTTACTTTTTAGGACGTTAGAAGGCTTAGATGTTTAGAAGCCATTTTTCAAATATTCAACAAAATTTCCAAAACCATTTTTTTTAAGCACCAGTTCAGATATAAAGTGATTTTGAGGGGCTTACATAATGGAAACCACCCATAAATGACCCCATTTTAGAAACTACACCCCTCAAATTATAAAAAAAAACTGATGGTACAAACTTTGTTAACCCTTGAGGTGTTCCACAAGAATTAAAGGAAAAAGGAGGTGAATTTTTAAAATTTCACTTTTTTGGTAGATTATTCATGTTAATAATTTATTTCTTGCAACACAGCAAGGGTTAACAGCAAACTAAACCTCAATATACATTACTCTGATTCTGCAGTTTACAGAAATACCCCATATGTGGTGGTAAACGTCTCTATGGGTTTGTGGCAGTAGTCAGAAGGGAAGGAGCGCCATACAAATTTTGGAGGCAGATTTTGCTAGAATGGTTTTTAGGCATCATTTTGTAATTGAGAGACCCTGACGTACCCCTACAGTGGAAACTCTTAAAAAGTGACCCCATTTTGGAAACTACACCCTTCAAAGAATATATTAAGGGGGGTACTGGCCACTTTTACCCCCATCATTTACGGAATTTGGAAACACTTGGCTGTGAAAATGAAAAGTTTCATTTCTTCCAATAAAATGTTGCTTTAGCCCCAAATTTTTCATTTTCACAAGGGGTAACAGGAGAAAAGCACCCCATAATGTCTTCCCCATTTTCTCCTGAATACAGCAACACCCCATATGTGGTGGTAAACTGCTGTGGGGGCACATGGCAGGACTCAGAACAGAAGGAGCGTCATATGGATTTTGCAGCACAGATTTTGATGGATTGGTTTGCAGGAGCCATTGATTTTTATTTTTTTGAGTTATTGTCTTATGTGGGGGCTCATTTTTTGTGGGATGAGGTGATGTTTTCATTGGTACTATTTTGGGGTACATAAGACTTTTTGATCGCTTGGTATTACACTATTTGTGAGTCAAGGTGAAAAAAATAGCTGTTTTGGCATAGTTTTTTAAAAAAAAATTTTTACAGCATTCACCTAGGGGGCCATCTCATGTAATATTTTTATAGAGCAGTTTGTTACAGACACAGTGATACCTAATACGTCTACCATTTTTATTTTTGTTAAATTTTACACATTAGATTTATTTTTGAACAGAATAAAATCTTTTTTGTGTTGCCATTTTCTGAGAGCCATATTTTTTTTATTTTTCTGGAGATTGTCTCAGGTAGAGTCTCATTTTTTGCGGGACAAGATGACGATTTTATTGGTACCATTTTGGGTTAAATACGCCTTTTTGATCGCCTGCTATTACACTTTTTGTTAGTCAAGAGGGAAAAAAATGGCTGTTTTGGCACAGTTTTTTTTTTTTTTTTTTTTTTTACAGCATTCACCTGGGGGGCCATCTCATGTAATATTTTTATAGAGAAGGTTGTTACGGATGCGGAGATGCCCAATATGTCTAACATTTTTATTTTTGGAAAGTTTTACACATTATATGCATTTTTGAACAAAATAAAATATTTTTTTGTGTTGCCATTTTCTGAGAGCCATATTTTTTTTTTATTTTTTGGGCGATTGTCTTAGGTAGGGTCTCATTTTTTGCAGGAAAAGATGACGGTTTGATTGGTACTATTTTGGGGTAAATATGCCTTTTTGATCGCCTGCTATTACACTTTTTGTGATTGTAGGTGACCAATAAATGGCTGTTTTGTCATAGTGTTTTTTTAAAAAATTTTTACAGCATTCACCTGAGGGATAATAATGTGATATTTTCATAGAGCAGGTTGTTACAGATGTGGCGATACCCAATGCGGGACGAGATGACGGTTTGATTGGTACCATTTTAGGATAAATACGCCTTTTTGATCGCGTGGTATTACATTTTTTGTGAGGCAAGGTGTAAAAAAATGGCTATTATGGCAGAGTTTTTTTTTTATCTTTTTTTTACAGCTTTCACCTGGGGGGCCATCTCATGTAATATTTTTATAGAGCAAGTTGTTACGGACGCGGCGATACCCAATATGTCTAACATTTTTATTTTTGTTAAGTTTTACACAGATGCATTTTTGAACAGAATAAAATCTTTTTTTTTGTGTTGCTATTTTCGAGGGAGCCATATTTTTTTTATTTTTTGGGCAATTGTCTTAGGTAGGGTCTAAATTTCTGCGGGACGAGATGACGGTTTGATTGGTACCATTTTGGGATAAATATGCCTTTTTGATCGCCTGATATTACACATTTTGTGAGGGAAAGTGACCAAAAAATGGCTGTTTTGGCACTGTTTTTTTTTTGTTTTTGTTTTTACTGAGTTCACCTGGCGGGGTGGATGATGTGATATTTTTATAGAGCCAGTCGATACGGACACGGCAATACCCAATATGTATACTTTTCTTTTTTCCCTTTTTTTTACAATTTTTTTTAACTTTATTTTGGGAAAAGTGCGCTTTTTTTTTTTTTACTTGAAACTTTTATTTTTTGTAAAACTTTATTTTTTTCACTTTTTTTCCCACTTTTTTCACTTTTAGGGGTCTGATCCCCTTTACAATGCATTACAATACTTCTGCATTGTAATGCATTGGCTGTAAGTGTATTACCAGTGTAATACACTTACAGCCTGCTTCCTGTGCGATCCAGGGGGCTGGATCTCACAGGCTCACAGGGATGGCAGCCACGATGCCTAAGGATGGCGTCGGGCTGCCATCCAAGCCATAGGGACCCCGTCACAGCAGCACGGGGACCCGATGGACTCTCCTTGCACACGCCCGTATCGCATGTGCCGCGGTCAGCGCTGACCGCGGCACATCGAGGGTTAATACGCCCGCATTGGTGTTTTCACCAATGTGGGCGTACGCAGCAGGGGTCCGGCTACTGGGAACAGCCGGCCTCCTGCAGCTGATGAGGCAGGCCTCATCAGCTCCTGCACCCGCCCGATCCCAGTGCTGTAGTACTACGGCGCTGGTCATCAAGCCCCTTCACACAGCGCTGCACTATTACGGCTCTGGGCGTGAAGGGGTTAAGAGATTGTCTCGTTTATGACAAAAATAAAAACAACAAAAATATCCCACTCACCCAAAGAAAACATTGTGGAGGTCCCTCTGTTTACAAGCATGGTGAAGTGAAGAAGTAAGTAGAATTTTTGTTTTTTATTTTTTAATAATTGCTGTAATTTTGTTTTGAGAAACCAGAGAACCCCTTTAACTAGCTTTCTTAGCATTACACATTTCCAAATTGTGCATTGACTATAATTTTTCATTGTAAATACTCATATAAGAATCCTTTAATTTTGTACCTTTCACAAGCATGTAGTTTTTGATTTGTTGCCCTTGATACGGTCGAGGATAATGCAGTAAAATTGAGGCAGGCAAAGCCCATAGTAACAGAACTTTTCTCCAATTAGGACAATAAGCACATTGGTTACAATTACAAACTGTTGCACAGTTATGGTTACAAGCTTGCCGGATATTAGAATGGATTAGTTGGTCACATAGTCTTCAATGGGCACACACATTGACAGGTACACAGCTTGGTGGCTACAGTCTCTAATGGCCATACAGCTAGGCAGTTCTATGTGCATTAAAGGGAGTCTATCACCTCATTTTCACCTATATAACTAACAGCACTGCCCCACAGAAGATTGCATACACATCTCAGACATACCTGTGTGCACTGTGTGTCTGTATCCCATGTCCAGACAAAGCACTTTTATTTTACAGGAAAACAGCTCCAAAGTGCCAGGCTGAAAGTGCAACTAAAAAGAGCTTTCTCTCCTGACTCGATTTCTAACAACTATATCTTTTGATATACTGGATATAATGCTTTTGGTATCATTTTAAAGCTTGGAATGCTAGCTTTCAAAGAAGGTCAGAACCATTTTTCTATCTGCTACCAATCCCAAGATATGAGCAGCTAAACAACCCTCCCCTCTTCAGTCTGGTTTGCTTTGAGCACTTGCAGAAGCAGAGCTGGGCACTTGGGAGCTGTTTTCCTGCAAAATAAAAGTGCTTTTCCTGGCCATGTTATACAGACACAAAGTGCAAACAGGTATGTCTGGGATGTGTCTGCAATCTTCTGTGGGGCACTACTGTTAGTTATATAGGTGAAAATGAGGTGACCCACTCCCTTTAAACTCATAGGGCAAGTCACAGTATATGATCAAACAGGGCTTCTGCAGAACTGGTGCAGTCTCATTCTCTGGTTGCACTTTTAAGCTGGGATGACAATATTACCGCCTGTCTTGGTACAATACTACACTGCAAGAAAGTGATCCACAACCAGGACACACAGGGCCATCTTCTGACCAGTCACCCAGGGCTTTCCTGCGAAGACCCCAGTAAGAGAGCCAAGACTAGCAGGGCCCAACTCCTCTACAAAGATCTCCTGTTGTCAGCTGCACTGTCAGTCTCATAAATACTTAGTTCACACCTGATGGCTCTCTGTGCCTCACAATTCACACTTAACTACTCCAGGACAATGAAACATGCCAAATGCAGTGAGCCTCTCAGGAACCTAGGGTAGTCTTTCTTTCTCTTCTGTTTTCACTTTGCTAACAGCAATAAACTGGCACATGTGACTATAGATGTCCACTTGTGTGATGCAGGCTTTAGAGTGTGCCTGTTTGAACTTTGTTGATCGGTGATCAAGAGGACCTTTCACCACTTTCAAAAAATCAAACTACACTATGTACCTCATAGTGTATCCCCCTCTGATGGCAGCAGCGCTTTTTTTTTTTCAAAAGGTCCCCCGGTGGCTTCACACGGCCCCCCGTTCTTCTGTCGGGCTTTATGTAAATTAAGAAGCATCGGAACAGGGAGGAGGAGACTCCCTGTTCCTCAATGGGCGTTGCTTCTGCCCTGCTGTGAGCGCTGTCCAATCAGAGCGGACCGCTCACAGCAGGGCCGAAGGAGTTCAACCCTGCTGTGAGCGGTCCGCTCTGATTGGACAGCGCTCACAGCAGGGCAGAAGCAACGCCCATTGAGGAACAGGGAGTCTCCTCCTCCCTGTTCCGATGCTTCTTAATTTACATAAAGCCCGACAGAAGAACGGGGGGCCGTGTGAAGCCACCGGGGGACCTTTTGAAAAAAAAAAAGCGCTGCTGCCATCAGAGGGGGATACACTATGAGGTACATAGTGTAGTTTGATTTTTTTAAAGTGGTGAAAGGTCCTCTTTAACTTGTTATCCCCTCACCTGCAGAGGAGGCTGTATAGCTGATCACTCTGCTGACTTTGTACGCTGTAGTTTGGAGAACTTCTGTGGCATAGGACCCTGCAATCTCCCTGGAATAATGGTCCTCAGAAACAAGTTTCATCACTGGCCCCAAAGGCACTTGGAGCACATTCTAGCCTTGCTAAGCTAACTCTCCCTGGAACTCTCTAGAGCTTCCCCTACTGGCAGGAAGCAGGACTTGCCCACTGTCACCAAGAGGATAGAGGAATGGAATGGTAAGTTCCATTCCTACTGCCAACCATACTTTATCATTCCTGAAGCACACTGCAGATATATAACATAACATTAAGACAAAATATAACAAACAATTGCAGATACCCCCAGGTCTGGAGTAGGTAATGCACAAACACACTTAAAGGGGTCTTCCGCTTTTTATAAATTGGTGACCTATCCTCTGGATAGGTTATCAATATCAGATCCGCAGGGGCCCAACTCCCAGCACCCTTGCCGATCAGCTATTTAAAGAGAGCACAGCACTTGTAAGAAGTACTGCCTTCTTTTCATTGGTTACCTGCTCACGATCACAAGTGCATTAGAGTACAAAGTTACAGTATGCAGACACAAACGTGCATGAAATACAAGTTACACACAGCATAAATATATAATCCTGTACGTTAAATGATACTCTTAACATACCAGCGATGCCACATTAGGTCTGGGTAAAGAGGATGATCATAGCTGCTTGTACTTTAACAGATCTTGGAAAAGATGGCTGCTATGAACTAACTTTATGATGTCACCAGGGTAATAGGTGATGGATACAGTGGCTTTCATGCAGGCTAGCTAGAAACTGTTTGCACAAACTTACACTAGTTAAAACAACTTAAATACAAGGTACAGTAAATATATACATAACAGAAATTACTAATAACTAACATTTTAAAGTCTTAGTACCTTCCAAGTGTGGCGGTCGCCATAGCAGCCAGATGCCTGCTGTTTTATACAGCAAACACCTGTGGTCTATGTAGCGATCAACAGTAACGTTGATCGCATACATTTAAACCCTCAGATGACGTAGTCAAATGTGACCACAGCATCCTGGAGCGCAAAAACCCAGAAGTGGGGAACCAGATGGTGAGTGCATAATCCTCATGAAATCCAAAGCTAGTGCATTAATGATTGCTTGTGAAATTTGCCTATGGGAACTATAAAAAAAAAAAAAATTGTAAAAAAAATATTTTTCAATCTGAAAAATATAAAAATTCAACTCATCCCATTTTGCCCAAAATTAAAATAAAAATACATAAACAATAAAAAAAAATTATGGGCATTACGCATGCAAAAACGACCATACTATAAAAAAATAAAAATATTTATTCCATACGGCAAATGGCAAAATGGAAAAAAAAGTCAAAATTACCAATTCACCATTGTCGCTTCACCTCCAACAAAAAGTTGAATAAAAAGTGATCAAAAATTCGTACACACTCCAAAATGGATTACATCAATAAAAAGTACAGATCGCACCGCAAAAAATCAGCCCTTTTTATTTTTTTCATTATTAAAATGCAAGAAAAACTATACAAATTTGGTATTGCCGTAATGACACTGACCTGGAGAATGAAAATAACAGGTCCGTTTTACCGCATAGGGAATGCTGTAAAAACAAGACCCATAAATCTGCGGTGGAATTGTGTTTTTATTTTTTTCCAATTCCACCCCATTTCAAATTTTTTTCCATATCCCCACTACACCATATGCAATATTAAATGCTGCCATGAGAAAGTACAATTTGTCCTGCAAAAAACAAGCCCTCATACAGCTATGTGAACAAAAAAACAAAAAAGTTATGGCCCCAAAAATACCCCTCTGGGGCTGAAAGGGCACATAGCACAACATTGCTATACAATATAAATGTCCATGTGCATTATTTTGTAAGGGGTTCTGCTGTACAATATGTCAACGCAATATCCACATGGTCTTACACAAACTTCATGGTGACCTCCAACATTTTCACCTTGTTGTTCCGTTACAAGATGGCCTCCAGTCCCCAGAATTCTATATAAACATGATGATTGGTCATTGGTCATTTGGCATTTGTCTTTTATATCATGCATATTTTTTCAGTAACAAAATAAAATTTAACTAACTAGACTGAGAAAAAAAGGAGTGGTACTTGAAGGTCTTTTGACCCAAATGCAATCTCTGTAACACGACCATACTCCTACCCAGGGGCGCACCTTTCATGAGGCGAGGTGAGGCAGCCGCCTCAGGTGGTGCCATCTAGGGGAAGGTGGGGGGTGGCAATGTGAAACAGTAGTTCACAGTGACAGCGCAGTGCTCTATGCGCTGTCACTGTGGTGAAGAACAACCTCAGTCTCAAAACATGCCGCAAAGACTATTGAGGAGCGGGCAGCACGTCCCTGCCTCCTCCTGAATGCACTGCACAGAGCACAGCCAGCGCTCTTTTCCACATTCACAGAGCGGGTTTTGTATTGAGCACAGGCAGTGAATGATAACTCCGGAGACCAATGGTCCTGATCTTGAGGTGTCCCAGGATAATTTTGGAACAGCACAGCTCAGGGATCTTACCTTAAAAGGCGCTCTGGAAAATGTGTCAGTACTGAATTGGGTTGCCCAAAGTCCAGGGGCTGATAATCAATTTCCCCACTTCGCCATAAATAATGATCTGTTATATAGAGTGACCAAAGGTAGGGGTGAAGTAGTGGAACAACTGCTCGTACCTGGTCCATATAGATGCTTAGTATTAGACATGGCCCACTCTCATGTCTTAGGGGGACACTTGGGGGCAGGTAAAACCCAAGAAAGTGTCCTGCAGAGATTCTATTGGCCGGGGTGTTACAAGGAAATAGCAGACTATTGTCAGTCGTGCCCCACGTGCCAGTTGACAGCCCGTCTCACATTTCAAAACCTCTTGGTCCCCCTGCCAATAATTGAAGTCCCGTTTGAACGGATTACAATGGAGCTCGTAGGTCCCCTAGTAAAATTGGCTAGGGGTCATTAGTATCTCTTGGTGGTAGTAAACTATGCCACCAGGTACCCGGGAAGCAGTCCCTTTAACCCCTTCCCGACCGGCTCCATACATGTACGGCGCTCGGGCGGTGCGGGGACATGACTTCTGTTTCTAACAGCAGAGACATGCGGCTACTTACTGCCATCGGCAGCATCTTCCGATGGGCTTCTCATTCCTTGTGGGCCCTTCTGAAGTGTTCTGGTGGCGTCTGAACCCGGAAGCGGTTTGCTATGAAAGCTCGCTGGTGAGGATTACAGCTTTCAAAGTGCAATTCTTATTCTGGCCACTAGATGGCAGGCCAGGATAAGAAATGAGCAATCATGAGTTTTAATTCAAGATTAAAAATTAGAGATTGCTCATAGTGAAAAAATAAAAAGTACAATATATTAGCTCATATTTGAGCTTTCAAATAATAATAAAAAAATTTTTTTAAAAATGTTAAAAAATATATCAAAAATAAAAAAAACATAAAAGTTTAAATCACCCCCCTTTCCGTATAATTAAAAAATAAATACCTAAATAAAAATAAATATAGACATCATGGTTATCACCGTGACCGAAAACGCCCGTACTTTTAAAATAAAAAAAAAATTCCAACACAGTGAATTGTGTGGCGGAAAAAAGCGTCAAAATGGCGATTCGCTGTTTTTTGTCGCTTTTTTTTTTCTAAAAAAAATTAAATAAAAAGTGATCAAAAAGTCATGCACACCCCAGAATGGTATCAATAAAAACTTTAGATCGCCCCGCAAAAAATGAGCCTCCATACAGCTCCGTACACATAAATGCCAAAAAGTTATAGGGGTCAAGATATGATGACCAAAAAAAAAAAAAAAACAACTTTATAATTTTTTTATCACTATCAAAACACAAGAAAAACTATACGTTAGGTACCGCTGGATTCGTACTGACCTGTAGAATGAAAGTAACCTGTCAGTTTTAATGAACAGCGAACGCCGTAAATAAAAAACCCGGAAAACTGTAGCGGAATAGTGTTTTTTTTGCAATTTCACCCGATTTGGAATTTTTTTTCCCGCTTCCCACTACACCATATGCAATAATAAATGGTGGCGTTTGAAAGTACAACTTGTCCCTCAAAAAACAAGCCCTCATACAACTATGTGAACAGAAAAATAAAAAAGTTATGGCTGTATGAAGGCAAGGAGCAAAAAACGAAAACGCAAAACCGAAAAAACCTCCGGTCGTGAAAGGGTTAATGAATACCTCGTCAAAAAACATAGCGAGAGACTTGTTCCATATGTTAGCCAGAACAGTTAATATCTCTTTAGGTAGACCTGATCAGGGAACACGTTCATGTCTAAGGTCATGAAAGAGTTGTGTTGGATGTTGAAAATTAAATAACTGTGAACATCAGTATACCATCTGCAGTTAGTAGAGCGATTCAATAAAACGCTTAAGAGTATGTTAAAAAAGGCGGTAGAGAAGGATGGTCATGATTGGGACTGTCTGCTACCTTACCTGCTTTTTTTCTATTAGAGAGGTTCCTCAAGCCTCCACTGGGTTTTCACTTTTTGAACTATTATATGCTTGGCATCCTCGGGTGTTGCTGGATGTGGCAAAGGAAACCTGGGAAAATGAGACTACCCCCTATGAAAGTGTGGTGGAACACATTGTACAGATGCAGGAGAGGATATCTAAGGTCATGCCCATAGTAAAAGAACATCTCCTGAGGGCACAAGATAACCAAGCTCGAGTGTATAACAGGATAGCCAAGGTCAGGCCGTTCAGTCCAGGGGACCGAGTGCTAGTTCTGGTACCCACTGTGGAAAGCAAATTTCTAGCTAAGTGGCAGGGGCCTTATGAGGTTGTTGACAAGGTTGGGGAGGTTAACTACAAAGTTCACCAACCTGGTAAAGAAAACCCATCCAATTGTATCATGTAAACTTGTTAAAACCATGGAAAGATAGAGACCCCCTTGAAACACCCTGTTTGGTGGTAGAGGCAAAAAGTAACAGTCAGGATGTCACGATTGCAGAGACCCTGTCAAAATCACAAAAACAGCATCTTATGTGTGATTAACTACATGGTGTGCAGGTGCCCTTAAAGACTCAGTGAACTTATAAAAAAACTTTTGATAAATTATAGTTACATTTCAAAGGTTTGAATTGGTGGGGGTCTGAGTTCTAATATTCCCAACAATCAATACAATGAGGAAAGAGAAGCGCTAATATCTCACTGTCTCTCATCTCAATAGTAAACAAAATCACAATTAGCCCATAGACTTTTTTTGAGCTTGTCTCCCGCAGCAACGAAAGAGTGCTATGAAAATTTGGCATGGGAGGGGGCGCCATTTCAATTTTTGCCTAAGGCAGCAGATAGGTAGGAGCAGGGGTGCACCTAGCCTAACACTGGGGTTTGCCTAAATGACAGGGGGGTCTTTAGGCCTCCTCAGACACCAACCAGCACCTGTATATAACCGTATACACAAACCAGTACTTAGAGGGTTAAATTTGGACGTAGAACTAATGAAGACATAAATTCTGCAAATGCATTATTTGTAGTGATAGTATATTTGTTGTATATATAGGTCAGAGGCTGAGAATATGATCTGAGCAGCAAATAGTTGTTATCTATTCTATTTACCTGTGCATTGAACTTATGTCTTCAGGGTTTTTCCAAAAATGTCACTAAGTGGCAAAGATTAGACTGGCTTTGGGCAGTTCAATTTAAATGGCAAGATCAGATTTGTATGAAAACTGTGCGGTTGGTTTTTCAATAATCCAAGATTCTCAACACTTTAAAGAAAGTACAAGTCACGAGAGGAAAATGTTTCATTACTGGTGTTTGTGACAGGATCCTGGGGCGGAATATGAGACCAACTACAACATATCATTACATGAGGTTCTCTCATACAACAAGCTGCCAGCCAGATCTGATTCCCCGAGCTCCAAGCGTCTGCCTAGGGCCACTGTCACTGCCCAGTATGTGATGTGCTGAATCAACAAGATGGCCTAGTAAGAAGGTTAACACTAATACAAAGAGACGTTCCTATCCAATGCAATAAAGATAAACACCACATTATCGTGAATGTAAACAGTATTAAATATCAATGAATACAGTGTCTGCATGGACAAAATATCATATCTACCCCGTATTTACAACACTAAGCATATAATATGGTGTAAAGAACAGGGTACATCAAGAAGGCCACAGCGGTCATGGGATCAAGCCTGTTCCTGGTCCTGTGGGAATCAGAAGCAGCTGGGAATGGTGGAGCAGCAGAGGTATGGTGGGACTTCGGTGAGTTTTCAATGGGAAGGATCGCTCCCATAGACTTGTATAGGAATGATTCTTCCCATTGAAATGAATGGGGCAGTTAGGTGTAATTACACCTACTCACCACTACCCATGTTATGGCTAGCGTGTAAACAATGAAGAGGAGGCAGTGCTGGTACGGCGCCCGCCTCCTCTTCAAACAGCTGATCGGCGGGGTTGCTGAATAATTGCTGCAACAATAATGGGAGTCTGGTAGGGTATAGTTTCGTTTACTTGCAGTTGCTATTACAATGAAAAAAGTAGAAAAAATCAAAGTGACTTCAACAACGGCGACGCAAAATATACGCATATTTGAGAATTTAAACTAATGCGTACGCTAATGCGAACATTCATAATAAAGTAACGAACATACAGTGTAGCGTTGTCAAAGGTACGCTACTTAACTGAATATGTACGCATTATCGTACAAATACACTGCGTCTGCGAACATTCCTACTCAAGTAACGAACATACAGTGTAGCGTTGTTAAAAGTACGCTACTTGACGGAATACGTACGCATTAGCGTACAAATCTTTAGCGTAATATTCGTACGTACGTACGCACGACGTAGAGGCATAGCGATGGCAAGAAGAGCAGCTGCTTTTAGCTCAGAGGAGCTCAAATACATGGTCCGTGTCATGGACCGGGAGAACTATGATGGCCCACACCGCCATCAACATGTACACAAAAAGGAGGTCATAGAGGTGGTGATCCGAGGCCTCCTACATCGGTGTAGGACTGTGCGGACCCCCGGCCAGATCCAACGCCGATGGTCGGATCTAAAAATAAAAACCCCAGAGTGGCTAAAGGAGATACGGGAGGAGATAAGAAGGGGTAAGTAACAAAATATTTAAAAAGTAAAATCATGTTAATAAATTAGTGTACTGTATTGTATATATACCAGTCCACAACTGTCCACAAATTTCTGGACAGTCCGTAAAAATAGGCAACTTTTTTCCTATGTCCATGAAAAAAGTCCGTGATTTTTTAGAGGCTGGTGATACTAGATTTATTTTGGTGGTAATTATCATCATTTTTCAGCTCACAGTAAATGGTCGGGTAATGAGTT
>ONZH01020830.1:0-23545 GCA_900303285.1 Rhinella marina | reverse complement strand
GGCCTAGATATTGTATATTTCAAAGTACACAGCCGTGTAGTAACTGAACAGACGGTGGGTATTTACACCAGGTATGTGAGATAATTTAACAAGAGAACGCACAGTACAGTGGCCTATTAAAATGGCCTAGATATTGTATATTTCAAAGTACACAGCCGTGTAGTAACTGAACAGACGGTGGGTATTTACACCAGGTATGTGAGATAATTTAACAAGAGAACGCACAGTACAGTGGCCTATTAAAATGGCCTAGATATTGTATATTTCAAAGTACACAGCCGTGTAGTAACTGAACAGACGGTGGGTATTTACACCAGGTATGTGAGATAATTTAACAAGAGAACGCACAGTACAGTGGCCTATTAAAATGGCCTAGATATTGTATATTTCAAAGTACACAGCCGTGTAGTAACTGAACAGACGGTGGGTATTTACACCAGGTATGTGAGATAATTTAACAAGAGAACGCACAGTACAGTGGCCTATTAAAATGGCCTAGATATTGTATATTTCAAAGTACACAGCCGTGTAGTAACTGAACAGACGGTGGGTATTTACACCAGGTATGTGAGATAATTTAACAAGAGAACGCACAGTACAGTGGCCTATTAAATGGCCTAGATATTGTATATTTCAAAGTACACAGCCGTGTAGTAACTGAACAGACGGTGGGTATTTACACCAGGTATGTGAGATAATTTAACAAGAGAACGCACAGTACAGTGGCCTATTAAAATGGCCTAGATATTGTATATTTCAAAGTACACAGCCGTGTAGTAACTGAACAGACGGTGGGTATTTTACACCAGGTATGTGAGATAATTTAACAAGAGAACGCACAGTACAGTGGCCTATTAAAATGCCTAGATATTGTATATTTCAAAGTACACAGCCGTGTAGTAACTGAACAGACGGTGGGTATTTACACCAGGTATGTGAGATAATTTAACAAGAGAACGCACAGTACAGTGGCCTATTAAAATGGCCTAGATATTGTATATTTCAAAGTACACAGCCGTGTAGTAACTGAACAGACGGTGGGTATTTACACCAGGTATGTGAGATAATTTAACAAGAGAACGCACAGTACAGTGGCCTATTAAAATGGCCTAGATATTGTATATTTCAAAGTACAAAGCCGTGTAGTAACTGAACAGACGGTGGGTATTTACACCAGGTATGTGAGATAATTTAACAAGAGAACGCACAGTACAGTGGCCTATTAAAATGGCCTAGATATTGTATATTTCAAAGTACACAGCCGTGTAGTAACTGAACAGACGGTGGGTATTTACACCAGGTATGTGAGATAATTTAACAAGAGAACGCACAGTACAGTGGCCTATTAAATGGCCTAGATATTGTATATTTCAAAGTACACAGCCGTGTAGTAACTGAACAGACGGTGGGTATTTACACCAGGTATGTGAGATAATTTAACAAGAGAACGCACAGTACAGTGGCCTATTAAAATGCCTAGATATTGTATATTTCAAAGTACACAGCCGTGTAGTAACTGAACAGACGGTGGGTATTTACACCAGGTATGTGAGATAATTTAACAAGAGAACGCACAGTACAGTGGCCTATTTAAATGCCTAGATATTGTATATTTCAAAGTACACAGCCGTGTAGTAACTGAACAGACGGTGGGTATTTACACCAGGTATGTGAGATAATTTAACAAGAGAACGCACAGTACAGTGGCCTATTAAAATGGCCTAGATATTGTATATTTCAAAGTACACAGCCGTGTGTAGTAACTGAACAGACGGTGGGTATTTACACCAGGTATGTGAGATAATTTAACAAGAGAACGCACAGTACAGTGGCCTATTTAAATGGCCTAGATATTGTATATTTCAAAGTACACAGCCGTGTAGTAACTGAACAGACGGTGGGTATTTACACCAGGTATGTGAGATAATTTAACAAGAGAACGCACAGTACAGTGGCCTATTAAAATGCCTAGATATTGTATATTTCAAAGTACACAGCCGTGTAGTAACTGAACAGACGGTGGGTATTTACACCAGGTATGTGAGATAATTTAACAAGAGAACGCACAGTACAGTGGCCTATTAAAATGCCTAGATATTGTATATTTCAAAGTACACAGCCGTGTAGTAACTGAACAGACGGTGGGTATTTACACCAGGTATGTGAGATAATTTAGCAAGAGAACGCACAGTACAGTGGCCTATTAAAATGCCTAGATATTGTATATTTCAAAGTACACAGCCCCAAATATAGTTTGGTATGTAGCAGAGCACCTAATACCACTAATGCCTCTCTCTGTCCCTACTCCAGCAGCTATCCCTGAATACAGCAGCCGTTCTCTGTAAAGTCTATATTGTAGTAAAGCTATCACTGAAGTCCACTGTAGTAGCCCTGATAAGGGCTTTTAATCACGCTCCTGCCTGTCCAACAGCTAAAATCTGTCTCTCCCTTCTCCAGCCTCTGTCCCTGACTAAGTTCACGCAGCATATGCGTACGAGCAGGAAGAGCTGAGTTTTTATGATTCGAGGTCACATGGTTTTTCCAGCCAATCCATGTAGACGCTGTTTTCGCGCTGCCAGCGTGCTCAGCGTGCCTGTCATACCCCCCCTGCATGTTGATTGGTGGAAAAAGAGCGCCAGGGAAGGTGGGAGGGGAAACGAATTCTAAGTGCGCCATCGCCGTTATACTCGATTGAAATCGAGTGTGCCGAATATCGTAGTATTCGATCGAATACCGGCTCGATCGAACACTACTCGCTCATCTCTACTCATTAACATGGCTAACCACACCCACTTTTCCACCCATATTACAAACTGGAGTGAGTGGTGTACACATGCAAAAAGTCGCAAAAAAATGCGCAAAAAAGTCGCAAAAGCCCTGTCGTGCGACTTTTTGAAGACAGAATTCTGGAGTGAAGGTGTGATAAATCAGGGCCATATGTCTCCTCATGAACTCCATTCCTACAGAGATTCAGCTGACGATCTTATCAGCTGTATTCAGGATCACAATCCCTGACAAGTAGAGCAGGGAGGAGTATGAGGCAGCTCTTTACCTCAGTGATGTGAAGTTATTTGGGAATGTATTTATAATAAAGGCATAT
This sequence comes from Rhinella marina, assembly GCA_900303285.1. Lineage (NCBI taxonomy): Eukaryota > Metazoa > Chordata > Amphibia > Anura > Bufonidae > Rhinella > Rhinella marina. The sequence goes on along the minus strand of ONZH01020830.1, from coordinate 20,445 downwards.
TTAAGGATTTTAATTTTCTTAATTCCCAGAGAACCAATTTAAGTATTTATTTATTTATTTATTTATTTATTTATTTAAATAAATATATAATGGAAGCAGCACTGCCAGTAGAAAAAAGTAAGGTGTGCCAGCAGTTTTGGATCCGGTCAAATCCTTCACATAAAATAAAGAAAGTCCGCAGCACTACCAAGTTGTGCTTAAATCAAGAGTGATTTATTCCACCAGAAGCGACGTTTCAGTCCTCACACTGTGACTTTTCTCAAGCATCCATGGATGTGGATCTGTTCATACAGTATTACTGGACCATGAACAGTGGGGTCCGACCCACGAAAATCATAAAGTGAGTGCTGCATGTGTGCAACTTGGTGCTCAGGGATGAACTGGCCATAAACCCCTTAGAGAAATTTCCTGGTGGACCGATGCCCAGTGTGCCACCAAAGCAGTGGCATTCATAGAGAAGTAAGGGCTCCATAGCAAGGATCAGACGAGGCCCCCCCACACAGGACAGAAGGGTTTCTGCCTAAACCCTTTTCAATGACCCTTGGGCCATTTTTCCACTGCTTCATTTGGTAAAAGTTGTTCCTTTAGAGGGTAGTCCTGACCAAGTTTTTTTACCCCCCAGTAGAAGAGGAGATAATCCCAACTGAGACTGGACCCCCTCTTACCCTTGGCCCCATAGCAGTCGCATGGTCTGCCACTATGGTAGTTACGCCCCTGCACCCAAGCCCTCATCACGGCTGCCAACCAGGTACATAAAGATCTTATGCTCTCAGCATTAATTAACCCCTTCAGGACCCTGGGATTTTCCATTTTGCGTTTTTTCACTCATTGCCTTCCCATAGTCCTAACTTTTTTATTTTTCTGTTCACATAGAGGGCTTACTTTTTGCGGTTGTACTTTCTTTTGCCATTTACATTTACATGCCATGTAGTGGTAAGCGGGAAACAAAATTCCAAATGGGGTAGAATTGGGAAAAAAATGCAATTCTAGCAAAAGTTTTTATTTTTATTTTTTTAAGCCGTACACTATGTGGTAAAATTGACCTGTTATCTTCATTCTCCAGGTCAGTATAGATACAACAATACCACACTTGTATATTTTTTCTTGCGTTTAATACTGAAAAAAAAAATTAAAGCCTTTGAGGGAAAAAAAATGTATCACCATATTCTGACCCCTATAACTTTTTTGTAGTTATGTGTACTGGACTGTGTGGCGGCTAATTTTTTGCGGGACGATCTGTACCTTTCAGTGATACCAATTTGAAGTGTGTGCGACTTTTTGATCACTTTTTATAAAAAATTATTGGGGAGTTGAAGTGACAAAAAATGACGAATTGGGTTTTATTTTTTTTTTCCATTATGCCATTTGTCGTATGCCATTAATATTGTTATATTTTAATTTTATGGGTATTTTCGCACACGACAATGTCCATAATGTTTATTTTTTTTATTGGTAAGTATTTTTATTTATATTTTAAGGAAAGGAGGGTGAACTTTTATATTTTGTTATTTTTTATATTTATAAAAACTTCTTTTACTTTTGTTATTAACTTTTTTAAAGTCACCTTTGGTGACAATAACTGGCAATCATTAGATTGCCCATAGTGTTCTTTGATGGCTATATAGCCATCAAAGAACGCTTCATTTGCTCTATAATGATCCAATGCTGCCACCTAGTGGCCTTTTTTGGTATTTATCTGAAATAGGCTCCGAAGCCTACTTGAGGCTTCGGACTATTTCAGCAATGTAACAGGTTCCACGATCTCAGCCGGGGAACGCTGTTACTGGACCAGAAGTGCGTGCGTCACATTTGACCACGGCATCTGAAGGGGAAAGTGTATGCTATTAGCCTTATGGCTGATCGCATACATGTGCCGCGGATGTCCGCTATTTAAAATAGCAAAAACCCGGTGGCTATGGAGCCCACTGCACCCGCAAGCGGGTGCCATGTTTAGGGACTGGACCTCCTCCGTACATGTACGGCGGAGGTCCTTAAGGGGTTAATATAGGAGTATATGGCACACATCAGCTGGCCAGTGGCAGCAGGTGCCCTCTTGAATTCAACCATATTGCCTTCTTCTACAGTTTCATACTGTGGCATAGGTTGTAGTATTTTGTGCTGCACTTTGGTGTTTGTTTTTGTAGTTCAGTGTGGTAATTGGTTCTGTTGGGGCAGTATTTTTGTATTGCTGACCTACATGAGTTGTCCCTACTTACATGTGTTGGCCATGTCTACTTGTGTTTGCCCCACTTTTTGCTAGTTTGGACCCACCTACATGGGGCAACTCATTTTTGTTTTTTTTCCAGGGCAAGTCAAGTGCCATTACTGTAATTTTTTTTTTATTAAGGTGGGTCTAATCTGCATTTTATGGGATGTTAGTCATGAAAATGAGGGCAGCAATGGTGTACTAACTAGAAGACCATAAAAGGATCCCAATTTTTGGGATGCTATGTGGCCCCTCATCAGTCTAGAGAGCATAGCCAGCTATAGAAGAATATTAAAGGCTGTGGATTGCATCTGAAAACAAACCTTAATGGTTTCTCTACACACCGTGTGTACTTGTATAAAATTTTCATCTCCACTTTTGCAGAAGGCATTCATTTAATTTACCCATCAGGAGAAGGGGCTTTTTAATGAACAAACCGATATTTTTTTGAGGGTTCAATGGAAAACCCTACGGGGAAAGTGACTTGCACCAATTCTCCGGCATAAAAGAGCATCAAATTTTAGTGGACACTTGATAGGCACAAAAATTTGGTCTTCTCACTTTTCATAAAAACAGATAAGTCGTAGCAGGAGGAACAGTTCTACCCATGACCCAAAAGATTCACTACAATTCATACCAGGAACCGATGTAAAGTATAGAGACATAGAATTGATTTTCTGGTACACAGACTGCCAGAAGATGTGGCAACGTTACCGAGAGACCCGTGCCTCTTAAAATTTGTCACTTTTTACCCCAGCATTCTTCTGGTTATGCCTGACATATGAAATGCCAGTCTCAATAAATTCTTCCCTGTAAGTCCAAACATCCTAAAATAATAAAAACGAAGAGATAAAGATTTGATAACCTGCAGATGGGATGTGAAGCTCTACAGATAACGGCACTGTTAAGAATCTACAGCAGATTTTTTTTTTTTTTTGTTAATATCAAAGATCATAAAGTCGTCATATCAATATTAACAGCAAATCTATTTTAAAAGGGGAGAGAGTGGCAGGTCAAGTGTAGGTCAATATTGTATTAGCTGAAGAATGGCCCAATTATTCTAATATGCTCTCAGTGAAACAGTATTTTTCAGATTTCCGGCACTGGGTTAGTAAACGAGAAACATGTACTTGAAATGTCATCACACCTTATGACACCCGAAATGCAAAAATAAATCATTTTACCTGGAAAGGGAGAATCTGGATCCTGTTTTATACTTTTTTTTCCATTTAAGACGAATATTTTGAATGAAAGATGAGGCTCATACACAATGCTAAGTGCCTCTTTAAGTGCAATGCTTTCCCCGGGGCTTCCTGCCATTATTTTAAATTGATGGAACTAAATTTTAGATTCAGTCATTTTAAGAGACAAGGGTATTAGGAAGGAATTTATAGATAATATGCTTACATATATTACAGTTACTATTGATGCCAAAGACTAGGAGCCAGCAGCCCACTGGAGAAAGAGATGCATCGCTTATTAATAGAGCTGTGCTGAATTGGAACTCTCCATTGAATTAGACAACGCAAGCAGCAGAGCTCGATTGTGATATCACAATTACTTACAGTGTTTTCCTATTGCTTATACATTGCCAGCATATTCCATGGCGCTGCACATAAAGCGTCATCATTCACTTATGTCCCTGTTTCCAATGGGGCTCACACCCATACTTCAGACTTTCATACACTAGGGACAGTTTCATAGGAAACCAATTAACCAATATATTTCTCAACAATGTAATACATGTGGATTTACACAGGACTCCAGGTATTGGACGTCTACTTCATAAAGTCCCAATTGGAGATGAGCAAATTGATTCATCTCATCAAGAAGAGGATGCTCTCCTTGCCACTTGGTTGATAGTGCCTGACCTCTCGGCAGGTCTTGACAATCTTGAGCCTGCGCCACTACACAACTGTCTTGCACATATTCTCTGGCAGTTTTCTGTTTCATGGTTGAGTGTTACAGAAGCTTGAGGACCTTAGTAGAGGTCATGCAACTTCACTGTCAAGTTCCTTGACCAGCTCAGAGTCATGCAAATGAAACCCACTGATTATATGATATGACACTATGATATCTGATTGATAGGGCCGGACTTGGCTGGTCCTGACAACCTTGCACCTGTGGCGCAAGCCGCTACACACCTGCCATACACATGTTTTCTGGCAGTTTTCTATTCCATGGTGGAGTGTTGCAGAAGCTTGAGGACCCAACTTCACTGTTCAGGTCCTTGACCAGCTCAGATGAGACTCCTTGATGTTTGATTGATAGGGTTGGACTTGGCTGGCCCTGACAATCTCGCACCTGTGATGCAAACCACTACACACCTAGAGGATTGTTGCCGAGGCTTGAAGACCTTAGCAGAGGTCATGTAGCTTCATGGTATAAAAGGGATTATCCAGTAATGGATAATGATAACCTATGCTCAGGATAGGTCCTTATTATCACATCAACAGGGGTCCTTGTTCCGGAACCCTCTCTGATCCGCTGTTATAAGGAGACGCCGTGCTGATTGGAGTTCTGGTGAGTTTAGCTGGCTCTTGTCAGTTCTCCAAGCACAGTGCCATACATAGTATAATGGCTGTGTTTGATAGTGCAGCTGAACTACAACTAGGCCATGTGATTAATGTATGGTAACATTACCTGGCCTAGGAAGAGGCTGCTTTTTGAGTGCTGGCCTCTTCTAACAGCTGACTAGCAGGATTCGTAGGTGTCATACCCAGGCCAATCTGATACTAATCAAATATCCTGAGGATAGGTGATCAATATTAATTCCTGGATAACCCCTTTAAGGTCTTTGACCAGCTCAGCTGTATGCATCAATACTGATAAGACTTCAAAGTTTGTAGGCAGGTAGGAAACTATGAGACCAACCACAACCTCCATGTATCATATTTTTATGAATTGCCATGGACTTATACTAGTACTAGTATACTAGTAATGTTGCTATAGTAACATAGTAACATAGTAACATAGTTTATAAGGCCGAAAAAAAGACACCTGTCCATCCAGTTCGACCTGTTTTCCTACAAGTTGATCCAGAGGAAGGCAAAAAAACCCTGTGTGGTAGAAGCCAATTTTCCTCACTTTAGGGGAAAAAATTCCTTCCCGACTCCAATCAGGCAATCAGAATTACTCCCTGGATCAACAACAACCCATATCTAGTAACTATAACCTGTAATATTATTACCCTCCAGAAATACATCCAGGCCCCTCTTGAACTCTTTTAGTGAACTTACCATCACCACCTCCTCAGGCAGAGAGTTCCATAGTCTCACTGCTCTTACCCTAAAGAATCCTCTTCTATTTTTGTGAACAAACCTTCTTTCCTCCAGGCGCAGAGGATGTCCCCTCGTCATGGTCACTGTCCTTGGGATAAAGAGATCATGGGAGAGATCTCTGTACTGACCCCTGATATATTTATACATAGTTATTAGATCTCCCCTCAGTCGTCTTTTTTCTAAAGTGAATAACCCTAATTTTGATAATCTTTCTGGGTACTGTAATTCCACCCATTCCAGCTATGACTTTAGTTGCCCTCCTCTGAACCCTCTCCAGCTCTGCTATATCTGCCTTGTTCACAGGAGCCCAGAACTGTACACAGTACTCCATGTGTGGTCTGACTAGTGATTTGTAAAGTGGCAGGACTATGTTCTCATCACGGGCATCTATGCCCCTTTTGATGCAACCCATTATCTTATTGGCCTTGGCAGCAGCTGTCTGACACTGGTTTCTGCAGCTTAGTTTGCTGTTCACTAAAATTCCTAGGTCCTTTTCCATGTCAGAGTTACCCAATGTTTTACCATTTAGTATGTACTGGTGACTTGCATTATTCCTTCCCATATGCATAACCTTACATTTGTCAGTGTTAAACCTCATCTGCCACTTCTCTGCCCAAGCCTCCAGTCTATCCAGATCCATCTGTAGCAGTGTACTGTCCTCTTCTGTGTTAATTACTTTACACAGTTTAGTGTCATCTGCAAAAATTGATATTTTACTGTGCAAGCCTTCTACAAGATCATTAATAAATATATTATATGCTCTATAAAATGAAATAATCATTGGGTTTAGGATAATTGATCCCTGCCTAAACCAATTACAGTCAGGGCCGCCGATAGGGCAGTACAACTGGTACTGCCCTATGGGGCCCGGACTCTAGGACATGATGGGGGGGGCCCGGCCCGGCCCGGCCCGGGCGGCCCGCCTGTAACGGGCCCGCCGGCGGTTAGAGGTGCTGTCGCACTGTTGTGACGTGGGCGGCGCGATGACGTAATCGCGCCGCCTGCGCCGTTCCATAGGAGACCGCCCGGAGGGGAGACCGCGCCAGCCGGCCTGGTAGGACAACTCTTGGGGGCACAAGACGCTGACCTGAGGTCTGAGGGGGGCACAAGACGCTGATCTGAGGTCTGATGGGGGCACAGGACGCTGATCTGAGGTCTGATGGGGGCACAGGACGATGACCTGAGGTCTGATGGGGGCACAAGATGCTGACCTGAGGTCTGAGGGGGGCACAAGACGCTGATCTGAGGTCTGATGGGGGCACAGGACGCTGATCTGAGGTCTGATGGGGGCACAAGATGCTGACCTGAGGTCTGATGGGGGCACAAGACGATGACCTGAGGTCTGATGGGGGCACTGGGGGCTGATCTGAGGTCTGATGGGGGCACTGGGGGCTGATCTGAGGTCTGATGGGGGCACAAGACGCTGATCTGAAGTCTGATGGGGGCACAAGACGCTGATCTGAGGTCTGATGGGGGCACAAGACGATGACCTGAGGTCTGATGGGGGCACAAGATGCTGATCTGAGGTCTGATGGGGGCACAAGACGCTGATCTGAGGTCTGAGGGGGGCACAAGACGATGACCTGAGGTCTGATGGGGGCACAAGATGCTGATCTGAGGTCTGATGGGGGCACAAGACGATGACCTGAGGTCTGATGGGGGCACAAGATGCTGACCTGAGGTCTGATGGGGGCACAAGACGCTGATCTGAGGTCTGATGGGGGCACATTGTGTTAATCTGAGGTCTGATGGGGGCACAAGACGATGACCTGAGGTCTGATGGGGGCACAAGACGATGACCTGAGGTCTGATGGGGGCACAAGACGCTGATCTGAGGTCTGAGGGGGGCACAAGACGCTGATCTGAGGTCTGATGGGGGCACAATGTGTTGATCTGAGGTTTATTATCCCTGTACTGTGACATCACTGTTTATTATCCCTGTACTGTGACATCACTGTGTTTATTATCCCTGTACTGTGACATCACTGTGTGTATTATCCCTGTACGGTGACATCGCTGTGTGTATTATCTCTGTACTGTGACATCACTCTGTGTATTATCCCTGTACGGTGACATCGCTGTGTTTATTATCCCTGTACTGTGACATCACTCTGTGTATTATCTCTGTACGGTGACATCAATGTGTTTATTATCCCTGTACTGTGACATCACTGTGTTTATTATCCCTGTACGGTGACATCGCTGTGTTTATTATCCCTGTACTGTGACATCACTGTGTGTATTATCCCTGTACGGTGACATCACTGTGTTTATTATCTCTGTACAGTGACATCGCTGTGTGTATTATCCCAGTGCAGGAAGAGGTAAGTGGTCTGTGTTTGTGTGTTTGTTTTCTATTTTTCAGGGTCGTGAATGCAGAGGACTACGTCAGATTCGGTGGACTACGTCGGACCAGCTTCTTTTTTTTTTTTTTTCTTTTTTTTTATAAAATGGTCAAACAGGGGTCTGGGGGAGTGTTTATTTCAATAAAATATTTTATACTTGTGTGTGTGTATTTTTTTTTACAATACTACAGTTTTAGTAATCACAGCTATCTATAGACGGCCCTGATTACTAATACTGGGCTTAGTGCTTGCCGGTATGGCAGGCCAGCACTAACCCCAACATCTATTACCTCGGCACCCACCGCCACCAGGGGTGCCGGGAAGAGCCGGGTACCCGCAGGACCGGACCTTCTAAATTGAGGGTCTGGCTCTGGGGCGGCTGCAGGCTGGTACCATTAGGTTGGGAAGGGCCAATAACTGTGTCCCTCCCCACCCTGGTAGTGCCAGGCTGCCGCTGCTGGTTGCATCTGGCTGGAGAAGGAAAAAAGGGGGGGACCCCACGCCATTTTTTTAAAAATTATTTAATTATTTTTGTAAAAAAATGGCGTGGGGTCCCCCCCTTTTTTCCTTCTCCAGCCAGATACAACCAGCAGCGGCAGCCTGGCACTACCAGGGTGGGAAGGGACACGGTTATTGGCCCTTCCCAGCCTAATGGTACCAGCCTGCAGCCGCCCCAGAGCCAGACCCTCAATTTAGAAGGTCCGGTCCTGCGGGTACCCGGCTCTTCCCGGCACCCCTGGTGGCGGTGGGTGCCGAGGTAATAGATGTTGGGGTTAGTGCTGGCCTGCCATACCGGCAAGCACTAAGCCCAGTATTAGTAATCAGGGCCGTCTGTAGATAGCCGTAATTACTAAAACTGTAGTATTGTAAAAAAAAAATACACACACACAAGTATAAAACATTTTATTGAAATAAACACTCCCCCAGACCCCTGTTTGACCATTTTATTAAAAAAAAAAAAAAAAAAGCTGGTCCGACGTAGTCCACCGAATCCGACGTAGTCCTCTGCATTCACGACCCTGAAAAATAGAAAACAAACACACAAACACAGACCACTTACCTCTTCCTGCAGTGGAATAATACACACAGCGATGTCATTGTACAGGGATAATAAACACAGTGATGTCACTGTACAGGGATAATAAACACAGTGATGTCACCATACAGGGATAATAAACACAGTGATGTCACAGTACAGGGATAATAAACACAGAGATGTCACCGTACAGGGATAATAAACACAGAGATGTCACCGTACAGGGATAATAAACACAGAGATGTCACCGTACAGAGATAATAAACACAGTGATGTCACTGTACAGAGATAATAAACACAGTGATGTCACTGTACAGGAATAATACACACAGAGATGTCACTGTACAGGGATAATAAACACTGTGATGTCACAGTACAGAGATAATAAACACAGCGATGTCACTGTACAGGGATAATAAACACAGTGATGTCACTGTACAGAGATAATAAACACAGCAATGTCACTGTACAGGGATAATACACACAGCGATGTCACCGTACAGGGATAATACACACAGCGATGTCACCGTACAGGGATAATAAACACTGTGATGTCACAGTACAGAGATAATAAACACAGAGATGTCACCGTACAGGGATAATAAACACAGAGATGTCACCGTACAGAGATAATAAACACAGTGATGTCACTGTACAGAGATAATAAACACAGTGATGTCACTGTACAGGAATAATACACACAGAGATGTCACTGTACAGGGATAATACACACAGCGATGTCACCGTACAGGGATAATACACACAGCAATGTCACTGTACAGGGATAATACACACAGCGATGTCACCGTACAGAGATAATACACACAGCGATGTCACCGTACAGAGATAATACACACAGCGATGTCACCGTACAGGGATAATACACACAGCGATGTCACCGTACAGGGATAATACACACAGTGATGTCACCGTACAGGGATAATACACACAGTGATGTCACTGTACAGGGATAATAAACACAATGATGCGACTTGTTAAGAAAAAAAAGTTAGCCATTTTGCAATCTGTAAAGTTTACCCGAAAGGGGGGGGGGCCCGCGAAATTTACCTGTAGGGGGCCCCGAAATTCCTGATGGCAGCCCTGATTACAGTATTGTGCCAACAGCATCATATAACAATATAGCACAATGCCACCAACGTATTATAGTGCTGCTGTAGTCTTAATTTGTAGGACAGTTGAACCCCCCCCCAACACTCCTGGGGCTCATCTGCCATTGCAACCTCTGTTGCCAGCTACTAACTTCCAGGGATATTTACAGTGCAGAGCAGACAGAAAAAGAACTGGTGCTTCAAAAGTTGTGTTTTTCTGTCGACATTTCTCTGCACAGCACGGGCAGGGAACTATTACAAGATGTGTGGATGGCACCTGTGATTCCTCAGAAATATTGCTTTGTGAAGTGGTGTAGTAATGCCAGGTAATGGAGCCATAGAAAATCTAGAGGGTAGATGCTGTGCTATAGATCACTGCAAAAAAAGTCTCTCCTGGCTGTGTACCAGACTTACTTTTAGTGCAATGTAAGCTCAGAAATCTCCAGTGTCTTTCCTGTGACAGACAGATAAGATGTGATTTCTCTCTTTCACTCCCTTGCCATCTACAGAATGACACATAGGTGGCGTTGAACGCAGTGCAGTGTATACAGTAGTGCTGTTCTGCAAAATCGCTTCATATCAGGAGTACTCCAATATCATTACATAAATCCTATTCCTTGCGTGATAAAAAATAACACTTTTGACATTGCTTCCCATATTCCAATGCTTTCATGGAAGTTTCCATATTGTCTTTAGCAGTTGATCATCTTTGAGATGTTTCTACACCTTGATTGGAGTCCACCTGTGGTAAATGCACTTGACTGGACATTATTTGGAAAGACACAGCCTTGTCTACATAGGTCTCACCGCTGGCAATCCACTTCAGAGCAAAAACCAAGCCACTGGGAGGGAAGAGTTAGAGCTCAGAGACAGTGACCTCCATCATTGTTAAACAGAAGACGTTTGGACCAACCAGGACTCTTCCAAGAGCTGGCTGTCCCATCAAAAGTAATCAGGAGAGAAGGTCCTTGGTAAGAAAGGTGATCAAGGACCCAATGGTCACTGTGGCTGAGCTCCAATGGCCCTGTGTGCAGATAGGAAGACCTTCCAGAAGGTCAACCATCATTGCAGCACTCCAACAATCTGAAGTTTATGACAGAGTAGCCAGAAAGAACTCTCTCCTCAATAAAAGTCCACTTAAAGCTTGCAGAAATGTACATAAAGGGACCATGAGAAACATGATTCCCTGCTTTGATGAAACTAAGATTCATCTTTTTGTCCTCAATTTTAAGTGTCATGTCTGGAGGAAACCAGGTACTGCTCATCACCTGCTCAATACCATCCCTAAAATAAAATATGGTGGTGGCAACATCATGGTGTGAGGTATATTTCAGTGGCTGGGAACGGGAGACTGGTTAAGGTTGAGTTAAAGATGACTTTATCCACAGTGGTTTGGACAGCAGACTTGGCCGAACAAGCACACAGCCAAGACAACACAGGAAAATCTTAGGGACAACTCTGTGAATGTCCTTGAGTGACCCAGCCAGACACCTGACTTGAACTGAATTGAGCATCTCTGGAGAGACCTGTCCACAACAGAGCTAAAGGAGATCTGCAGAGAAGAATGGCAGAAAAGGAACAACCAACTTCACCCACAGTAGCACAATGGCTTTTAAAAGTAGACCACGTTTTTCACATGGAAGAACTCTCCGCTTGGGAGAACAGATCACACCACACATTCCAAAAACTCTGGGACAGGTGAATCTCTTACCGAATATCTTCCCCATGCATTTCAGCACTCTCAGAGGTCAGAGGTCAGCCAACATGTTTAACAAATACTACCCTATGATAAAACAGTAACCAAGATGCCAACTCCCCCCCCGTCACCCCAATTCCCATACCTACCCACTTCATAACCTCCCTCCCCCCATCACTCCTTTACACCATCATTTTACTCTATACAATAAACCCTAATCCCTGTTTTCTTTTGAGTGTTTATGGTGACCTACTGGCGCCAACTTGAGCACACCTTCTATAATCCCTATGTCATTCAGCTCGTAAAAGCAGCTCTATTTGTTCTCATGCACTACTTAATCCTACTTGGTCGCACAATGTTCTTCTGTTGCTTTACTCTAAATGTAACATGCATGGTTTATTGAGTATGTATTTGTACTGTTAAAAAATTAATAAAAATATAATTGAAAAAAAAGAAGAATGGCAGAAAAGCCCCAAATCTGGGTGTACATACCTTTTGGCATCATACACAAGAAGAATAGAGGCTGTACTCAGTGCCAAAGTGTAACCGTCAAGTTTGTGAGGTGCAGCATGTTCTCACATTTTGTTGTAAAAAGCAGGACATTTTTTCTTCTGGTGTTAGTTGGTTGTAAAAGATGCTCAGATAAATTGCAGTATTCAAAGTTGATTTGAAAAAAATTGGGCCCACTATTCATGTTCCTGACACTGTTCACCAAATTCCAATTTTCTGGTCATGAAGTGGTGTTTCGTGAGTCAAATCATGATTCTCAGTAGACCAGTACCTCGTATTCTGGGAATTTACATGACCTGATAAATTAAACCAAGCTTCGTCTGTCATGAAGTACAGCAATGGGTCCAAATGTCTGTCAACAATCATAGTCAGCACCAAGTCCGGTAATTTCTGCATTTTGCTTTGTCGGTCTCACTTAGTTCCTGCACACACGTTATTTGGTGTGGTTTCAGGTTCAGAGATTTCAGCACTCGCTGATACATCGTTTCTGATACACCAACTTGCTGAGACAGTCATCGAGTAGATTTTTGGGGACTACTTGCAATCTGCTGCTGAATTTTATGAACTACTTCAGCCATCCTGATTGATGGGGCCTCAATTTCTTCATGTTTGCAACAAAATCAGTTTGATGTCATTTCTGAACCAGACTCTGAACGTTTAGCTGGTCGTTTTGTTTCTTGTACTTATCGGCAAAGGTCTCTTGTCTTGTCACAATCACTATTCGCTGTTCCAGGGAGAACACCATCTTTCTGACAGAATAGACCACTTTTATCAAACTGAATAGTAAATCAGGCCTAGTTGCCCATAGCAACCAATCAGAGCTCAGTTTTCAGTTCCTACAGGGCTCTTAAAGATGAAAGCTGAGCTCTAATTGGTTGCTATGGACAACTGAGACATATTTACTACTAGACAGTTAGATTTGGAGATATTGGAGGTGGGCTACATTTTTATGGATCACCCTGTAGTTCACTTATCAGAGCTGTCATTGAGCGTAAGCATCACACAGCCAGGATAGTTTAAAGTTATGGCATGGTTTTAAAAAAATTGTACTGTAAGCTTTGGTAGTTATGGTGTTATACGTGGGGTAAAATTAATTTACTCAGTTTAGGAATCATGTTCCAGAACATGGTGGTGGCCAGTTTCTCCCTGTGAAAGGCAAGACATAGAAATACCAGTGACATATATCAATTTATGGCACCAAAGGTCAAAGTGACAAAGCACAGCAGAATGAAGACTGAGGCTACTTTCACACTTGCGTCTTATAATTCCGGTATTGAGTTCCGTCATAGGGGCTCAATACCGGAATAAAATGTTTCAGTTTTGTCCCCATTCATTGTCAATGGGGACAAAACTGAAGACCACGGAATGCTCCTAAAAGCATTCCATTCCGTCTTCAGATCGGAGAGCAAACCGCAGCATGCTGCGGTTTGCTCTCCGGTCCAGGCATCCGCACCAAGACGGATCCGTCATGACCCCCAATGAAAGTCAATGGGGACGGATCCGTCCTCCATTGACTTTCAATGGAGTTCATGACGGATCCGTCACCTGCACACATACATACATATACACATACAGACATACACATAAACATACACAGACATATACACATACATACTGTACTTACATGATCTCAGCAGGTCTCCGCAGCGCAGGAGGAGCAGAACGGCGTGCACATAGGACAATTCCACCCGGCGCCCAGCAGAGGGCACTGTGGGGAATCGTCCTATGTGCGCGCCATCCTGCTCCTCCTGCACTGTGGAGACCTGCCGGGAGCATGTAAGTATGAATGTGTATTTGTATGTGTATATGAATGTATATTTGTATGTGGATCCGTGCTGCCGCTAATGTGAAAGAGGAATAAGATGAGTTAATTGCCTGTTGTGATGCAGCGGTCCCAACACCTTTATCTCGAAAAAATGGCAGACAGAAAACCTTTGGTGGAGCTGCAAAAAATGAAGGGTCAGCTAGATGGAAAAACCCTAGTAAGTGTCCTTTTGGAAATGTTTTAATCTACAGTAACTATTTTAAAAGGGTCATCCAATATTGAAAATATCCCCCCAATGCCTGGACCCTTGTATGGATTATACTTACCTGCTCCCGGCATCAGCATCACTCCTAATCCCTGCACGGCCACCGATGCATCTCCTCATTGCTCGAATCAAAACATCCGGCGCCGGGGGAGCAACTGATAGCAGAACGCAATGATGACCAGCCTAAAGGGGGCTCATCCTCATCGCAGCCTGCTATTGGCTGCCCCCCCCATCGCCTGATGTTTTGATTCGAGCGACGGGGAGATGCAGCTGTCGTGAAGAGATCTGAAGCAACGTGGGTGCTGGGGAGCAGGTAAGTATAATCCCTACAAGGGGCCCAGGCAGTGTGGGGGGGGGTGTGATATTTAGATATTGGATAACCCCTTTAAAGGCTATGTACACTTTTGCAACCAATTATTTAAAGTCACCCTCTGTTTCCAAAAAATACATCAGTGGGGGAATGAACTAGACACTTTCCTGGTGCTCTCCTTTTTGTCTTTTCAGCTGCAGATCTTCTAATTCTTGGACTCTTTTTCTGCCCCCCAATATGGCCATATCTCTTCTCAGACTATATGATGCATACTGTGCATTTGGTAGCCTAAACCACTTCCTACTTGTCGAGCCCTGCAGTTGGATTCACCAGCACTGTTCCCATGAGCTTTGCTGGCCAATCCGAGAGTAGCAGGATGTGTCTTGGGCTACCGAATTCACATTATACATTAGGTGAATCCAATAAGAAAAGATAGAATCCAGCTTCCCTATAAAAATGGTAGCCTTTATTTTTCAAGCGATAAAAACTCCCATGTACAGATACACTTTCATCTACGCGTTTCGGATCGATACATCAAGATCCTTACTCATGACGCCATAGCTACTTTGGATGGAAGAAGAGGAGCCTGAGGTTTGGTGCATCTGCAACTAAAAAGATGAAAAGGGGTTGCCGTGTAAGTGTTTTGTTTGTTTCACAGTTAATGTGATTTTTTTCTTGAACCAGAAATATACAACACTTTTTGGCATATTTTAGGCACAGATTTTGTAGCAAAGGAGTTTTGCGGCAAAATCTGCGCCCTTTCTCTGGTGACTCCACTTTTCCAAGGTGGGAGAAAAAGTGGGTGCGGAGAGGGCGTGGAAGAGGGTGGGCCAATTAGTGCACCTCTACATAAGGGTGCATTCACTTGACCATTTAGCTTTCTATTATTCTGATCCATCAGAAGAGGAGAGAGAGAAAAAAAACAGGATCCTGTAAAAAAAAAAAATAAAAAAATCCTGTTGCATCAGTTATGCATAGGATTGCCATAGGATCCAATTTTTTACAGGATCCAGTAAACAAAATAAAAACGGATTCTGTTGCATCAGTCGTCCATTTGAGCCATTACCATCTGAGATACGTTTTTTTTAGACAAAACAACGTACAACAAAAATACTGTATGCAAGACTTGTATGCAAGACTGTATGCAACGGATCTCAGACGGAAATGGCTGAAACAGATGACAACTGATGCAACGGGATCCTTTTTTTTTTATGGATCCTGTTTTTTTTCTTTCTCTCTTCTTCTGATGGATCAGAGGAACGCAAAGCTAAACGGTGATGTGATTGCATCCTAAGGCTACTTTCACACTTGCATTGTGGTTTTCCGGTATTGAGATCCTCTGCTGGAAAAAAAACTGTTCCGTTTTGTCCCCATGTATTCTGAATGGAAAGAGATCCGTTCTAAATGCAAGCTGTAATTTTGTGTTTGGTCATAAAAATGAAAAAAAAAAATGGATCCGGCATTGAAACGAATGTAAGTAAGTGATGACATGTCCATTTCTTTAGAAGACTAAAAAACAAGATCCGTCACCCATTGACTTTCAATGTATTTAGTGCCTGATCCGTTATTTTCAGTTTTGATTTCACACAACTGCATCCTAACGGAACGGATGCATCCTGATGTGCAAAATCAAAACGGATCCGTTTAATTCCGGTATTGAGATCCTCTGCCAGTGTGACAAGTAGCAAGTGTGAAAGTAGCCTAACTTAGGCACATCCGCCGCCAGCAATGGCGTATTAAGACTGAAGTATAAATTACTGTTCTTAATAAATGAGACCGTTAGTTTTTTCACCAGACTGAGAATGATGACTGGAACCAGAAGATAAGGAAAAGACGGGATCAGAGCAGAACATCAGTCACTTTCCACTGCAATTTGGCGTAACCAGCAGGAAGACAGAGAAAGGAATACAATTAACAAACTCGCTCCGTTTTCTGCGCGAGGTCCATGTCTCTGTTAGTTTATTGCTGTGGAGATTCTAACAAGTGTTGCAGAATATAGTCCGCAGAGCGGATTAAAGATGAATGTACATGTTCTGTATGCCTGCCGTCTCACGCATACACAATGTGATATACATTTATGCTTATTTCTTGACAGATGTGAGAATACATTTTTACCACAGGACATAATTACAATATGTGTCTGAAACATGCTTGTCAATAAGGTAGAGTTTTCTCTTCCCTAACCTCCCAAAGCTGTCTGTTTCTGCCTGTATTTTTTCTAACACTTCCTCCTTTCTCCATTTCCCTCCGGCGCCAGTGGGATCAGTAAAGTAGGATTTATAGTAGCTGCAAACCCAAGGCAGTTCCTTCTGCTCTCACTCTGGTGCTTTGGGATTTGCAACGTATTGCCTCTTTTATTTTCTTACAAAAAAAAAAAAAAGCGCTGTATCCCTCAGCTTGCTTTAAACAGTTCTTTTGGTGTGTTAAGAGAAACTTTGTTACTTTGTAGAACAACTTAATTCACAACAATGCAATGGAATGAAATGGAATTGGTGGTACAGATGTAGCAGATTTTAGTTTGTAAAGTGGGAATGTTCTTGGGCATGTCACAAAGTGCCATATACACAAGAGATTTCCATAGCTCTGTGTTAACTGAACTCAAAATCCACAAATATTGCAACCCTAAAGAGTAAAATGATAAATTCAACTCTGCTACACCTGTCTGCACGCTCATTCTACGCATTGTAAAGCTTGGGTTACGTAGTGATTATAGGTTTTGGAATCATTTCTAGTATTATATAAATGATAATAACTAGAGATGAGCGAGTAGTGTTCGATCGAGCCGGTATTCGATCGAATACTACGCTATTCGGCATACTCGATTTCAATCGAGTATAACGGCAATGGCGCACTTAGAATTCGTTTCCCCTCCCACCTTCCCTGGCGCTCTTTTTTCCACCAATCAACATGCAGGGGGGGTATGACAGGCACGCTGAGCACGCTGGCAGCCGAAAACAGCGTCTACATGGATTGGCTGGAAAAACCATGTGACCTCGAATATTAAAAACTCAGCTCTTCCTGCTCGTACGCATATGCTGCGTGAACTTAGTCAGGGACAGAGGCTGGAGAAGGGACAGACAGGTTTTAGCAGTTGGACAGGCAGGAGCGTGATTAAAAGCCCTTATCAGGGCTACTATAGTGCACTACAGTGATAGCTTTACTACAAGATACACTTTACAGAGAACGGCTGCCGTATTCAGGGATAGCTGCTGGAGTAGGGACAGAGAGAGGCATTAGTGGTGTATTAGGTGCTCTGCTACATACCAAACTATATTTGGCACTACTGTTCAGCGTTCTTTTTGGCTGAAAAACCCTGTTATATAACTAGTGTGTATATGCACCATCTGATCTGGCAGTATACGGCTGTGAATTTTATTTTATTTTTTTAAATACAGTTTATTTGGCTCTAGTGTTCTGGGTTCTGTGTGCCTGCAATACCCTTTTTGTATACCAGGTGTAAATACCCACCGTCTGTTAAGTTAGTAAACGGCTGTGTACCTTGAATATACAATATCTAGGCCATTTAATAGGCCACTGTACTGTGCGTTTTCTTGCTAAATTATTTCACATACCTGGTGTAAATACCCACCGTCTGTTCAGTTACTACAACGGCTGTGTACCTTGAAATATACAATATCTAGGCATTTTAATAGGCCACTGTACTGTGCGTTCTCTGCTAAATTATCTCACATACCTGGTGTAAATACCCACCGTGCTGTTCAGTTACTACACGGCTGTGTACCTTGAAATATACAATATCTAGGCATTTTAATAGGCCACTGTACTGTGCGTTCTCTTGCTAAATTATCTCACATACCTGGTGTAAATACCCCACCGTCTGTTCTGTTACTACACGGCTGTGTACCTTGAAATATACAATATCTAGGCATTTTAATAGGCCACTGTACTGTGCGTTCTCTTGCTAAATTATCTCACATACCTGGTGTAAATACCCACCGTCTGTTCTGTTACTTACACGGCTGTGTACCTTGAAATATACAATATCTAGGCATTTTAATAGGCCACTGTACTGTGCGTTCTCTGCTAAATTATCTCACATACCTGGTGTAAATACCCACCGTCTGTTCTGTTACTAACGGCTGTGTACCTTGAAATATACAATATCTAGGCATTTTAATAGGCCACTGTACTGTGCGTTCTCTTGCTAAATTATCTCACATACCTGGTGTAAATACCCACCGTCTGTTCTGTTACTACACGGCTGTGTACCTTGAATAATACAATATCTAGGCATTTTAATAGGCCACTGTACTGTGCGTTCTCTTGCTAAATTATCTCACATACCTGGTGTAAATACCCACCGTCTGTTCTGTTACTACACGGCTGTGTACCTTGAAATATACAATATCTAGGCATTTTAATAGGCCACTGTACTGTGCGTTCTCTTGCTAAATTATCTCACATACCTGGTGTAAAATACCCACCGTCTGTTCTGTTACTACACGCTGTGTACCTTGAAATATACAATATCTAGGCCATTTAATAGGCCACTGTACTGTGCGTTCTCTTGTTAAATTATCTCACATACCTGGTGTAAAATACCCACCGTCTGTTCTGTTACTACACGGCTGTGTACCTTGAAATATACAATATCTAGGCATTTAATAGGCCACTGTACTGTGCGTTCTCTTGCTAAATTATCTCACATACCTGGTGTAAATACCCACCGTCTGTTCTGTTACTACACGGCTGTGTACCTTGAAATATACAATATCTAGGCCATTTAATAGGCCACTGTACTGTGCGTTCTCTTGTTAAATTATCTCACATACCTGGTGTAAATACCCACCGTCTGTTCTGTTACTACACGGCTGTGTAGACCTTGAAATATACAATATCTAGGCATTTTAATAGGCCACTGTACTGTGCGTTCTCTTGCTAAATTATCTCACATACCTGGTGTAAATACCCACCGTCTGTTCTGTTACTACACGGCTGTGTACCTTGAAATATACAATATCTAGGCCATTTAATAGGCACTGTAACTGTGCGTTCTCCTTGTTAAATTATTTCACATACCTGGTGTAAATACCCACCGTCTGTTCAGTTACTACACGGCTGTGTACCTTGAAATATACAATATCTAGGCATTTTAATAGGCCACTGTACTGTGCGTTCTCGTTGCTAAATTATCTCACATACCTGGTGTAAATACCCACCGTCTGTTCTGTTACTGACACGGCTGTGTACCTTGAAATATACAATATCTAGGCCATTTAATAGGCCACTGTACTGTGCGTTCTCTTGTTAAATTATTTCACATACCTGGGTGTAAATACCACCGTCTGTTCAGTTACACACGGCTGTGTACCTTGAAATATACAATATCTAGGCATTTTAATAGGCCACTGTACTGTGCGTTCTCTTGCTAAATTATCTCACATACCTGGTGTAAATACCACCGTCTGTTCTGTTACTACACGGCTGTGTACCTTGAAATATACAATATGCTAGGCATTTAATAGGCCACTGTAGCTGTTGCGTTCTCTTGCTAAATTATCTCACATACCTGGTGTAAAATACCCACCGTCTGTTCTGGTTACTAAACACGGCTGTGTACCTTGGAAATATACAATATCTAGGCATTTTAATAGGCCACTGTAGCTGTGCGTTCTCTTGTTAAATTATCTCACATACCTGGTGTAAATACCCACCGTCTGTTCAGTTACTACACGGCTGTGTACTTTGAAATATACAATATCTAGGCATTTTAATAGGCCACTGTACTGTGCGTTCTCTTGTTAAATTATCTCACATACCTGGTGTAAATACCCACCGTCTGTTCAGTTACTACACGGCTGTGTACTTTGAAATATACAATATCTAGGCCTTTTAATAGGCCACTGTACTGTGCGTTCTCTTGCTAAATTATTTCACATACCTAATTATATACCCAAATAT
>ONZH01020829.1:0-24724 GCA_900303285.1 Rhinella marina | reverse complement strand
TATATGTAAATGTTTTGATACACTTTATATATGCACCACGATTTTGTATTCATTTGCTTGAGAACAGTTCCAGTAAGCAGACTGAAACGTTGCATGGGTGAATAAAGAACTACACATTTTTTCATTTTATATTTTATATATATAAACTTTTTTCACTTTTAATATCCCCTGAGGGTACTTTAACATGCATATAGGAGTTTCATTATTTTACTATGGAGCCCTACCAGGGGCTCCTTCAGAACATCACTTGGCAGACCTCAGTGCCTGTAGAAGGCCTGAGACTGCCACAGCAATTGAACAGCTCCCCCGATCTCAGTGCAAGGTAGCTGTTGGGGCCTTAAAAGACCTCTCAGATACTGTAGTTATTATGTGACTTTGTTATATTATGTGGTAGCACTTGACCATGGCATCTGAGGGGCAAAATGTCAGTGATCTGTGTTATCATCAATCTCAGACATTGCCACCTTGTGTCCACTGTGTAAAGTTGATCTGAGGCCATGTTTAAACACTTGGCTCCCACCGTACATGTATGGCAGAGTCTGGGAAGGTGTTAATGGGGAGAGTTGCTAAGCTGTGCAGTCATGCTGCCAATATCAACCTACTGTTGAAATATTTAAATTTAAAAAAAATCTAAATTTCTAAGGGGAATCCCACACTTGCCAACTCTTCCATTATGCTTAACCCTTACACTCCCAGCGCTGTACATGTACGGCGCTGGGGCGATGCGGGCACATGGCGCCTGCTCGCAAGTGCGGCGGGCATCATGGCCGGCAAATCTCTGCTGTTTCTAACAGCAGAGACTTGCTGCTACTTACTTGATCGGCGGCGTCTTGCTGGGCGGTTAGATGCCGTGATCACACGTGATCACGGCATCTAGTTGCGTCTGAACCCGGAAGCGTTCGTGTGGCCAATCGGGGTGTCTGTACACCATATGAAAACTGTAATCCTCGCTGGTGAGGATTACAGTTTTCAAAGTGCAATTCTTATTCTGGCCACTAGATGGCAGGCCAGGATAAAAGAAGCAATTCTTGGATTTATCTGAGTCTAGAAAATCCCTGATTGCTCATAAAGAAAAAAAAAAGCCACAATATATCAGCTCATATTTGACCTTTCAAATAGTCAAAAAAAATTTAAAAAAATGTTAAAAAATATATAAAAAATAAAAAAGATATAAAAGTTCAAATCACCCCTCTTTCCGTATAATTAAAAAATAAATACCTAAATAACAATAAATATAGACATCATGGGTATCACCATGACCGAAAACGCCCATACTTTTAAAATATAAAAAAAAATTCCAATACGGCGAATTGTGTGGCGAAAAAAAAAGGGTCCAAATGGCGATTTGCCGTTTTTTGTCGCTTTTTTTCTAAAAAAAATTAAATAAAAAGGGATCAAAAAGTCATACACACCCCAAAATGGTATCAATAAAAACTTCAGATCGCCCCGCAAAAAATGAGCCCCCATACAGCTCTGTACACATAAATACCAAAAAGTTATAGGGGTCAACTACCCAGATATAGACTGGGAAACTGAAACCTGTATATCTCATAAAGGAAACAGGTTCCTGGCAATAACCAAAGACAATTACCTTTCCCAACTGGTTCAGGACCCGACTAGAGGGACGGCCATACTGGACTTAACCAATAGTTATAACCACTAGTATTAACCAATAGACCTGACAGAACAACAGATGTGCAGGTTGGGGGACACCTGGGTAACAGTGACCAATCCTAGTATCTAATTGTGAGAGGTACATACCGTATAGGAATAAAATGATAAGAAACAAGAAAAAACCAATGTGGATAAATAGAATTGTAAAAAAAGCAATAAATGACAAAAAGAAAGCATTTAAATCACTAAAACAGAAGGGGAGCGAAGAAGCATTGAAAAACTATAAGGAAAAAAATAGAATTTGTAAAAGACAAATAAAAGCAGCTAAACTAGAGACTGAAAGACTAATTGCTAAAGAGAGTAAAACTAACCCTAAAATGTTCTTCAATTATATAAATACTAAAAAGTATAACTCTGAAGGTGTCGGCCCCTTACAGAGTAATGAGGGGGGAGTAGCAGAGAGCGATGAGGAGAAAGCAAAACTCTTAAATATTTTTTTCTCCACTGTATTCACTGAGGAAAATAAACTGTCAGATGAAATGCAGAATATAAAAGTGAATTCCCCTTTAAAAGTGTCCTGTCTGACCCAGGAAGAAGTACTGGGGCGTCTTAAAAAGATTAAAATAGACAAATCGCCAGGACCAGATGGCATACACCCACGTATCCTAAGAGAATTAAGTAATGTCATTGCCAGACCCTTATACTTGATATTTAAGGACTCTATACTGACAGGGAGTGTTCCACAGGATTGGCGAATAGCAAATGTGGTGCCAATATTCAAAAAGGGTCCAAAAACAGAGCCCGGGAACTATAGGCCGGTAAGTTTAACATCTGTAGTGGGTAAACTGTTTGAAGGTTTTCTAAGAGATGCTATCTTGGAGTACCTCAATGAAAATAAGCAAATAACTCCATGTCAGCATGGCTTCATGAGGGATCGGTCGTGTCAAACCAATTTAATCAGTTTCTATGAGGAGGTAAGTTCTAGACTTGACCGTGGGGAATCAATGGATGTCGTATATCTGGACTTCTCCAAAGCATTTGACACTGTACCACATAAAAGGTTAGTATATAAAATGAGAATGCTTGGCCTTGGAGAAAATGTCTGTATGTGGGTAAGTGAATGGCTCAGTGATAGAAACAGAGGGTGGTTATTAATGGTACATACTCAGATTGGGTCACTGTAACTAGTGGGGTACCACAGGGGTCAGTATTGGGCCCTATTCTCTTCAATATATTTATTAATGATCTTGTAGAAGGCTTGCACAGTAAAATATCAATTTTTGCAGATGACACTAAACTATGTAAAGTAATTAACACAGAAGAGGACAGTACACTGCTACAGATGGATCTGGATAGACTGGAGGCTTGGGCAGAGAAGTGGCAGATGAGGTTTAACACTGACAAATGTAAGGTTATGCATATGGGAAGGAATAATGCAAGTCACCAGTACATACTAAATGGTAAAACATTGGGTAACTCTGACATGGAAAAGGACCTAGTGAACAGTAAACAGTAAATTTTAGTGAACAGCAAACTAAGCTGCAGAAACCAGTGTTAGACAGCTGCTGCCAAGGCCAATAAGATAATGGGTTGCATCAAAAGGAGCATAGATGCCCGTGATGAGAACATAGTCCTGCCACTTTACAAATCACTAGTCAGACCGCACATGGAGTACTGTGTACAGTTCTGGGCTCCTGTGAATAAGGCAGACATAGCAGAGCTGGAGAGGGTTCAGAGGAGGGCAACTAAAGTCATAGCTGGAATGGGTGGACTACAGTACCCAGAAAGACTATCAAAATTAGGGTTATTCACTTTAGAAAAAAGACGACTGAGGGGAGATCTAATAACTATGTATAAATATATCAGGGGTCAGTACAGAGATCTCTCCCATGATCTCTTTATCCCAAGGACAGTGACCATGACGAGGGGACATCCTCTGCGCCTTCAGGAAAGAAGGTTTGTTCACAAAAATAGAAGAGGATTCTTTACGGTAAGAGCAGTGAGACTATGGAACTCTCTGCCTGAGAAGGTGGTGATGGTAAGTTCACTAAAAGAGTTCAAGAGGGGCCTGGATGTATTTCTGGAGGGTAATAATATTACAGGTTATAGTTACTAGAGATGGGTTGTTGTTGATCCAGGGAGTAATTCTGATTGCCTGATTGGAGTCGGGAAGGAATTTTTTCCCCTAAAGTGAGGAAAATTGGCTTCTACCGCACAGGGGTTTTTTGCCTTCCTCTGGATCAACTTGTAGGAAAACAGGTCGAACTGGATGGACAGATGTCTTTTTGTCCGGCCTTATAAACTATGTTACTATGTTACTATGTCAATATATGACAAGGAAAAAAAAAAAAAGGGCAACTTTCTAATTATTTTATCACTATCAAAACGCAGGAAAAACTATACATATTAGGTATTGCCGGATTCGTACTGACCAGTAGAATGAAAGTAATGGGTCAGTTTTAATGCACATCGAACGCTGTAAATAAGAAACCCGTAGAACTGTAGCGGAATAGCGTTTTTTTTGCAATTTCACCTGATTTGGAATTTTTTTCCCGCTTCCCAGTACTGGTGGCGTTGGAAAGTACAACTTGTCCCGCAAAAAACAAGCCCTCATACAGCTATGTGAACAGAAAAATAAAAGCGTTATGGCTGTTTGAAGGCAGGGAGCGCAAAACGAAAATGCATAACCGAAAAAACCTCCGGGAGTGAAAGGGTTAAAAGACTCCCAGAAAAGGGAAGGCAAATTTCCCAGGCACTGCAACTTCACTCCTGGGTGCTGCTGCAATGTCCAAAAGCAGGGGTCACATAAAAGGTGAGTATCAACAGTTTTGATTTCAGAGGATGGTTTGATTTAATATTTCCATAAATATGGGTGGGTTTGCTCTGGCATATAAAGGCTGGTCTGGTCTTGAGGCCTGTTTAAAAGAGAGTCTGGTCTGAGGTCTATATAATGTTTGGTCTGATGAGGTATAATGAGGGGTCTGTATTATGGGTGTTCTGGTCTGATGTATAATCTGCTTTAGTTAGGGCCTGATGGTTTTTTATCTAAGGTCTATTTTATTTTGAGATATGATCACGGGGGTCATATATATTCTATTTGTGATTCAAATGCTGTACTTGGGGTGTGTCCGATGTAAATGGCTGTGGCATAAAGCTAAACTCAAATGTGACAGTGATGATATAATAGAAGGCAATGATTGACAGTAATATTTTATTTTTCATTTTCTTATAATGATACATTTAACCAAAGGTAGCTGACTTTATAGAGCTTTTTAAGCAGTAACGGGAGGCTTGCTCTAATGAGATATGGAATAAAAATAGAGCTAGTCTATAGATAGTAAACTATAGTTGCCAATCTGTGAAAAAATCCTGCATGAGAGCTGGAAATGTACACTGTAGCTTTGTAATATATAATGCATCTGCATTATCAGCATCTAATCGGCGGGGTCTGACACACGGGACCTCTGCTGATCAGCTGTTTGAGAAGACAGCGGCGCTTGCAGCAGTGCCGCGGTCTACTTGCAGTTTCCCGCATGCCAGTGATGTTACGACTATGTCACATGGCCTGGGCACGGCTTAGCCCCCTGCCAATCAGATGCTGATCACTATGCAAAGGATAGATCATCAGTAGAGATGAGCGAGCTGATAGGGTATAATAGAGGGGGGGCGTGCTCTGTGTAGCTGTAGGAACTAAATGAGGGGTCTGTGCTAGTGTAGGGTATAAATGAGGGAGGTTCGTTGTATTAGTGTAGGGTCATAATGAGGAGGAGATCGTGTAGTAGTGTTAGGGTATAATGAGGGGGTCTGTGTTAGAGTGTAGAGTATAATTGAGGGAGGTCTGTGTTAGTGTAGGGTATAATCGAGCACCTTCCCCCGGGCGTCAATGGTGTTAGCCTGTAGCAACAGGCTATACCCATGACCGCGGGCGTTGAGTAGCCCTCGCTAAGCGACACACATCACTCAAATGCACCGGCGGGATCTCACACAAACAACACACCACTCGCTCGTAGTGCCTATGCCTGGTACTAATTCGAGGAGGTCTGTCGTTCAGCCCTGCTAGGGATATAATGAGGGGGGGTCTGTGGTAGATGTCGTGGTAGGGTATAATGAGGGGGTCTGTGTAGTGTAGGGTATAATGAGGGGGGTCTGTGTGTGTAGTGTAGGGTATATAATGATGTGTAGAGGGGGGTCTGTGAGTGTAGGGGAGGGGGTCTGTGTAGTGTAGGGTATAATAAGTGATGGGGGGTCTGTGTAGTGTAGGGTATAATGAGGGGAGTCTGTGTTGTAGTGTAGGGTATAATAGGGTCTGTGTAGGGTATATGAGGGGGTCTGTGTAGTGTAGGGTATAATGAGGGGGGTCTGTGTAGTGTAGGGTATAATGAGGGGGTCTGTTAGTGTGTAGGGTATATGAGGGGGGTCTGTGTGTAGTGTAGGGTATAATGGGGGGTCTGTGTAGTGTAGGGTATAATGAGGGGGTCTGTGTAGTGTAGGGTATAATGAGGGGGGTTCTGTGTAGTGTAGGGTATAATGAGGGGGGTCTGTGTAGTGTAGGGTATATGAGGGGGGTCTGTGTAGTGTAGGTATAATGAGGTCTGTGTGAGGGAGTAGTGTAGGGTATAATGAGGGGGGTCCTGGTGTAGTGTAGGGTATAATGAGGGGGTGTGAAGGGGGGTCTGTGTAGTGTAGGGTATAATGAGGGGGTCTGTGTAGTGTAGGGTATAATGGGGGGTCTGTGTGTGTAGTTGTAGTCTGTGTATGTAGGGTATAATGAGGGGGGTCTGTGTAGTGTAGGGTATAATGAGGGGATCTGTATGAGTATATGAGGGGGTCTGTTGTAGTGTAGGTATAATGAGGAGGGTCTGTGTGTGTAGGTATAATGAGGGGGTCTGTGTAGGTAGGGTATAATGAGGGGGGTCTGTGTAGTGTGAGGGGAGTCTGGTAGTGTATAATGAGGGGGTCTGTGTAGTGTAGGTATAATGAGGGGGGTCTGTGTAGTGTAGGGTATAATGAGGAGGTCTGTGTAGTGTAGGGTATAATGAGGGGGGTCTGTGTAGTGTAGGGTATAATGAGGGGGTCTGTTAGTGTAGGGGTATAATGAGGGGGGTCTGTGTAGTGTAGTATAATGAGGGGGGTCTGTGTAGTGTAGGGTATAATGAGGAGGTCTGTGTGTGAGGGATGAAATCTGTGTAGTGTAGGTGAGGGGGGTCTGTGTAGTGTAGGGTATAATGAGGGGGGATTGTTGTAGTGTTAGGGTATAATGAGGGCGGTCTGTGTAGTGTATGTAGGGCTATAATGAGGGGTCTGTGTAGTGTAGGGTATAATGAGGGGGTCGGTGTGTATGGGTATAATGAGGGGTCTGTGTAGTGTAGGGTATAATGAGGGGGGTCTGTGTAGTGTAGGGTATAATGTGGGATGATCTGTGTAGTGTGTAGGGTATAAATGAGGGGGGGGGTCTGTGTAGTGTAGGGTATAATGAGGAGGTCTGTGTAGTGTAGGGTATAATGAGGGGTCTGTGTAGTGTAGGGTATAATGAGGGAGATCTGTGTAGTGTAGGGTATAATGAGGGGGTCTGTGTAGTGTAGGGTATAATGAGGGGGTCTGTGTAGTGTAGGGTATAATGAGGGGTCTGTGTAGTGTACGGTATAATGAGGGGGTCTGTGTAGTGTAGGGTATAATGAGGGAGGTCTGTGTAGTGTAGGGTATAATGAATGGGGTCTGTGTAGGTATAATGAGGGGGGTCTGTGTAGTGTAGGGTTATAATGATGGGGTATTTGTGTAGTGTAGGTATAATGAGGGGTCTGTGTAGTTGTAGCGTCTATATTGAGGGGGTCGTGTGTAGTGTCGGATAATGAGGGGAGGTCTGTGTAGGTAGGGTATAATGAGGGAGGTCTGTGTACGTGTAGGGTATAATGGGGTCTGTGTAGGGTAATGGAGGGGGGTCTGTGTAGATGATAGGGTTTATAATGATGGGGGTCTGTTGTAGCGATATAATGAGGCGGGTGTCTGTGTAGCATGTAGGGTATAATGAGGGGGGGGTCTGTGTAGTGTAGGTATAATGAGGGGGGTCTGTGTAGTGTAGGCGTATACATGCAGGGGGGTCTGGTGTTAGTGATAGGGGTATAATTGAGGGCGGTCTGTGTAGTTGTTAGGGTATAATGAGGGGGGTCTGTGTAGTGTAGGGTATAATGAGGGGGGTCTGTTGTAGTGTAGGGTATAATGAGGGGGGTACTGTGTAGTGTTAGGGTTATAATGGGGGGGTCTGTGTAGTTGACTTAGGAGGTATTAATGAGGGGGTCAGTGTTAGTGGAGGGTATAATGTAATGGTACTGAGGAGGAATCCTGACTTCACTCTATAGATTTATTCACCGCTCTCCTGTGTCCTCCATGGATTTTGGTCTCTGATCAGAGAACTCTTTCCGTCCTTCAGTAATGATGAGAAACCTAGGCTTTTTCTGTCCCACCGCAGACAGAGACGTCAGTAGCATCAATCTGAATGCATGTTCCTTTCTCTTTTTTATGACTCTGTAGTCCATGCCTCTGCTCTAATGGGAGTGGTGGTACATCCTCCAGGTCCTGAATGTAGAAGGACCAGAAACCTTCTCCAACCTTTGTGACCAGGGAAGCAGAACGTCCTGAAAATCACTTTATTTCTGAGGAAATCCTACCAGTATCGTGCCCTATGGTCAGACTGTAGACATGGTGACCTTCTACACCAACAGGCAGTTCTGCTGAATTAGGCCCCCAATTATACACACTAAACAATGAACCTTTATTAACGGTCAATTAAAATATATGAAAGTAAATAGAAAAGAACCCTTCCCCCATTGATTAACCCTGCCTGAAATACTGGAGATGGGTGGGAGTGGGCAATATGTGGAGAAGTGGGGATAGCCAAAACCAATGTGAATGGATGTAGGTGGTTCTGGGCAGATTCACCGAGCGTAGCTCTCATTGCCTCACAAAGTCCACCATGGGGAGAGTAGTGAACATAGTATCCAAATCCCTTCTCCTTCCGCTCGATACAATGTTACCCATAATATACTGGGATTGATGGTGATCTCATTAACCCTGCTGAGAAATAAGAATGGACACAACTGTATCTGAGAAGTGAGATCTGACACCCTGGGGTTATAGCCGGAGATCACTGCCCTAACAGTCTCCCTATTGTTAATGAGAAGTGAGATCTGACCCCTGGGGTTATAGCCAGAGATCACTGCACTGACAGTCTCCCTATTGTTAATGAGAAGTGAAATCTGACCCCTGGGGTTATAGCCGGAGATCACTGCCCTGACAGTCTCCCTATTGTTAATGAGAAGTGAGATCTGACCCCTGGAGTTATAGCCGGAGATCACTGCCCTGACAGTCTCCCTATTGTTAATGAGAAGTGAAATCTGACCCCTGGGATTATAGCCGGAGATCACTGCCCTGACAGTCTCCCTATTGTTAATGAGAAGTGAAATCTGACCCCTGGGGTTATAGCCGGAGATCACTGCGCTGACAGTCTCCCTATTGTTAATGAGAAGTGATATCTGACCCCTGGGGTTATAGCCAGAGATCACTGCCCTGACAGTCTCCCTATTGTTAATGAGAAGTGAGATCTGACCCCTGGGGTAATAGTCGGAGATCACTGCCCTGACAGTCTCCCTATTGTTAATGGACTGTGTTAGTATCGTACTGGTATTATTTATCATCTGATTCTAGGCAATTTTAATCAGTGGGGGAAGGGGTTTGTTTTTCTATTTGTTATTTAGTTTTCTATATTCAAATTTATTATAAATAAAGATTAATTTTACATTATAGTGTGTATAATTGGGGAATTAATTCAGCAGAATTGCCTATTGGTGTGTTGTACAATACAGTCCTGATGACCCACACACTGTCCTGCCAGTATGGAGTCTGGCCATGAGAGGAGGAGAAACACTGCTCCTCTGTGGGGCTGACATCACATCCAGGGTCAGAGGACTTCCATAGAGGCAGCGTCATCTCAGAAGGTTCACTGACCTGGAGAACGTCTCAGGAACCATAAGACTCTGCCCAGGATTCTGAGGAATCCCAGAACACAGAGAAGCTAAAGACCCTGGTATGCCGTGTGTAGTGGTCCGGCAGTCTAATGGGTGCGGGGCGCTCCCGACAGATTATGGAGAGAAGGATCGGGCAGTTTCTGATCCATTTTGTTCTTCTCGGAGAACAGCGGTAAGACGTCTCTGGCAGCGGCTCCCTTCTCCCCCTCCAGAGACAAGACACTAAAAAAATAAGGAATAAGAAAAAAGAAGAAGAAGGGGTGTGTTGGGGAGGAGGGCGAGGTCACAACTAGAGATGAGTGATGTTTTGGAAAATTCAATTCGGCTGCTTTGCCAAATTTCCCCCCCAATTTTTTTTTAAGTAGCGGATGCAATGACAGGGAACTGTGACTGCTCCGCCCCCCATCATTGTACCCTCAGACTCCGCATTCATAGAGGATCGTGGCATCTGAGAGTAAAAACAGCGCAAAATGTGAAAAAAAAATTATACTTAACGCCTCCATTTGCTCGCAACGGGCCGGCCGCCGACATCTTTTCTTGAAGATCTTGCGTGGCCTGAGATGACATTGTCACACCAGACAGCGTGGTGACAACATACGTCACAAATGCACGGGATTACAGCCGAGATCTTCAATCAAGATGGCGGCAACTCACCTGTCGCGAGCAAATGGAGGAAGTAAGTATGATTTTTGTTTTTTGTTTTTAACACTAGTTATGCCTCCTTGGTGCACCCACACAATAGAATGCCCCCACACCGTAGTTATGCCCCCTTTGTGTCCCCACATAATAGTTATTCCCCCTAAGTGCCCCCACACAGTAGTTATTCATTCTTAGAAGTGCTCTCGTTTAATGCCCCTACACACAGTAGTCATCCCCCTTAATGCCCCCACACACTGTAGTCATCCCCCTTTATGCCCCCACACACAGTAGTTATCCCCCTTAATGCCCCCACACATCCCCTTAAACCTCCCACACACAGTAGTTATCCCCTTAATGCCCCCACACACAGTAGTCATCCCCCTTAATGCCCCCACACACAGTAGTCATCCCCCTTAATGCTCCCACACACAGTAGTCATACCCCTTAATGCCCCCACACACAGTAGTCATCCCTCTTTATGCCCCCACACACAGTAGTTATCCCCCTTAATGCCCCTTAGTCATCCCCTTAAACCTCCCACACACAGTAGTCATCCCCTTAATGCTCCCACACACAGTAGTCATCCCCCTTAATGCCCCCACACACAGTAGTCATCCCCCTTAATGCTCCCACACACAGTAGTCATCCCCCTTAATGCCCCCACACAAAGTAGTCATCCCCCTTAATGCTCCCACACACAGTAGTTATCCCCATTAATGCCTCCACACACAGTAGTCATCCCCCTTAAACCTCCCACAGACAGTAGTTATCCCCCTTAATGCCCCCACACACAGTAGTTATTCCCCTTAAACCTCCAACACACTGTAGTCATCCCCCTTAAACCTCCCACACACAGTAGTAATCCCCTTAATGCCCCCCACACACAGTAGTCATCCCCCCTTAATGCTCCCACACACAGTAGTCATCCCCCTTAATGACCCCACACACACAGTAGTCATCCCCCTTAATGCCCCCACACACAATAGTCATCCCCCTTAAAGTCCAAATACACAGTAGTCATCCCCCTTAATGCCCCCACACACTGCAGTCATCACCCTTAAAGTCTATACACACAGTAGTCATCCCCCTTAATGCCCCCCACACACAGTAGTCATCCCCCTTAATGCCCCCACACACAGTAGTCATCCCCCTTAATGCCCCCACACACAGCAGTTATCCCCCTTAATGCCCGCACACACAGTAGTCATCCCCCTTAATGCTCACACACACAGTAGTCATCCCCCTTAATGCTCCCACACACACAGTAGTCATCCCCCTTAATGCCCCCATACACTGTAGTTCATCCCCTTAAACCTCCCACACACAGTAGTTATCCCCCTTAATGCCCCCACACACAGTAGTCATCCCCCTTAATGCCCCCACACACAGTAGTCATCCCCCTTAATGCCCCCACACAAAGTAGTCATCCCCCTTAATGCTCCCACACACAGTAGTTATCCCCCTTAATGCCCCCACACACAGTAGTTATCCCCCTTAACCTCCCACACACAGTAGTTATCCCCCTTAATGCCCCCACACAAAGTAGTTATCCCCCTTAATGCCCCCACACAAAGTAGTTATCCCCCTTAAACCTCCCACACACAGTAGTCATCCCCCTTAATGCCCCCACACACAGTAGTCATCCCCCTTAATGCTCCCACACAGTAGTCATCCCCCTTAATGCTCCCACACACAGTAGTCATCCACCTTAATGTCCCCACACACACAGTAGTCATCCCCCTTAATGCCCCCACACACAATAGTCATCCCTGTTAATGCCCCCACACACAGTAGTCATCCCCCTTAATGCCCCCACACACTGCAGTCATCCCACTTTAATGCCCCCACACACAGTAGTCATCCCCCTTAATGCCCCCACACACAGTAGTTATCCCCCTTAATGCCCCCACACACAGTAGTTATCCCCCTTAATGCCCCCACACACAGTAGTCATCCCCCTTAATGCTCCCACACACAGTAGTCATCCCCCTTAATGCTCCCACACACAGTAGTTATCCCCGTTAATGCCCCCACACACAGTAGTCGTCCCCCTTAATGCTCCCACACACAGTAGTTATCCCCGTTTAATGCCCCCACACACAGTAGTCATCCCCCTTAATGTCTCCACACAAAGTAGTAATCCCCCTAATGCCCCCACACACACAGTAGTCATCCCTCTTAATGCCCCCACACCACAATAGTCATCCCCGTTTAATGCCCCCAAACACAGTAGTCATCCCCCTTAATGCCCCCACACACACAGTAGTCATCCCCCTTAAAGTCCATACACACAGTAGTCATCCCCCTTAATGCCCCCACCACACAGTAGTCATCCCCCTTAATGCCCCCACACACAGTAGTCATCCCCCTTAATGCCCCCACACACAGTAGTTATCCCCCCTTAATGCCCCCACACACAGTAGTCATCCCCCTTAATGCTCCCTCACACAGTAGTCATCCCCCTTAATGCTCCCACACACAGTAGTTATCCCTGTTAATGCCCCCACACACAGTAGTCATCCCCCTTAATGCTCCCACACACAGTACTTATCCCGTTAATGCCCCCACACACAGTAGTCATCCCCCTTAATGTCTCCACACACAGTAGTCATCCCCCTTAATTCCTCCACACACTGTAGTCATCCCCCTTAATGCTCCCACACACAGTAGTCATCCCCCTAATGTTCCCACACACAGTAGTCACCCCCTTAATGCTCCCACACACAGTAGTCATCCCCCTTAATGCTCCCACACACAGTAGTCATCCCCTTAATGCTCCCACACACAGTAGTCATCCCCCTTAATGCTCCCACACACAGTAGTCATCCCCCTTAATGCTCCCACACACAGTAGTCATCCCTCTTAATGCTCCCACACACAGTAGTCATCCCCCTTAATGCTCCCACACACAGTAGTCATCCCCCTTAATGCTCCCACACACATTAGTCATCCCCCTTAATGCTCCCACACACAGTAGTCATCCCCCTTAATGCTCCCACACACAGTAGTCATCCCTCTTAATGCCCCCACACACTGTAGTCATCCCCCTTAATGCTCCCACACACTTTAGTCATCCCCCTTTAAAGCCCATACACAGTAGTCATCCCCCTTAACGCCCCCACACACTGTAGTCATCCCCCTTAATGCTCCCACACACAGTAGTCATCCCCCTTAATTCCCCCACACACAGTAGTCATCCCCCTTAATGCCCCCACACACTGTAGTCATCCCCCCTTTAATGCTCCCACACACAGTAGTCATCCCCCTTAATGCCCCCACACACAGTAGTCATCCCCCTTAATGCTCCCACACACAGTAGTCACCCCCTTAATGCTACCACACACAGTAGTCATCCCCTTAATGCCCCCACACACAGTAGTCATCCCCCTTAATGCTCCCACACACAGTAGTCACCCCCTTAATACTCCCACACACAGTAGTCATCCCCTTAATGCTCCCACACACAGTAGTCATCCACCTTAAAGCCCACACACAGTAGTCATCCCCCCTTAATGCCCCCACACACAGTAATCATCCCCCTTACTTAATGCTCCCACACACTGTAGTCATCCCCCTTAATGCTCCCACACACAGTAGTCATCCCCCTTAATGCCTCCACACACAATAGTCATCCACCTTAAAGCCCACACACAGTAGTCATCCCCCTTAATGCCCCCACACACAGTAGTCATTTCCCTTAATACCCCCACACACAGTAGTCATCCCCCTTCATGCCCCCACACACAGTAGTCATCCCCCTTAATGCCCCCACACACAGTAGTCATCCCCCTTAATGCCCCCACACACAGTAGTCATCCACCTTACTTAATGCTCCCACACACTGTAGCCATCCCCCTTAATGCTCCCACACACAGTAGTCATCCCTTAATGCCTCCACACACAGTAGTCATCCACCTTAAAGCCCGCACACAGTAGTCATCCCCCTTAATGCCCCCCACACACAGTAGTCATCCCCCTTAATGCCCCCACACACAGTAGTCATCCCCCTTAATGCCCCCACTCACAGTAGTCATCCCCCTTAATGCCCCCACACACAGTAGTCATCCCCCTTAATGCTTGCACACACAGTAGTCATCCCCCTTAATGCCCCCACACACAGTAGTCATCCCCCTTAATGCCCCCACACACAGTAGTCATCCCCCTTAATGCCCCGCACACACAGTAGTCATCCCCCTTAATGCCTCCACGCACAGTATTCATCCCCCTTAATGCCCCCACACACAGTAGTCATCCCCCTTAATGCCCCCACACACACAGTAGTCATCCCCCTTAATGCTCCCACACACAGTAGTCATCCCCCTTAATGCTCCCACACACAGTAGTCACCCCCCTTAATGCTCCCACACACAGTAGTCATCCCCTTAATGCCCCCCACTCATAGTAGTTATCCCCCTTAATGCCCCCACACACAGTAGTCATCCCCCTTAATGCCCCCACACACAGTAGTCATCCCCCTTAATGCCCCCACACACAGTAGTTATCCCCCTTAATGCCCCACACACAGTAGTCATTCCCCCTTAATGCTC
The DNA here is from genome assembly GCA_900303285.1 of Rhinella marina. Taxonomy (NCBI): domain Eukaryota; kingdom Metazoa; phylum Chordata; class Amphibia; order Anura; family Bufonidae; genus Rhinella; species Rhinella marina. The sequence goes on along the minus strand of ONZH01020829.1, from coordinate 9,903 downwards.
CCACACAGTAGTCATCCCCCTTAATGCTCCCACACACAGTAGTCATCCCCCTTAATGCCCCCACACACAGTAGTCATCCCCCTTTAAAGCCCCCACACACAGTAGTCATCCCCCTTAATGCTCCCACACACAGTAGTCATCCACCTTAATGCCCCCACTCACAGTAGTCATCCCCCTTAATGCCCCCACACACAGTAGTCATCCCCCTTAATGCTCGCACACACAGTAGTCATCCCCCTTAATGCCCCCACACACAGTAGTTATCCACCTTAATGCCCCCACACACAGTAGTCATCCCCCTTAATGCCCCCACACACAGTAGTCATCCCCCTTAATGCCCCCATGCCACAGTAGTCATCCCCCTTAATGCCCCCACACACAGTAGTCATCCCCCTTAATGCTCCCACACACAGTAGTCATCCCCCTTAATGCTCCCACACACAGTAGTCATCCCCCTTAATGCCCCCACTCATAGTAGTCATCCCTCTTAATGCTCCCACACACAGTAGCCATCCCCCTTAATGCTCCCACACACAGTAGTCATCCCCCTTAATGCCCCCACACACAGTAGTCATCCCCCTTAATGCCCCCACACACAGTAGTCATCCCCCTTAATGCTCCCACACACAGTAGTCATCCCCCTTAATGCCCCCACACACAGTAGTCATCCCCCTTAATGCTCCCACACACAGTAGTCATCCCCCTTAATGCTCCCACACACAGTAGTCATCCCCCTTAATGCCTCCCACACACAGTAGTCATCCCCCTTAATGCTCCCACACACAGTAGTCATCCCCCTTAGTGCTCCCACACACAGTAGTCATCCCCCTTAATGCTCCCACACACAGTAGTCATCCCCCTTAATGCCCCCACACACAGTAGTCATCCCCCTTAATGCTCCCACACACAGTAGTCATCCCCCTTTATAGTCCTCCCCGTATTAGCTCTACACCTGTTGTATAAATTAAAATTAAAATCTCAGTAACCCGCGCCTAACTCTGTTTCCTTGATGAACAGAGCACATCCCACTCTCCCCAACAGACACCATGCAGTGACATCATCGCACCTGCTGAGTAGGAGAGTGGACTGGCCGGGGAACGATTCTTGGCCTGTGCGCTCTCCTACTCAGCAGTTGTGATGATGTCACTACGTTGCGCCTCCTGTGGAGAGCAGTAAGCGTCGCTGAGAACTGAGACACAGGCCATGATAGAAGACATTGACTGCGGCCTGTGAGCACATACAGTAATCCTCATTACTGCGCACGTACTGGTGAGCCTCCCTCCTCCGCAGGCCCAGTAAGCCCTCTATGGCTGCCACGGTGGTACAAACACAAGCCTCTGAGGAAGAATAGTGATTACTGCGGGTGGCCATCAGCCCCTACAGGGAGTGTTCTTCATGTGTGACTCTGAAGATAACGCACGTTTAAGGCTCTTTGGCTTCACTGCATTGGTCCGGGGACAAGGCTTCCGGTTCTGGAGACATTTTAAGGGGTATATGACTTTTTAATAACTTTTTATTTTCATGTCAGTTAGGCCACTCTCCCATCTGCGGCATGGTGATTCAGCAGCCAGTTCCAGCAGACAATGCTGGGAATCGGCCGGGACGCAGACCTCACTGTGCTGCGGTTTCTGTCTGGCTGATTCTCTGCATATTTGCCGGATGGAGGCCAGATATTCGCCAGACCCCACTATAGTTAATGGGCCGGCATTCCGGTAGTATTCAGCAGTGTCGGATCTGGAGAATCCTTTGCCGGAATTGTTGCTGCAGATGTGAAACTAGGCTAAATGGAATGAAGAAGATCCAGCAATTTTTAATTTTTCATATGTTCTATGTACGGGATAAATCATGTGATCACTCGGGTCATTAAGATCATGGTGATACCAGTCATTTTTAAGGTCTGTGTCAGTTAGAAAAGCTGATTTTGTTTTTTAGTTGATTTCTTTTATTTTTTCATTTTTTTTGTGATCGCATTGCAGTTTGCCGATGGCGTGAACCCTTAAAATCCTGGAGAACCCTTTTACATGGTCTGCACAATACAATACTTGTCGTAGCACATGGCTAACACCCCATGGTGATAGCAGAGATAGAGATAGTGACCTCACTACATCCTATCTGGATGCTGTTCTCGATGGAGTTCCAATTAACTGTCTTTGTGCACCAGGTTTATACCTTTCAGCCTCTCCTCCTCAGGGTGTGCAGTGTGCAGCACATGTCTGTGAGATAAACAATCAGGAATGTGACCTTCTCAGCACAGCTTGGCACAGCTCCTGAGTCTACACCATCCACCATCACACTGAACATGAACTAACTTCTCACCATGAAATAATATTATGGAGTAGAGTGGGAAGGGGTTTAATGACACCTGTGACAGAGGGACCCTTACACTACATCTAATCTATATAGAATACTTCCATACTCAGCTCTGACTATAGGCTGCTCTTCACCGGCCTGGAGTAAGGAGATGGGGTGCAGATTCTATCGATGAGACCCCTGTCCTCACAGTCATCACTGGCCTGGAGTAAGGAGATGGGGGCAGATTGTATCGATAAGACCCCCGTCATCACAGTCATCACTGGCCTGGAGTAAGGAGATGGGGGGCAGACTGTATTGATGAGACCCCTGTCCTCACAGTCATCACTGGCCTGGAGTAAGGAGATGGGGGGCAGATTGTATCGATGAGACCCCTGTCCTCACAGTCATCACTGGCCTGGAGTAAGGAGATGGGGGGCAGACTGTATTGATGAGACCCCTGTCCTCACAGTCTCTTTTTTACCTTGCCTTCTCATATTCTCTCCACTTTCTCCAGCACCGGTATCGGAGCCTCTCCTCAATGTCTCTTGTCTTCTGGATGGTGGAGCTGACATTGTGTGCAGGACTGACGCTGGAGATGATCCCCAGTTTTCCATTATGGTAAATGGACATTTCAGGCTGGAGAACTCTACCTCATCCAGGACTGTGGGGGATGCCATTGAGGTCAATGTCACTGCGGCTTCACCTGGACCTTGGGATATTACATGTTCTGTGAGAAACCAGGTCAGTGACGGTGAGACCAGGAAAACTGAAGTGATATGTCCAGGTGAGTACCGCTCCTGCTGGAGGTCAGTAACTGCAAGCACCATAGGAGTAGACACTGGAATCTGTCCAGGTGACCTCTAGTCATGTATTTTATATGGCTTCTATGTGTATAGACCTCAGGTAGAACATGGGATCATTGTCTTCTGGTACATTTCTCACAGGTTCAAAGTAGTCCACTTGTCATTAGTTTTTAGGGTGTAGAGGAGACCTTCTGATGCTCCAGAGTGTTGGAGATACAACAGCTTACAGCTTAGTCTATTGCTGGAGTGACTTCTTCTGGATTGACTGCAGTTTATTGTTGTGACACTAGATGTCGCTGTTACTAGTGCTTGCTATGTAGTCTTTCTATGCACTTATCTATGATATGTTGTATTTCCTGTACATTGAAGTGAACTCACTGACTTCTTTTTCCTGTCTGTGCCATTCACCATGTAAGGTGACCTTCAGTTATTGCGTGCATGTTCCAATAAAATAAGTTCCTGTTACTCCACAATGTCTGATCTAAACTGACTCTGCTGCACCTAGAAACCATACTCTGCGACACAGGGGCTGTTCCAGATTTAATATTTATTTTATGCCTTATTTTACCTATGTGAATTGTGTTTTGGGTTTTTTCCCATTTCAGGTCCAGAGTCCAGGACAAGTTGTTACTGAAGTTATATGAATAATGTCTGCCTTTCATAAGCATAATATATATAGATTACATATATGTTTTATTATGCATAGTAATAATAATCAGTCACCTGGCATTGGGGCCTCACAATGGTAAATCCTTTAAACGTCAGTCGATGGTTCAGTGGAGCCACCACAGGTACCATAGAATGCTTGTGGCTGGAGAATGATGTTGCTCCTTCAGTCTCCATGTTTATATCCATCCTGCCAACTACGCCAAGTTGTGATCTTATTACATCATCAGTCCACATTGAATATGTTACCTCTTGTATATATGTCTCTTCACCAGCTGTGCTTCTATCTCCTAGTCCCACCATCAGCCCCGGTCCTGGAGGACTTGTGTCTCCACAATGGAGCCTCCAGGTCTCTTGCTCCGTGGATAATGGAACAGATCTCATCTTCTCTCTGTCTGTGAATGAGAAATTATTGGTGGAAAAAGTCACAAAGGAACAGAAAAGGGTTAATGTTACATTGTCATCTCCTGGACCTTGGAATGTCCAATGTTCTGCTAGAAACCATCTAGAGAAGAAGAATGTGACCAAGACATATCCGGCTTGTCCAGGTGAGTGATGACCTGTTAGATCACGATACCCCAGGAACATGTATACATTATTGTATGTCTCATATCGGTGGGGATCCAACAACTTCTGATCCTGGGTCCTGTCCACATCAGACTGGGAACCTAGACTGGATCCTGAATGGGAATATCATGATGGGATTGAGGATGTCCACATACAGCCTGACATCTGCTCGTCTCCAGTGTCAGGGCTTCTTCTCTGTGAGGAGATAATTGGAATGAGTAAATGTCCTCAGGTCTTCTGATCGGGGGAGTTAGTACATAATGAAAATTCTGCAGCATATTACTAGAAGAAGGCACAGGATGTAGAAATGCATAGTGCGACACAAAAGTATTTGCCCCCTGCCTACTGTCTACATATTTGTCACACGTGAATGTTTCGGGTCCTCAGATGACTTTTAGTATTAGACACAGTGGACCACAGATTTTATATGATGATTTCATGCATTGATGGAAAATACTGATCAGCCTTTCCTGTCCCTATGTGAAAAACTATTTGCCCCCTGATTCTGAATGAACCGGTTAACTAACATCAATAGACAGTTGGGTTGAGTGTCCTCACCCTGGCATGACCACTGCCCGACCTGCTGAATATGAACATCACTTCTATAGAACCTGCCTGGTGATGTGAAGCAGCCGGAGGGTCTCAATAAACTGCAAAAGATACAGTCACATCTCCAAAGGGCGGACTGGGAACTTAAAGTGGCCCTGGAAAAATACTAAAAGTGGCCCCATTTTGTAGTCAGGTCCAAATTGGTGGAAAGCATGGTCAGCAATACCATATTGTGGACATTATATGACCCAACAGAGCCAAATACCACAGTCCATCACAAAATACATCCCCAAAAACTGCCACTGGCCGGCTGTGAGGAGGGTGCAGGTGGCCCCTTGGCATCGGCCCACTGGGAAACCTCCCTGTAAGGTCTATGGCCAATCTGTCCCAAAACATTTACACAGGAAAGCAAACTAAAGTGACGGCGGTTATCCGGAACTAGAGAAAAACTTAACAGGATTGGATGGTCTATCAAAATGTCACCAGGAGCATCAAGAAGTCATCAAGGAGGTAAAAAAAGAACCAGACAAACATCTGAAGACCTGTATGTCTTACCTGCCTCACGTAATATCAGCACTGCTGAACAAGAAGAATACAAAGCCTCATATCATATTGGCCAAAGAACATCTGAATGTCCTCCAAGATGTTTGGAAGACGCGGGTGACGTGAAAGACCGTTACATCTGGCCATTCCACCATAAGAACATCATACCATCATACCAACAATCAGACATGAAGATGGTCGTGGGATGATCTGGGACAGGACCTGGCAGAACCATCAATCCTGCTGCGGTGGAGTCCCCAGTCCTGATGTGGAGGATGCCCAATGTTTGTGTCACGGTGCTCCTACCTTCAGGATGTCGCTTCCTGGGGGTCAGTCTCTGTTACAGAGATTGAGTTGGATCAAGAAATTAAGTCCAGACTTTCTGAAGTTTAACTTCTCTTTACCAGGAATAGACTTGCAGTAACAGAACGGTACTTGATGTTCCTCTTCCTTGGTTCCAGCAGTATGCACCGTTCTGGCAGTCGGCCTTGACTGTTTATTCTGTAATGATATCTTTAGCCTGAAGTTCATGGTACTACACTGCTGTCAGAAATCATCCGGAGAATGTCCGCTCAGTGGTTCATGACCTGGAGCTCCAGTACAGTTGGGTTATGCATCAGTTATGCAGTCACATCTGAAGGGCTCAGAAGAATCAAGATGACAGTTCTGGAGGTGCCGAGTCAAAGTTCTGACCTCAGTCCCATTGAGATGTTGCCAAGGGTGGCACATTAGGTTCAGGGTGATATTAGGATCAGGGGGCAATTCATTTTTCACATAGGAGTATAGGTTTAGAGTAAAATAGAAAGTGAAATCCAGTAACGAGCAGCAGGTCAGAAGAAGAAGTCAGGCACAAGAGCCACAAAAGCCTGTGTCTTATCCAGTGGGCGAGGGTCCATAGAAGCTTCTGCTTTAAACAGGACTGATACTAATACAGGGTGGCAGTCAGGGGCGTTCCTAGGGTCTCAATAGATGCGGGGCCCAAGCCCCAATGAATTTGGCCTAATTCCCTAAAATCGACGCTGCCCCCCTTCCGCAGCAGCACATATATGTCACATCCAGGGCCTCCAGGTTACGTCTCCTCTGATGTAGATCTTCTCATCATCTTCTCCATTGGGTCCGGACATCTTCTCTCAGCCGCCTCTTCTCTGCAGAGTGTGACACACGGACATCTTAGCTTCCTGACATTTCTATCATCATCCCCCAACCTGGAGTCCCCATAGTGTTATCCTGCTTCTCACTGTGCCCCCAATACCCGCAAATACTATCCTGAAGAAACATTAGTGCCCCCCATAGTAATAGTCCCACAAAAGTTTCCCTACAGTGCCCCAGCAGTGATAATGCTCCCAAGAGGGCCATTAGTAGAAGCCCTCCAGTATTAATAATGCCCTCACAGAACCCCCAGTAGTAATAACCCACCCATAGTGCTCTTATTACAAATAAGGCAGATATATAAATCCCTCCTATAGGGCATCCAGTAGTAAAAACACCTATAATGTCCTGGATTTAAAAACCCCACAGTGCCCCAGTATTTATATCACTACCCACTGTTATAATGCCCCTGTAGTTATATTCCTCCCCTTAGTGCCCTCAGCAATGATGATTTCTCATGCCCTCCACCATAAGTCCCATGTAAATACGCTATTTCCTTCCCTCCGCCTTAGAGTCCATGTAAATAAATTCCCTTCATTGCTCTGCCTCTCCCTTCATCCTCTCCTCATATACAGACCTCACCACAGCTTCTCCTAAATTCTTTCAGAGGATGAGTTATGTTATGGCCGACCTAAGACCTACAGTGCGATAAGGTGAAGATGATGGTTGTGATGTGAAATGGTAAAATCATAATGAAGATGATGGTTTGTGATGGGGATAATGGTCAAATGATGATGAAGTTATGTTTGTTATGGGTTATGGGATAATGTACAATGATGAATGAAGATGATGGTTGTTATGGGGATAATGTCAGTGATGAGAGATGATGGTTGTGATGGGATATAGTCAAGTGATGAATGAAGATGATGGTTGTGTGGTGAAATGGCAATGATGATGAAGATGATGGTTGTGATAGTGAAATGGTCACAGTGGATGATGTAAGTGATGCGAGATGATGGTTGTGATGGGATAATGGTCACAATGATGATAAGATGATGGTTGTGATGGAATGATGGGAAGTAATGATGATGATGTAGATGATGGTTTGATGGGGATAATGGTCACAGTGATTACGAAGATGATGGTTGTGATGGGAATATGGGCACAGATGATGAAGATATGGTTTTGATGGGATAATGGTCACAGTGATACGAAGAGATGGTTGGATGGGAATGGTCACAATAGTGATAAGAGTGATGGTGAAGAGATGGTTGTGATGGTTGATGAAATGATGGTGATAATGGTCACAGTGATGTGGATGATGGAATGATGATGAAGATTGTGATGGTGATAATGGTCACAGAGATGATGAAGATGATGGTTGTGATATGATAATGGTCAGTAATGATGAAGAATGGTTGTGATGGTGATAATGGGTGATGATATGGTGAGATAATGGCCACAGTAAGATGATGGTTGTGGATAATGTTATGGGGATATGGTCACATGATGATTAGGATGATGGTTGTTTGGTGATGATCACAATGATGATGAAGATGATGGTTGTTATGGGATAATGGTCACAGTGATGGTGAAGATGATGGTTGTGATAGTGATAATGGTCACAATGATGATGAGAGATGATGATATATGGGGATAATGGTGAGTGATGATGATGTGATGGTGATAATGGTCATGGAGTGATTAGAGATGATGGTTGTGATGGAATAATGGTCACAGTGATGATGAAGATGATGTTGTGATAGTGATAATGGTCAAGTGGTCAAAGTGATGATAAAGATGATGGTTGTGATGGGGATAATGGTCAAAATGATGATGAAGATGATGGTTGTGATAGTGATAATGGTCACAATGATGATGAAGATGATGGTTGTGATGGGGATAATGGTCACAGTGATTACGAAGATGATGGTTGTGATGGGAATAATGGTCACAGTGATGATGAAGATGATGGTTGTGATGGGGATAATGGTCACAGTGATTACGAAGATGATGGTTGTGATGGGAATAATGGTCACAGTGATGATGAAGATGATGGTTGTGATGGTGATAGTGGTCACAGTGATGATGAAGATGATGGCTGTGATGGTGATAATGGTCACAGTGATGATGAAGATGATGGTTGTGATGGGGAAAATGGTCACAGTGATGATGAAGATGATAGTTGTGATGGGATAATGGTCACAGTGATGATGAAGATGATGGTTATGATAGTGATAATGGTCACAGTGATGATGAAGATGATGGTTGTGATGGTGATAATGGTCACAGTGATGATGAAGATGATGGTTGTGATGGGGATATGGTCAAATTGATGATGAAGATGATGGTTTGATGGGTGATAATGATCAATGATGAGAAGATGATGGTTGTGATGGGAATAATGGTCACAGTGATGATGAAGATGATGATTGTGATGGGGATAATGGTCACAGTGATTACGAAGATGATGGTTGCGATGGGATAATGTCACAGTGATGATGAAGATGATGGTTGTGATGGTGATAGTGGTACAGTGATGATGAAGATGATGGCTGTGATGGTGATATGGTCACAGTGATGATGAAGATATGGTTGTATGGGGAAAATGGTCACAGTGATGATGAAGATGATGGTTGTGATAGTGATAATGGTCACAGTGATGATGAAGATGATGGGGATAATGGTCACAATGATGATGAAGATGATGGTTGTGATGGGGATAATGGTCACAGTGATGATGAAGATGATGTTTGTGATGGTGATAATGGTCACAATGATGATGAAGATGATGGTTGTGATAGTGATAATGGTCACAGTGATGATGAAGATGATGTTGGTTATGGGATAATGGTCACAATGATGACGAAGATGATGGTTGTTATGAGGATAATGGTCACAGTGATGGTGAAGATGATGGTTGTGATGGGGATAATGGTCAAAATCATGATGAAGATGATGGTTGTGATAGTGATAATGGTCACAGTGATGATGAAGATGATGGTTGTGATGGGGATAATGGTCACAGTGATTACGAAGATGATGGTTGTGATGGGAATAATGGTCACAGTGATGATGAAGATGATGGTTGTGACGGTGATAATGGTCACAGTGATGATGAAGATGATGGTTGATGGATTGGTAATGGGATGATGGTATGATTGTGGTCAAATGGTTGTGATTAATAAGATGATGGTTGTGATGGGAGGTCGATGATGATGAAGATGATGGTTGTGATGGGGATAATGGTCACAGTGATGAGAAGATGATGGTTGTGATGGGAATAATGGTCACAGTGATGATGAGATGATGGTTGTGATGATGATGAAGATGATAGTGGTCACAGTGATGATGAAGATGATGGTTGTGATGTTATATGGTCACAGTGATGATG
>ONZH01020828.1:0-118734 GCA_900303285.1 Rhinella marina | reverse complement strand
GGATAAGGAGTGTCCCTATTGTACAATCTATTTAAAGTGATGTTCACTTTTGGACATCACACCATTGTTCAACATTTGCTCATTTGTCCAAATAATACATTGATGCAACCTTATTATGATATGTACAAAAGTGAGCAAACGGTTTTCTTAATTATAGATTAGGAGGTGGGTAAATCTATGGGATTCTTACTGCTGTGTTTCCATCAAAGCTAAAGGAAACCTAAAAAAATGCTAATAAATGTATTAGAATAAGACTAGAACGTCCACCATTTTCAGTTCTTTTAGGTGAAATGCTTAAGCTCTTTTAACGTAGTTGAATAATGTTACACAAGATTAGATTGCTGTTCCCAGTACATTAAATTCATAGTTTACATAAATCCCTCAGTTTCTTGCCGTCTTACTGACCCTTGCTATTGCCAAAAACATGATTGATGGGGCCGTTCAGAACAATATGTCCAGGACAGAAGCATCATTCATCTGGTTTATGCGGCTCTGACAAAAGAAAAGCTGCCAAATTAGCCACCAGTAGGGAGTAGAGTGGAGGCAACAGACCGGGTCTTACAACAACTTTCAAAGAAACTTGAGCTTACATTCAACCCCTACCTTTGCAGTGGAGCCTGGAATAGTCCTCACGCCAAACCATTATCTAATCTTTGGCCAAATAGTATTTAATACATCTGATCTAGGTAATAATTTTAATTTACAGTGTGCATATTTGGAAACTAGAACAATCTTGCAAGAGTATAAAATTAGAATTGATTTAAAGCCTGTCGCCTTTCAGAGAAAAAAACATTTATTACAATGCTCAGGCAGAGTACACGTAGACAATGACTAATAACCCCATTGCAGTTATTAAAGATCAGCGAATAGGTTCTAAACAAATCAAATTTGTTTTTGGGATTTGTGCTACACAAAAAAAAAATTCCATCTGCTGTTTTACACACCAGAATACAGGGAAGATGACCAGCCAGTGGAAGTTTTGGGGGGATGTATTTTGTGCTGCTGGTAGCAGTATATTGTGATGAACTGTGGTATTTGGCTCTTAATAAATTTGGTGCATCATGCGCCGACAGACTTTGTGCTAAGGCTGGTATTTGTCATGCCAGTCTTATTATATCCACTCCACAGTACTCAATGTATTATTATCATATTTTTGCACTTTATAAAGCGGATACTAGTGAGCGTTTCCATTACGGAAGCACTCACTAGTATGCAGGAGTCGCGGGGAGTGGTGATTGAAGCCTGTACTCACTGCTCCATGGTCTTCTCCAGGCACGCACTATGACCTGACATTGTACGCAGTCAGATGACAGTGCAGCGTTGTCCAGTGAAGACCAGGGAGCGTGAATGCAGGAGAGACCGCTGTACATGGAGAAGTGGCGGAGCAGAAGAGGTAAGTTCATTCATTTTACCGGTGATCTGATATGGGGTCTGGTTTGAAGTGTGATCTGATATTGCGGTCTCATATGAGGTTTGATATGGGGGTCTGACATGGACAGTGTCGGACTGGGGTGCCGAGGGCCCACCAGTAAAATTCACTCTGGGGGGCCCATTGTAAAGCTACATGCATATCTGCCCACACTATACAGTCTATTATATGGACATAAGCAATGTACTGTATAGCATCTTAGCCTGCCAATCTTTTTGTCAGTCTAGTGTGCCACTTGTGCAGGGGATTGGGGGACTAGAGGCCCACCTTACTCAGGGGCCCACCGGGGGATTCACCTGTTCCCCTGTGGGCCAGTCCGAGCCTGGACATGGAGATCTAAAGGGGGTCTGATATAGGGGCCTGATTTGAGGTCTAATATTTAAAGAAAACACCGGCTACCATCTGTGTACCTATAGCTACTGTATGTACTATATTCCCGCTAAAGGGAATCTGTCAACCACTTTTTTATTTTTTAATAACTGTTTGTCTCAAAGGTATGCAGTGAATGCCCAGAAAAAGAACTTTTATCCATAAGCAACTCGGATCCAAAGTGCCCAGCTGGGCGAGCTTTCCTTTTCAAAGTGCCCAAGCCCTTCTCTTTTACCTGATGTCTGTTCCTCTACTAGCCTCCCAATCCTTCCTCCCCTCTCCCCTGACGTCATGACACCTCGATACCAAATCTCATGCAGGCACCCTCTGATTCACTGGTCATTAAAAGTGTAGGGCCCAAGTCCCTGCGCAGAACTGATCACTAAGGCAATAGCCAACAAAAGGCCAGGCGCCGGAAGACCATTTGAGGGTGCCTACGTGATAGTTGGATACAAAGTGCTGTGACGTCAGGGGAGAGGGGAGGAAGGCTTAGGAAGTTAGAGGAGGAGCAGACGTCGGGGGAAAAGAGGAGGTCTTGGACAAATTGAAAAGGAAAGCTTGTCCAGCTGGCCACGTTGGATCCAATTCGAATATGGATAAAAGTTTACGGTGACAGGGCTTGGATACACTAGAGCGTCATACACAACTTTTCAGTGCAATTGGGGCACTTTCAATACTGGATGAATTTATCCAGACGCAATAATTTCTGACAACTGAATTGATAAAATCTGATCCAAAATGAATTTCAGGAAATTTGCTCATCTCGCAGTGATGTTTAACCTCCGGCACTGAAGCTGAAGTGAAACTACAACTCACAGCATGCTCCATTCATTTCTGTGGAGTTCTGAGAACAGCCAAGCAAGTGTGCATCTTGGGAGTTGTAGTAGTTTTACTACAGCTGGAGTGCCGAGGTTAGACATCACAGCTCTAGAGATTTTAGGAGGCAAAAAGTCAATTTAGACTATTTTCTGGCAACTGTTTGGAACCATGGACATGGACCAAATGCAGATAACTGAAAAAGTAGTTTTGTGCTTTAGACCTCTAATTAGGAGGCTTATTGGCTTGCTATGAAGTTGACATAAGGGCCTGATCATCTGGGAAATGAACGTTTGCATCGTAATCCCGAAATGTGCACAAGTAATGCCCAGAGGTCAGCCATAAAAACAAGCGAATGCTTAATTCTTGTTCATCACATCTTTTATATGGATCAAAAAAAATCATCCCTTTGTTTGGCACCAACGGAGGAATGTGCTGCAACAAACAACTTTATATAACTCCAAATATATAATATAACTCCACCACAAGAATGATTGTTCCAGCCCCTCCCAACAATTGTCAAGCAAACGCCTACAGTAAATTGTGAAGCCAACACAAAGCATGGGTGTGATTTCAATCTGTGTACAGCACTGTGGAATATGTTGGTTCTGTAAAGATGAAAGAAAATGCAAATAAAAAAATGTAACTATAATTTACTCACTTGAGTGAAAGAGCCATCTTCATTACACTCTGGGATGAAAACGGCCTCCTGCGGCTTCTTCGCTTGTTCCAGGGCCTGTGCTCTTTCCAGCCGACACTTGCTCTGTCCAGCATCTTAGAAACAAGACTAAATAGTTATTCTTCTGTTTGCTTTTTCCCCACTTTTTTAACATAAAAACTGTTATAGAATTTCACTGTATGAATGAGACTGTACAATTATAAGTGACAAAGGTCACTAGATATGTGATCTGTGAAATGGTGACATAGTAGTTGTCCTGATGTGGCCAGCCTTGACCAACCCCAACGGGCACTGTTCTGGTAGAAAACTGATCGGACCTTTGTATCTATGGGATGAAAGCCTCTGCAAGAGGGGCCGTAATGTAGCTTGTCTCTCCCAATGAAATCATCATGGACATCGTAGAGGCTAAAGTGATTATCGGGGAATTTCCTCAGGATAGGTCATCGATATCTGATCAGCGGGGGTCCAACTCCCGGCACCCCTGCTGATCAGCTGTTTGAAGAGGCTGCTGCACTCACTGGAGCTCTGAGGCCTCCCCTGAGGCTATGATTGGTATTGCAGCTCAGCCTCGTCCACATGACCGTACAGTGATGTCACTGGCCTAGAGAGCGGTCTAAACACTCATGGAGCCCGATGACCACTTTGAACAGCTGATCATCAGGGGTATTGGGTGCTGGAGTACCGCTGATATGGTATTGATAAATTATCCTGAGTATACGCCATCAACATCATACTGCCAGATGACCCCCTAAGTAAGACAGGTGATGGCAGAATGAACATATCGCCAACAGCTGGCAAGTGTGCAGGGCAACCTTAGGGTTGTAGTCTGAAGAGCACATGGACATAAATCACTGCTGTGTGAATCGGGCCTTAGGATGTTCGGTTATTTCACTTTTTAACTCACTCATTCATTAAACCAATTCAGTTTTCTGGCATTAAAAAGTTGCAAATATTGGGACAAACTTAGAGGTGACTTTTTGCAGGTTTTGCATCACATTCGACAATTTTCAAAAAAGTTTTCATTTCACTATACATTTTGGGAAGGAGCTTAGGTGACTGAGCATATTAATTATTATTAATGCCAGAAAAGTTCTGGGGCATTGATTGGGCCAAGATGTGGCATGTGCCCCTTAATAATTGTGGTGTATCTGGTGCCAGCGGACAACATAGTAAAATCAGCATATCAAATGCCAGTCATACTAAATGTTCTGTATAACTATTCATGGCTTGTTTCAGCCTCATAGTGATGATGATCGTGAGGAGACAGTTGGAAGGCCTTTACTTCACTGTTTTGATGTTTTTTACTGCAATAATGTGCGCCAAGAATCAGTGTCTCCATAAAGAGTGTCTGGAACTTGTAAAAAATAGTTTTTACGCTTTATAACTGACCCCAGTGACTCATCACTGACAGGAGATGTCTAACCATGATATGTGAGGATGCTGTATATAATCAACAGTGGGCAGCTACATTAACATAATGAGAGTTTAGGCTTCTATGTGTAATCTGTTCCACAATGTGTATTTTAAAGTTTAAAAGGAACACTAAACCCAGAATCCCCCCAAAAAAACTAAAATAACACAATCTTCTTATGTGTCTTTATGTGTTCTTGTTTCATCATATGTCATGACTGCAGAGTACAGAATATAAAATAGTAAAACAGTGCATTGTTCTCCCAGGCTACAGCCATGTGTTCTCCCTCTTCCACCTCCCCCTCTGACGCTAGCGCACATGAGCCAGGAGGTTTAGGAGGAGGTGGCTGGGATTGGGCTGCATCATTTGTTGGGCAACAGTTTGCATGGTCATTTTGTTGGAAGAAATCTCCTAGTTACAGTGGAATTGTAATAGATACTGCAGAATGATATATCTAACAAGATAAAGTCCTCTCGCCACTTCTGAATGGTGCCATAGCTAGGCAGATTTGCCTTTTAGGATCCTGGAAAAGATGGGTTAGAAAACCATGCAGGGTTGTAGTACAGACTGCAAAATACGACCTCTACCAAGACAAATCCCCCTCTCCACCACTAAATAGTACCATAGCTAGGCAGCTTTGCCTGTCAGGATACTGGGAAAGTTAGGTTACTTGCAAAATGCAAGGGTAACCCTGTATGGACGGTGTGCACAGCTCCACAAGACCTGTAATCCTGCTTTTCAACACTGATGAATATCAGATTTGCCTAAACATACTGTGAGAAATCCCTCCTGCCTATATGGAGAAACTTGACATTCAGGCACCTAAGAAAGCTGGGTAGCCCTTTCTGTAGTGCCATCGCCCCTGTACTGTATAGTATACCAGCACACTAATAGGAAGTTTGGGGGGAAAGGGGCAGGGCTTAACAGCAATACACTTCAATGGTTGCCCAAAGCACCGTGAAAGAGCCACAAACTGCAAAACTAGGGGGTCATTTATCAAACTGGTGTAACGTAGAACTGGCTTAGTTGCCCATAGCAACCAATCAGATTTCACATTTCCTTTTCCAAAAGAGATGGCAAAAATGAAAGGTGGAATCTGAATGGTTGATATGGGCAACTAAGCCAGTTCTACGTTACACCAGTTTGATAAATGACCCCCTAGTTTTGCAGTTTTGTGGCTCTTTCACGGTGCTTTGGGCGACCATTGAAGTGTATTGCTGTTAAGCCCTGCCCCTTTCCCCCCAAACTTCCTATTAGTACACATGACCTCACAAGTCCCAAGCCAAAGATGAAGGTACTGGGAGGAACAGAGGCACTTTTTTGACTGCAGGAAATTTGCTACAACTGCTTTCTGTAGCACCTTGCAGATGTTCACGCAGGAAGAGCTAAAGACTCTTTCCTCAGCAGGTTCCGCATCTTTTTCTTTTTATGATTTAGTGGCCCTTTAAATACATATGAAAACATTTTTGGTAAATATGGTGTCTACACTGGGACAATGTGGTGATACAATATGACGCTGCTTACATAGTTACATAGTTAATACTGTAAAAAAGACATAAGTCGGTCAAGTTTAATCAAGGGATAGGTGGGATGTGAGCCTTCTACTAGATGATTGAAGAGCAAACTGGGATTTAAGGATAACATTACTGTAGTACATCAGGAGAAAATTCAAAATCAATTGAATCCTCTTGTTACCTTTGCATCTTCCTCGATGAACAACGCTGAGGGCAGAATCCTTGCACTTGGCTCTTTGGTAATCGCACATAGACTCATAGGTTCGCCCATCTGAAGCACAAACAGGTTTGGACTGTGTCCTGGAGCAGTGAGGACTGCACTGTGGATCTCTATCCCGGTCACTTATTAAAAACTATAAAAATAAAACATAAAATCAGCATGGTTAATGTACGGAAAGAATACGTAACCAGAATGTTGTCCATGATGATCATCAGATGAGAATCAGAAAATATATGTGAAATATGGTGTACAAATGTTTCAGATGAGGGCTCATTATAAACACATTGGTTGTATCTACAGATATTTCTGTGTATGTGCCCAAATGTAGAGTGTGACAAAAATAATTAAAGGGTTTTTTTAGGAGCAGCTATCCTTCAGATCTGTATCAATATGAGATTGGTGGGAGTACGACTCTCTGCACCCTTTGGCGGTCAGCAGTTTGAAGAGACCATGGCTCTCTCCGGTAATTGCTGCAGCCTCCTCATAGCTCACCAAGCACTGTGCCTTACATTGTATAATGGCCGTGCTTGGTAATGAACGTGACATCACTGGCCTAGGAACAGTCTGCATTGTTCACTGGAGTGCCACAGCCTCTTCAGACAGCTGATTGGCGGTGGTGCTGGCATATGGACCTCCACCGATCAAGTATTGATGACCTGTCCCAATGATAGCTCAACAATATTCTACTCCAGGAAAACCCCTTTAACGTTTCACAATAACAATCTAAACAGAGGCCAAGGCCAATCACATAATCTAATCTTTAATTCCAGCAGCCAGACCAACTACCATCAGCCTAGCTCCTAGGGCTGCCGACTTCTGTAGTCATCCTAGGCCGACTAATCATCAATTCCACGGCCATGTCTTTGCTCACCGTTAGTTGTCACACAGTAATCCCTTGACATGAGCCTACTGCATCCTGCTGCCGCTGGGTGAAATGCTGTGATTCCGCCTTATATAATACAGAATCCTTGCAGTATTGCTTAACCCCCCCCCCCCTCCCATTTCTATCTTCCTACTGATGGCAAATAACCTGTCCTGCCATATAACCGTCCCCTGCGTGCACCTACCTCCCCTCGTCGTCAATCCAACAATGGTTTTATAGTCATAGATGGCATCATGGTTTTGTAAGAGACTCTTTTAGCCACCTCCTCTAATCAGTCGTACTGTATCATGCATAAGATCAGTGGAGTGACTGGGCTGGGGTTTTTTAAGATCTCTGGCCTCTCTAAGACAGAACTGGCAGCCATTGCTTAAAGTTTTGCTTGCAAAAATATATTCACTGTTGTTTTGTGCTTTAATCATAGTGCCCATAAATAAACACTGGCTGTGAACTCGCGGTGACCTACATGCACGCTCACTGGTTCTGCATTGTTCTGATCACCCTTATGTAGATGAAAAGACTGCAGAAATGCTCACCAACAAGTAAATATGACTCACAATGGTAATTAGGACATTTGCCTGCTGTGTTTTTGGCAATCCGGATGTTTTCTGACAGTCCATTATTTAAAAGTACATCTGTCAGCAGATTTGTACCTATGACACTGGCTGACCTGTTACATGTGCACTTGGCAGCTGAAGACATCTGTGTTGGTCCCATGTTCCTATGTGCCCGCAGTGCTGAGAAAAAATGATGTTTTAATATATGCAAATGAGCCTCTAGGAGCAACGGGGGCGTTACCATTACACCTAGAGCCTATGTTCTCTCTGCAACTACCGTACCATCTGGACTTTGATTGAGAGGGCCGGCAGTGTAAAACATCACATCTAACCTTGTCAAAGTGCAGAGTGTGTGGCAGTTGCAGAGAGAGCAGAGCCTCTAGGTGTAATGGTAACGCCCCCGTTGCTCCTAGAGGCTCATTTGCATATATTAAAACATCATTTTTCTCAGCAATGCGGCCACATAGGAACATGGGACCAACACAGATGTCTTCAGCTGCCAAGTGCACATGTAACAGGTCAGCCAGTGTCATAGGTGCAAATCTGCTGACAGATGCCCTTTAAAATGTCTGAATATATATCTGTAATCGTCTCTTTGATATTATCTTATTAGCTTAAGCCCCATTCACACAGGGTTCTTTGCCAACAGAAATTAAAGTGGATTCGGATACATTTATCAGCTGTCCTGTGGTGGATCAGTGATAGATTGTTTTCATGGGAATTTTTTTTTTTATTTTTTATTTTTGCTCTGGTCTGCAGCATGCAATAAAATCATGCATATTACTGCAGTCTTGAAACTACCGTCTAGCCTCGGCATCTTCGCCGACTTGTGTCACAATGACTTCCACAGATATAAACAATATTAAACACTGTTGTGGGGCAAACCCTGGCTTCTCCTTTTTAAGTTCTGCCAGGCTTCCATACAATACAGGACTTGTCCTCTCTTATTCCACAATGGAGGTGGCACCAGACATTACCGTATATCTGAACGCCATTTCCAGCTTTGATAATGTATTTTAACAATGGCACATTATAACATTTACAGAAACCCTCGATTGTTCATCACTTGCTAGTTTACAGCGACATTTCCCACAGCCAGGTCTTCGCTCTAACAGACTAATGTTTGTATTTAGCCAAATGTAAAGCGAACAGTCGTGTTTCCGAAATATATATCTGGTCAAATTCAGTGGACGACAAAATAATTTTAAGGTTTCTAAAAATACGGGGGGGGGGGGGGGGAAATCTTCACTCTACAGTCATGGCCAAAAGTTTTGAGAATGACAACAAATATTATATTTTCACATGATCTGCTGCCCTCTGGTTTTTATGTGTGTTTGTCAGATGTTTTTATCACATACAGAAATATAATTGCAATCATATTATGAGTAACAAAAGCTTATATTGACAGTTAGAATGCTGAAGCCTTAAAGCAGACGAAAAATTGCAGCCCATAAACAAAAAAACAAGCACCATTCTTAAAAGCTGTGACGATCCTTTATTCTTGATTACAGCAAGCAGATACCAATAATCACGGCACCCCGACTGTAAACGTGTTTCGGACAAAATACATGTCCTTAACCATTCAATGATAAAGTTACTGATAGAAATCACTGACATGATTCTTAAAATCTGTGGTATTGCAATTTTTTTAAATACATCTTTTTAATTAGAAAGTGACACCACAGATTCTGCAATCATAATTGCCCAGAAAAGAAATGTTTTTTATTATTACAAATGATTATTACAAATTGTTATTGCTGTATTCTCACTCAATTATATATAATAGAGCGATTTATTAATGTTTTAGAATAATCTTTTGGCCACACAACAATAACTTCTTAGAACACAGATGGTTCTAATTAATTTTGCCTAAATACAATTAGTTCTCTGTCAGTTATCTTTAATTAGTGTTCTTAGATCAAAAGGGAATACAAGGTTACACAGAATGGGCTACCTTGTGTACAGATTATTAAAACTATAATAAGGTTGTAAATCTGAAGAGAAGCATGTGCAATCCATAACACCAGGATTACCATAGAAATACAAAAAAAAAACCCTCAGTGAACCCTGGAAGAAAACAAAAGCAAAATGGTTTACTGGGAATCTGTATAATGATTTGTTTCAGGGATTAATTACTCATTGAATTAAGGAACAGCTCTTGGGAATCAGAGCAAAGGACAGCAACAGTGGCTCAGTGGTTAGTACTGGTGCTTTACCGTATTGGGGTCCTAGGTTTGAATCTGACCAACGTCTGTATGGAGTTTGTATGTGTTTCCTCCCACACTCCAAAGACATCCTAAAAAGGGTATTTAGAGTGTAAGCTACGGTGAGTGAGGATAATTGGACACATTTACTATAGTGCCTGTGCCTGTTTTCATGAGACGGTTTCCGACTGTCTTATTTTTTTCAGTCTCATTTACTAACTGATTTTGCACCTGTTTTGGAGGCATTTACACCTGTTGCACCTATTTTGAGTTTTAAGACTAATTCATAAGTTTTCAAACTTTTGCACCTATTTTCCAACCTATTTATGTAGATGCGCTTTATTTTGCACCTAATTTAGTAGTAAAAACAGTCTAATTTCTACCTCACTCCAGGCCAGACATACTTTTCTGCCTCTGTTTTGAGCGGGGAGTTGTGCCACATTTTGCCTACTTTTATGGAGACATGCAGCTAATTTTAACTCACTTGTATCATTTCTAATTTTGTCTGTTATTTCTTTGTGCCTTACACTCACTAGTTATTTATTATTTTTTTCCACTGTGTTCCTTCCATGATTGGCCCCAGCATATATCTAGGAAGGGATTGTTGCCCAGTTGTGAGCCACTTCTAGAGTGGATTGTGCAAATAGGTAGGGACAGAGTTTCAGATAGGAATTGAGGGCTCACTGCTCCCTATCATGACAGGTACCCTTCCACTCCACCACAATTCTGCCTTGTGCCATGATATGATTTACGCTGGAAAATGCATAGAGTTTCAGTATAAATTAAGTTATCCCCATAATGTTATCCCAAATGGTTACATATTATACATTTTGATGTTGAGTGTTCTCTGGGATATTAATGTTTAATGATTAACGTTTCCTTGAATCCCATATTACATAGTGTTATTTCATCATGGTAAAGTGTTCTTATACAGACTGGTCATTTTTTTGGTGGACCCTGATAATTTTGATAGGATCAGCCAATGTTTATGGGGGACTGCCTCATTGTGTAGCAGTGATCACACAGGTTGAAATCAGCACATCTGATCACAGTTACTGTCATCAGTAACTCCAGGTGGTTGATAGAAAAAAAATTCTTCATATGTAAGAGACGATTTGAATTCTCTGATTGTCTCATTTATTTTCTACTATGGGAGTGGGAACATGAGCATTTGCAATCTGAACCTAATCAGTAAAATTGTCAACTTCACTATGTTAATTTTTTGCAGTTTTGATTTTGATCTGTTCAGGTTTTTGGTTTCAGGTACATTTTGTAAAGCTATAGACATTTCGACATAGGAATACCTGGCATGTATGAGCACTGTACATCTTTATCTTAGCCTCTGCTTTGGCAAGATGTTTAGTCCAACCGTGAATATGTATAATGATTTGTTTAGGGGATTAATTACTCCATGGATTAAGGAACAACTCTTGGGAACAAAGGTAAAGTACAGCAACAGTGGCTCACTAGCTAGTACTGGTGCCTTGCAGTGCTGAAGTCCTAGGTTTAAATATGACTAAGAACAACTGTATGAAATTTATAATTTCCCCCTGTGTTTGCATGGGTTTCCTTCCACATTCCAAATACATACTGAAAGGAAATTTAGATTGTGACAGTAAAGAAAATGGAGGTAAGGCTGTTTTCACACCTGTGGTAGCAGGGTCCGGCACGCTGTCCGGTGGGGGAACACAAGCCCACTGTACCGCCAGAAGTCCGCTCAAGACCTATTCACTATAATGGGGATGGGCCGGGGTCCGGCTGCAGCATGGCAAACACACTGAGAGGCAGCTGAAAAACTACAGCATGCTGCGGTTTTGGTCCGGCCACCTCTCAGCTTGTTTCCCGTGCTGCGGCCGGCCCTCCCCCATTATAGTGAATGGGGCTGGAGTGGACTTCCAGCAGCACAGTGGGCTAGTGTTAGCACTGATTCGGCAGGCTGTTCCCCGCTGCAACAGCCTGCTGG
The DNA here is from genome assembly GCA_900303285.1 of Rhinella marina. Classification (NCBI taxonomy): domain Eukaryota; kingdom Metazoa; phylum Chordata; class Amphibia; order Anura; family Bufonidae; genus Rhinella; species Rhinella marina. The sequence goes on along the minus strand of ONZH01020828.1, from coordinate 106,692 downwards.
ACCCTTCTACTGCAAGTGTGAAAGTAGCCTTATTTATTTAAAGAATGACATAAACTACCACTGCCCAACCTGGAAACAACACATGCTCCCTGCTCAGGCAATCTGGTGCATGACAAAATCATTCACGGCTTTCCACTGCTCATACAGACGCTCAAGCATGTGCAATCTTGAATTCCAGCAAGTTGGAACATCAAGGATTAAGTGGTGTAGCTGCCAACCAATCTGATGTTGCAAGTCCTGGAGAGCGTTCCTCATGAAGTGAGAATGGTTGCAAAGAGGGACATTCTCCTGGACATTGCCAGCACCTTGTGCAAGCCAGTGCATTTTTTTTAATTGGCTATGCAGGAAGCATGTATTATTTCCCCCAGCAGGATGTTTGCTGGCTTATGTACCCAGGCCGATCAGCTCCAACGCGGCGTGGAAGTGCTTGACTTTACACTTGTGATTGGAAGGAGATGCTGAAGATGCTGGCATGAAACTCTCTCATTACTCTGGACACTAGCATGTCACTTAAAATGCTTGCATCACGGTATATATAGCAGAGCAGGTCTATAGTCTACTGCCAGGCAGTTAGCACCTGTAGTTTCTATGACTCCTGACTTCACTTAAATACGACCAACTTCTGCTTACTTTCAACTGTTGACAGCAGCAATCAGACTCTCAAAGTAGATTTCCAAATTTAATTAAAAAAACAAAAAACAAAAAAAACAAACTTACCTGGACAACTTCTTCAGGTGCCTATTCTTTCCCTATTATCAAAAAGCTTTCACATGCAAGGCACCACTTATATATTTTACTATGTTTGGAACCTACAACCCCCAGCTCAACTAGGGAACCTTCCACCTTCTAGCTTACAGTTTTCTTGTGGGCCCCTGCGCAGTTGCATGGGTTCATATTCACACATCTCAGTTCTCAGATGTCCTTTACTTCTATGGGTCATACACAACTAACATATGGCAACATGTGGATTATGTGGATTATATATATATATATATATATATATATATATATATATATATATACACATACACACGTACATACATACACACACACACACACACACACACACACACCTTTATATATTAGATATACACACACACACACACATACACACATCATCAGAATGAGTCTATATAGACTATCATTACCTGCACATTTGGGACCTTTTACATACAGGGCCTTTATACATATGAATGTGAATGAACCCTATCGTTAACCCAGCAAAATGCTTTTAGTGCCATTATAGAAAGTATATTCACAGTTATGTTAAAGGATACTGTGCATGGTGATAATACAAAACATGTTTAATGCACAGTAGTGTTATAGTGCAGGTAAAATGTACAAAGTGATGTCACAGTACACAGTGAAAACAAGAGAGGGTTCTTGTGCATAAACAGTACACAGGCTCCTTAAAATTCCATTACCTAATTTGAAGACCGTATACAGTTATGGTCCATTTACATGGGAAACAGAGCAGGAGATTGTCAGGAAGGAAGAGTTCCTTCCCAACAATCTGCTGATCGCTAGCGGAGGAGACCGCTGCATTTACATGTAGCCATCTCCTCCAGAGTATGGGGAGGAGCAACCGCTAATGCCATCCCTCTTCCCCATACTGACTCGTTCTTTCCCAGCAGCAGAATGTGTTTACACAGCACGATCTGCCACTGGGAAACGATGATGTTTTGTGCTACAAAACAGATACAATTACCTAATGAACAAGCATTTTGCCCATTCACTGGGTAATCGGCGGTGCATTTACACTGTCAGATCATAGCTAACCAGCATTACAAGTAACACTGGTTAGTGATGAGCTTTTCGATTGTCAGCCCTTGCAAAGGGTCTGTTAGCCATAGACCACCTCGTTCATGGCTCACTGGTGTACCAATGAACCAGCTGTTGGGAGGCCTGGATAGTAAGGGGCATAACACCGAAAAGGAATCAGTTTTCTTAAAACAGGTTATAAATGTGCTATAAACGCCACAACTTACTGACATATATATATTTATTAGCTTCAGCCCTGATGTTCATTGCCTAGCAGTACTGCTGTTGCTCCCTTGTTTCATACAGTTCACTGTCTTCACTCCTATCCCAACATGGCCACGTGACCAGATTCGTCCATCAGTGGCCTCCATTGAATAACAGAGCACACAGCATGAGACACTAGTACCAGAGGCAGAAAGTGGAGGGGGGAGGGCTGCTTTATAGACGGATATCTCCTGAATGGTACCAGCTAGAAACATGCCGCTTGGCTTGTTTGAAAGGGGACAGTCCAGGTTTTCATTCAGGACTCTAGTCCAAACAAGAGGAGAAATCACTGTTAGAAATCGAGTCAGAAATAACCGAGTAAAATCTGCTTATACTTTCATTTTCAGCTTCATTCACAGCATCCCGATTTCTATGAGTGATATCTCCCCTTGTACTGAACAGATTTATGTCATTTTGGTAATGTCTTAAAACCTGAAATATCAGCTTTAAGACAATACAAAGCCCCTATTTCTAGCTGGTACCAAATCAGCGATATGAGCAGCTAAAGCAGCACCCCTTCTCCCTTTCAGTGTGGAAGATAATGAAGGACAAGTGACTATTAAGAGGTTAATACAAATGCTTACTGATTTCATATAATGCAGGGCTTGTCTATGGTTAGCTGTATGTGAGAGCATATACAGTGCTCTGGGGTAGTGCGGAAGTTATCTGCATTCTGATTGGTCCTGCTAGTTCATGTGAGGTGAGCAAAGGCTTATGGGAAGTGAGGGAAATACAGGATGGCCTCAAGGACAGGGCAATCACCACCACAGGAAGAGCAGCAGTGGCCATTTTAGGAAGATGCTGAAATAGAGGCACAGAGAAATAGGGTTGCTAAGGGCTGAATACAGACATCAGAAAGGTAAAATTAACTGAAAAATACAGCTTCATCTGCCCTTCAGCATTACATATGTTAGGAATTTCATTTTTTGTAGTGAAACGGCAGTTACATGTTAAGAGTGGGCTACCTGCCTGCAAGGTCCTAGCACAAAACATGGAACCTAACTGGTTGTTCGGGGCAGCTCTTAGCACCAGTTTGAATAAAGTCTTCTTGACGAACCTGCAGGCAGCATGTTATGGAGCAAGAGGAGCTGAATGGATTCATATATAGTTTTTTGGAAAAAGATTTAGTATAAATTGTAATTGTATCATTTAATTTCCTAATCACACTGGGCTTAGGAGTCCAGTGGGTGGTCCTACTCAGAGACTGACATCTACCTCTATACACACACCATAGTTGATCATATATTTGAAACTCAAGTAGCTCTTCCTCCAAAACTCCTTCTTTTCAGTGTATTTGATCACCTCACTTCGAAAATTAGGCACCCTCTAACTCTTCATATTCTTACGCTGCTAAAACACGAATCCCAAAATTGTGGAAGGAAAAAATTCCCCCCCCCCCCCCTCAATACATGACTGGCTAAAGGAAATGCATACCCTACAAAAATATGAAAAACTGAGACTTCAAAAAGCAGACAAGTTATACCAATACACTAAAACTTGGGGTCTTTGGAATTCATTTATTGAAAGCGACTATCACCAGGTTTCTCTGAAGCCTTTCAATCCTATCTATATTCTCATTCTGATTTGTGTACATGAATCGAGTCCCTGTACCCCTGAATTTCCCTTCCCCGATTCATTTTTCTTTCAATTTTACTGTTATATGTTCTAGATGACATAGCTTACTTGTCCTGTTATCTATTTCCTAATAATTACTTTTATTTAGCACTTAAGAGCAAAAATATTGCCCTTCATACATACACATACTACGTTTGAATTAGTTTAGGGTCTACAATGATCTCTTTGACCTATTGTTTTTCTTCTATAGTTCAGAGCTAAAATAATAAAGACTTTGGTCCTTAAATTATTTATAATAAAGATTATTGATTAAGGCCTTCTCATAGCACCAATGTATAAAATTCTATTTTTTCTTTTATTTGACATGTGTGTATATATTTTTTTCATATTACCTTTGCTCAATGCATTGTAACGCATATACTGTATGCTATCCTAAAAAAATTCAATTTACAAAAATAAAAAATGTTAATACAAAGTAAATAAAAAGGCAGCCGCAAATGGACTACAAACCAGAAGTAAACTCGTTTTATTGGATTTAAGCAGCATTTAACAATTCTCAATTGATTGACAAGTTCATAGGCAAAGAAATACATATTTTTCAGTCTTGTCTTCTTGTATGACAAATACACAGAGCAATTCTGTCCACTTGCTATATCAGAGATTGTTCCCAGAATACATCATGTATTAAGATGTGATGAGATGTAAATTGATCGCTACTTAGGATGGTAGATGGTACAATGGTATACACAAGTGAGCATGGTTTTCTATACAAGTACAATGCTTAAGAAAAAAAAAACTTGACAGTATTGGCTGTGAAGGTGCTCATTCTCTTGAACGATTCATTGTTATTGATTATTCATTGATTGTTGTGCTTGCTTTTTTTCAGTTTTCTTATTTAATAATGTTAACACTTGGTTTTACTGCTAGGAACACCCTCAAAATGTGATTGTAAAGAGATGAGATCTGAAAAAGACGAGTACAATAGATGCAATAGATCTGTCACCAAAGAATATTATGGGAAGATCCTGTACTACAAGATCTAGATGTATTTTGTGTTCACCGGTAGCACAGAGGAAGGGTCATTTTTAGACAGGTCCAAGGTTCCAGCGGCTGGGGGTCGCCCCTTTTCAGGGCGAGTGCTCCAACTACAGCCACGTTAGGGTTCACTCTCTACAGACCAGGAGATGATAGGGAAGGTGTGTATGTAAGAAGTAGCACTCGCCCTATGGGTACACAGAAACGACTCTCAGCCAAAACCTGATAGGAATAGGACTCTGTCTGTTTTGCTGTATCTTACCAGCCTTTGACCCCCTCCTTATTTTCTTAAGTACCTACTTTATTTTCGTTTGGAAAGAATTAAAAGTTACATTTTAATTTAACTTACCAAGGGCTTACTCAGTTAATTCCAAGGTACTATAATAGCCACTGAGGTCTATTAGAAGGATAACTACTCATCCCTAAAACAATACTTTCACACTTGTGGTAGCCTTTTCCAGCAGGCTGTGCCGGCGGGGGAACAACCTGCCAGATCCGTGCTACCGCAAGTCCACCGTGCTGGCGGTAGCCTGCTCCGGCCCCATTCACTATAATGCTGCGGTTTTATTCCAGCCGCCTGTCGGCATGTTTGCTGTGCTGGGTCCGGTGGACTTGCGGTTCCAGCAGGCTGATCCCCCGCAGGAACAGCCTGCCGGAAAAAGGCTACCGCAAGTATGAAAGTAGCCTTACCCTATGTAGCTAAATATTTACAAAAAGACAATTGTTTAAATTTAGAATTTAACATCTCTTGCCTCATTATTATTACACAAAGGCTGTATCATTGGCCAAAATATATTAAAAAAAATATTACAAAACCATGATAGTTTTTTGTTAAACTGTGTGCACATGTGGCGCAAACTACTAGTGTATGGGCACCAGAAATTAGGTTGAAAATCAAATAGTTAAAAAAGATGCATTGAATTAGCTTATAAATGCAGTTGAGTGGAAATTATATAATAAAAAGGCTGCAGTGCCATCTTGTGGAAAGAGCGTGTATTCCACTGTGTAAACTGCAATTTCATAGTAAGGGCCCATGCACACGATGATGTCCGTGTGCATTCCTCATTTTGCGGAACGGAACAGCTTGGCCATAATAGGCTAGTCCTATCCTTATCTGTTTTGCGGACAATAATAGGACATGTTTTATTTTTTTGCGGAATCTGAATGCACACAGTGTTTTTTGCGGACTCATTGAAATGAATGGTTCCACATACAGTCCACAAAGAAAACCCGAACGGACACTGAAAGAAAATACGTTCGTGTGCATGAGCCTGAAGCCTAAGGTTCAGTTCACACAGCTGATTTCTAAATACACCTGCAAAAAAACAGTGCTGAACCCAAGCAGATTTTTCTGCCTCAAAATTAGGCGTGTTTTTATGATATGTATTTTTCTGCTTCCCAGTAATTACAATGGGAAAATCAGCGCTGATTCTGCCCCAAGACAGGGCATGCTGCTTCTTTTTAACATGTGTAAAAAAAAATAAAAATCAGCAGACTTGCCATAGTTTTCAGTGCAGAAATGCTGAAAATGTATTGCCAATTTCATCTTCTACATTTCAAAGAGTGAAATCCACAGCAGATACCTGTAACATAAACACACATTGCTGTGGATTTAAAATCCATACCGCATGTCAAATTATCTGCCGACATTACTGCGGAAAATGCAGCATGTGGATGATGTTTTTAAAAATCTCATCCACTTTGCAGCTGCTGTAAATGCTGTGAGTTTCCACACACAATTTTGCTGCAGAAAATCCACAGTGTTTAGGTGGGTTTCCACCATCAGGTTTTTTTTTTTTGTTTGTTTTTTACACAATTTTTAAAGTCAAAGCCAGGAGTGAATACAAAAATCAGGTGAAGACTCAGTCTTTTACATGTGTTCTCCAGGTATGATCCATTCTTGGCTTTTACTTCAAAACCTCATTACAAGAACTAAAAGTGGAAACCAAAAACAATGGTTCTTAACCAGGAGCTGATGTCCTCTTCTAACAACCAATAGCTTCTTTTTAAAGGGATTCTGTCACCACCATTTTCAATATTAAGTTATTTATACCACCGGATTTATCTCATCATAAGGATCTCCAAATGGTTATTGTTATAGGGCACAGATGAAGATTTGAGGTGTAAAAATCGTTTTTTATCAACTGTCAATCACTTACATTAAGGAGCCCAAGGGGAGTTGACCATCGTTGCTGGAGCCCGGGCTCGGCGATTCCATTGGAGCCCCGGACCGCCCACCTAATTAATATTCACTTCACTGAGTGAGTCAGTGAAGCTCCGGCGGCGGCTGTAATCCCGCACAGGCGCAGTACATCAAGTGCCACGCCGGAGCTTCACTGACTCACTCAGTGAAGTGAATATTAATTAGGTGGGCGGTCCGGGGCTCCAACGGAATCGCCGAGCCCGGGCTCCAGCAACGATGGTCAACTCCCCTTGGGCTCCTTAATGTAAGTGATTGACAGTTGATAAAAAACGATTTTTACACCTCAAATCTTCATCTGTGCCCTATAACAATAACCATTTGGAGATCCTTATGATGAGATAAATCCGGTGGTATAAATAACTTAATATGGAAAATGGTGGTGACAGAATCCCTTTAAGTTATTATAAGTAAAAGTCTAATTTATCTGATTTAGTTGGGTAGCATCTGAGTAATCATTACCCGTGTAAAACTGTAATCAAAATCTCAAAACTAATCAAAATATCAAAAAAAAAATTCAGCTTTCCAATAAGTAAAATGTGAGAAAACCTGACCAGCCACACTACTGGAATAGAATCATGGTGCTATCATTTATTTGCCTCACCTCCCAGGACTGACAGGATGTTAAATTAGATTGTCTACTGTGCTAAGATGTGCTACAGATAGAGGAGAAGATAAAGACCATGGACACAAACTAGTATACATCGAACGACTTCAAAAATTATATCAAGAAAACCAGCCATCCATTTTTTTAGAAAACAAATGATCAAAAAAAATGAGGGAAATGTCCCATTAGTTATGCCTCATGCATAACATCCCCATGTGTACTAAGACCTGGCCTGGGACTAATATTTGTGCCTTTTTTCAGTAAAGGCTCAGGCAAAGGATCGAGATCAACCTGGGAAACACAGTCCATGTGTTGGCCATGGCTCCCCTGGCCCGAAATGACTGTAGCATACTAATTTATGATACAGTCAGTCTGTATCTGATCGCAGAGCTATTGCACATGATGATATGAGCACACTGCAACAGCCCTGGGGTCAGACAGAGGCTGACTGTATAATAAAATTACTAGGATACAGTCAGTTCAGGTAAGGGGAGACATGGTCGGCCCAGGAGATGCAGCCAACACATGGACCGTGTTTTCTGGGCTAATCACAGTCACGTCCTTGTACCCATATTGTAAGCAAAAAAAAAAAAAATAAAAACCATTAATTTTTATTGTATGGAAATTAGCTTTACTGGTTGGGAGATAAAATAGATCCACTACACAAATAGAATCTCTCTAGACGATATTGTTATCTCAGTAGAAGGGGGAATACAAAGATCAGAATGATTTTTCATTTTATTTTAAAATGATGGTTCTGATCTGTGAAGCACAGAAAACCAATTTTAAATTGGGGTCTTAACTGCATCAGAACACGACTGCTAATATATACATACAAAGAGTTCCCAACTTACTTTATATATACTCTAGATTATTAAGTTGTGAACCTATAAAGCCTTTGGCTCTGTTCACTTCTGCAGTGTGATTTCCATTACAAAACTTAAACCACAATGTATAACAGGCACCGATCACACAAGAAAGACCTCACTGACTTATAATGATGTCTGTCGAGTTCCCTTCAGATGCAAAGCCATTTTACCCAGCAAAACAATGGAAGACTTTGATGCAGATGTGAACAGAGCCTTATTTCTGTTTCCCACCATTTTCAATGTTGGCTACATTGCCTTCATTCTATGCTTGGCTATTTTTGGAGTTCCACAGCACTTAAAGAAAAACTCCTGCAAAAATTTTTATTCCATGTCCTGCTAGAAATGTACATGATGTAATCTGTAGTGAATGTCATTTTCTTACCAGTAGCTGAATTTTTGAGTTATATCATCCTGAAGTTTCTTATCTGTGTCATGTGACTAGGAATCAGACCCACCAACTCACACAGAGACTTATGTGTGGACAGGAAGTCTAATTTTCTATGCATTCCTATGGGAGCCTCACTTTCAGTCTCATAGGAATGAATAGAGCAGTGACTGGCTTGCTGTCCGGAGTCAGTTGGAGGTCAGGGAGTTGGTCACATGACACAGCTACAATAAGAAGAGAGTGGAAACTCAATTTCAGCCTCTGATAAGAAAATGACATTCCCTGCAGATTATATCATACGCCTTTCTAACAGGTCAGAGAATAAAAATTTTTGCGGGAGTTCTTCTTTAAAGGAGAACTAGCCGTGCAAGTGTGGACAATCCTCCACCACCACTATAGGAATTCCAAAAACAGCTGAGACAGCACTGGGGTATTTTGGAAGTCCCAAAGCCATGAATTGAGGATGGATGTGCATGTACAGCTTGCTCTGTTCGCTTCTGGGCTCCATTCTGGAGATAGGTGAGAGTCCCAGAGATGGTACCCTCACCTATCAAACATTTGACATATTCTATAGGTATGCCATAAATATCCCAGATGGGAAAGCCCCATTATTTGCGCATTTAGGAAGAAAATGAACAAAATAAAATCAATACAAAGGTGTCCCCTGATATGCAGTCTGTATATATCACTATACAGACAACAGGAGAAAGCAAATCAATATATACTGTGTGTAAGATATATTGATAGATTTGATACATTAGATAGATAGATTTTATTACATACATTTGATAGATTAGATAGATAGATAGATAGATAGATTACCCGCCCTGGGTCTAGTAATGAGAACCTGAATAAATATGTGCATCATTGACAATGCTGATGGAATGCATGGATAATAGCACAAAATAAAGATACTTATTACATTTTGAGATGTTATGACCACGCCATTTTTTCCCAAAAATGCTTAGCTCCCCTCTAAATAAAGCAACTGGACAAAAGCAATGTGTGGAATAATGATCATACTGATGAAAAAGAGACCTATGTTCTTTGGTACATATTGTGCCATCCAGACTCTGTTCTGAGATGTTGTAAGACACTGAGGATAAAACAACAAGATACAATTAAGAAAACAGATAAAATGTGTGATAAGTATTATATAACTCATATAGACACATGCTGGAACCTTAGGAAATGGCCAAAATGGGAATACAAAACACGTGGGTAATCTGGAAATCTTAGGCAAGATATTGCTGTATTTCGCTAATAAACCGTGTCAGAATGGGGATCCCGGGGCTCACCAGAGGAACGGATTCTACATACCCTCCATCTACACAGAACATATGCATCTCCAGTTTTAACTGTATGGTAAACTTTGTATTCACTGCACACCAAGGATATTTAACCCCTTCCAGCGACAGCAAGTTTGGACCAAATGCTGGAGCCACATTTTTCAAATGTGATGTGTCGGTTTATCTGGTATTAACTTTGGAACGCTTTTAATTATCCAAGCCATTCTGAGAATGTTTTCTCATGACACATTGTACTTCATGTTAGTGGTGTAATGGAGTTGATACATTTTACCTTTATGCATAAAAAAAATCCCAAATGTGCCGAAAATTTTTAAAATTTCGCTATTTTCAAAATTAGAATTTCTAGGCTTTTAAAATACTTCATAAAATAGTTATTACTTTATAATCCCCCTATCTGTACTTTATGTTTGCATCATTCTGTAAATGTCATTTTTTCAGGAAGTTAGAAGGCTTAGAAGCAAAATTGCCAAAACCCACTTTTTTAAGGACCAGCTCAGTTATGAAGTTACTTTCTGGGGATCACATAGTAGAAACCACCCATAAGTGACCCCACTTTAGAAACAACACCACTCAAGTTATTCAAAACTGAGTTTACAGAAACACCCCATATGTGGTCGTAACTTGCTGTAAGGGCACATGGCAGGGCGCAGAAGGAAAAGAGCGCAATATTGTTAACGGAGGGCAGATTTTGCTGAAATGGTTTTCAGGTGTCACATTTGGAGAGTCCCTAAGGTACTGCTAGAAAGAAAACCCCAAAAAGGGGCCCCATTTTGAAAACTAGTGATTGCTTTGACCCAACAATCATTTCATAGGCTTGTTTTTTGCGAGATTTTCAGGTATACAAGTTTTTTTTAATCACTTTTGATACCATTTTTTGTGGAGGTGAAGTGGTATAAATGGCAATTGTGTCAAGTGTTTTTTTTTATTTTTTATGGGGTTCCTCTTGCGTTAAATATGATAATTTTATTCTGTGGGTTGATACAGTTATTGCGATACCAAATTTATATATTGTATTTTTCGCCCCATAAGACTCATATTTTTCCCCCAAAAGTGGGGGGAAAATACCCCTGCGTCTTCCATTCTGGAAGCGCTCATTAGCACCGGTGGACGAGGAAGCAGTGAAGACTCTGTACTCACCGCTTCCTGGTCCACTGCTCGGCTCTGCTGTGCTGCGCACAGCGTGAGGGCGCTCTGTGACCTCACGCTGTGCGCGCCAGTTCACAGCAGAGCCAGCGGCTTTAAAGGGGTTTTCCTCAGGATAGGTCATAAACATCAAATCAGTGGAGTCTGACTCCTGGCACCCCTGCCGATCAGCTAATTGAAGAGGCTGCAGTACTCCACTGAGCGCTGAAGCTTCTTCCTAGGCCAGTGATGTCACATTCATTGGTCACATGGCCTAGGCGCAGCTCTGTCCCATTCAAGTAGGCCTGGGCTACAATATCAGGGAACAGCTGCTATACAATGCATGGCACTGTGCTTGGTATGTTGTAAGGAGGCTGCTTGCCCAAGCCTTGCAGCCATTTCAAACAGCTGATCGGTGGGGGTGCCGGAAGTCAGACCCCCACTGATTGATATTGATGACCTAGGTTATCAATACTGTACTCCCAGAAAACCTTTTTAATATAGCATCCATAAGCCTAACAGACACTATAATCTCTCCAATAAGGGTTGCTAAGAACACACATTTTAATATAGAAAACAAAGGTTTTACAAAATAATCACTTTTCCCATCTTTCCCAATCAGTAATAATTTTACAGTAAAGGCCCTTTTAGACGGGCCGATTCTTCTCCCTGCCCGAGCGCCGATCAGCGATATCGGCGCTCGGGCAGGGAGCCTTTACACGGCCCGACGAATCGAGCGCCCGGCCGCACGAGTGATCGCTGTATCGACAGATTGGATCTTTTGGTTTCTACAAAAGATCCAATCAGCCGACGAACGAGCGTTTTGCTCGTTCGTCGGCTGATTAGGGCCACTTTTACACGGGCCGATTATCGGCACTAGCGTTCCTAGGAACGATTTTTCGGCCGATAATCGGCCCGTGTAAAAGGACCTTAAGACCCTGTGAGTGAAAGAACAAAATCACACGCAATTTTACAATGCATTTACACACAATAAGCACAGGGAAAAACAACTGCACAAATTTCATTGCCATGGAGCCTGTGGCTAGTAGTATCTCTTTCTTTAAAGATGCTTAAAAAAATTGCTAAATTCCCTATTACTAGATAAAAAACATTTTAAGGGTTGGCTTGATGTTGCATTTTTTTATTACAGTCTGGCAGGTATAAGTCAAAAAGATGGAATAGAATAGCTGACTATGCTATTCCATCCTATGGGCTCTAATAAAAAAAAAAAAAAAAAACGTTAAACATATACTTATTTCAGGTGAAGGATCCCACTGTAAGGCATCCAATAAACAAACACATGAGCTTTTCAATAGCTTTTCTTGATGTATCCATTAAATGGGTGCCATTATAGCCTATGGGTGACAAATGTGTTAAACAGATGACCAACAGTGGCATCCATAAACGATATGCTAAAAGGGCATCCATTTAACACATGTCATTTAAAGCTAATAACTTACACATTAAACAGAGGACAAAAACACAATTTAAGCACAGCCTAAAGTAGATAACATTGTGTTAATATACCATCTCTCTCAACATGTGGCAAGTAAGTGAGGAATGAAATTCATGACTAAACAAAAAAATCATCGTCTTAGAAGTACTTACCATTCATTAAACTATGATGGATGAAATCTACTTCTTGCTTACACTCTTCCGTGACACAGTCTTCGAGGTGCTGCTATATTTTTGCTTATCTTTTCTGCAAGTAAGTATTTATTAGAAAGTTTGGAAAAATTTGACAAAAAAAAAAAAAAGTCAAAAACTGACCATTAAATGGGTTCTTAGTGAATTAATAAAATTACTGAAAATACTTAAATATTTTCTTCTTATAAACACATTCCCAAACAGCTTTTATTACTTATAATGGCTCGTTTTCCCTAGGAGGTAATCAGGAAAAATAAAATGGCCACCATCCTAGTAGAACACTTAAAATCCACTGAAATTCTTATCTGCTGTATGTATGTAAGATCATAATTCATGATAGGCAGAGCAGTGAGGAGAACAAAATGAGGAGAGCTGAGGAGAGCTGAGGCAGCCCTTAAAGGGTTCCCCAGGAATTAAGAAAATGAAAATACTTAAATATTACTTTAGTATAAATATATTCTCAAATACCTTTCATTATTTATAATGGCTTGTTTTGTCTAGGACGCAATAATTAGGAGAAATAAAATGTCAGCCGTCCTATTAGTACACACAGAAACTGTCCTAATCACACAGCAGAACAAGTTACTTCACAACACTGAGGTAAAGAGCTGCCTCATCCTCCTCTCTGCTCTGCCTGTCAGGGATTATGATCCTGAATACAGCTGAATCTCTGTAGGAATGGAGGTCATGAGGAGTACAGAGAGGAAGGACAGGACAGACTGTGGTGATATGGAGCTGTGGTAATGGAGACTGCATACAAGTTCTGCTGCTCATTAGTCACATCTCACCCTCTTCTCATGTCTCCTCATCATCTCGATTCCCACAGAGATTCACCTGTATTCAGCATCATAATCCCTGACAAACAGAGCAGAGAGGAGGATGAGGCAGCTCTTTACCTCAGTGTTGTGAAATAAGGGACAGCAGCTATTTTATTTCTCCTGATTGCTCCCTAGACAAAATGAGCCATATATTTAAACGGGTTCTCCGAGTTATATATATTGATGACCTATCCTCATTTCAATGGGAAGAATCACTCCCATACAAGTCTATGGAAGCCATTCTTCCCATATAAATGAATGGTGCGGTGAGGTGTAATTACACCTACTCACCACTACCCCCGTGCCGGCCAGCATGTAAACAGTGAAGAGGAGGCAGCGCTGATATGGCGCGCGCCTCCACTTCAAACAGCTGATCGGCGGGGGTGCCAGGTGTCGGACCCCCCGCCGATCTGATATTGATGATCTATCCTGAGGATAGGTCATCAATATATATTACTCGGAGAACCCCTTTAAGTATTTACATTTTCTTAATTCCCGGGGAACCCCTTTAAGCTCACAGCTCCTACTGTGTGATTAGGATGGGTTTGTGTGTGTGCTAATTGGGCAGTGGCCATTTTATTTCCCCTGATGATTAACCCCTAGAGAATAGGAGCCACTGTAAATCAAAAGCGGATTGGGTTATGTGTTTATAATAAACAAATATTTTGCTATTTTCAGTCATTTTATTAGTTAACAGAGAAGCCCTTTAACGATGGCAATGCAGATTCTAAAGGGGTGGTCTAGTCTTAAAAACCTATTTTGAGATATTCTAGGGCAGGGATGCATCCCTAACATCCTACAGCAGGGAATGGTGGGAGCTGTAGTTTTACAACAGCTGAAGGGCCACAGGTTGAGCATCCCTGTCCTAGAGCATACTGAGCTCTAAGAGGGAAGTCCCTCATAAGTGAGACCACATTTAAAGGGGTTTTCCTAGCACAACACACACAAGTAGGAGGCAATGCTTGTGAGACTGGCATACGTAGCCATATTAGCCAGTATATTAGTGACTAACCTTTTCTAGATGTAAAACATTTGCCCAGAGTGGAAAACCACTTTTTGCCTTCCTCTGGATGAGCTTACAGGAGAACAAGCTGAACTGGATGGACAGATGTATTTTATTCAGCCTTACTATTAGCCAAAGCAAAGAGTGGTTACAAACAGCATCTCTTCTGGACCCTGTACATTACACAGGCAGTCTATTCATTTTAAAGGTGGTGCTGTAGGGGAAATAAACCCGTGCTGCATGGCTTCTTCTGCAGATTACAGCTGATATCTGAGGGTCTCAAAAGTACACAATGAGACATTTTCTGATACTAATATTTAGGAAGCATACACTTCAGACTAGACAATTTTAAACTGTGCTAGATTTATCACAGTGGCTAATTGCTGAATGATAAATCTGGCGCACCTACACTGTCAAGTCTAACTTTACAGCACTTATAAAGGAATCACATCTTTTGACACATCTTAAAGGGGTTATCCGAGTTATATTTATTGATGACCTATCAGATCGGCGGGGGTCCAACACATGGCATCCCCACCAATCAGCTGTTTAAAGCCGTGCCATCGCTGCCTCCTCTTCATTGTTTACCTGCTCGCCGTCGTCACTGCAGGGGTGAGCAGGTGCAATTGCAGTTCCTCTGTCCCATTCACTTGGATTGGACAGAGAGTAACTACAACTGCTCCTTCCCATAGAAGTGAATGGGACAGAGGAGCTGTAATTACATGGTCTGCTGCTGCTGCTGCAACGTAATGGTAAACAGTGAAGAGGACACTGCGCGCATACGAGCGCTGCAGTCTCTTCAAACAGCTGATCGGCAGGGGTGTCTGGAGTCAGATCAATATCATATGTCTGGTTCAATATTAGGAACCAGACAACTCCTTTAGTTGCTAATAACAGACGATGCTCTTGGCAAACTTACTTGCTACTCATTGCTTTACTAGGCATTTAACAAAAAATAATCTGGAAGGTGTTATCTGACATTCCTTCTGAGAAATGATAAGGAGAAGCAGCACTTTCACTTCTGTCAGACTACATGACTGAAAGATCATTATGAGTACCGCTGTATGCAAACAATCTCTGTTCCTAAATTTTACTTTGCAGAGATACACAAGTACTGAAAAATACACTGGTTACCAGTGCACAGCTTCATGCACAGAATATACTTTGCAGTTTAGATGCATGGATTATTTGCCACGAAACATACCTTGACATCTTTATTTTATTTCTGCAGCCCTTCCCTCCTTCCCAGTGTATTGAGTGGATGTTCCTATTCATCATGGACCCACATGAAATGCAGGGCTTCCCGTTACTGTATGGCTGCACGAGACAGACACACAGGAGTTAAACACTTTATAATTCACGGAGGAGTGAGAAGTATGAAAGAACAGCACACAAAATGGAGTGGAAAGATGGGAGGAAGAAGGAGCATTCATGTTCAAGCTAAACTTGCTGCATCCTTTGTTTCCCCGACAGATAATCACTGCCAGAACCGCTTCTCCCTATTGAGATAAACCTGCAGTCGCCAACAGTCCATGTGTATGGCGGAGTATGGGCAAAATGTTCGATCAAATGCTACGTCATGTGTATAGCCAGTAGAACGCTGTCAAGAGCGGGCTGGTCTCATTTGTCTAAGTGGACTGGCATTCAATTTCACTATTTTGTACAGCATTTTATTAGTGTATAACCTTATACTTGTAAAATGAGCAATTCCAATAATCAATATCAACCCCTTCAGCAGCCAAAGGGATTTTTCCTCATTTGAAGCCTTCATTTTTTCAAAGGGAGAGATTACACTTTAAAAGAGGACCTTCCTGTTCTCCTGACATGTTTGTCTTAGTAAATACTTGTAGTCCCCAAATATAACAATTCTGGAACATCTTTTAACCTTTTTGTGCCATTCCTCCTCACAGTCTAACATTGTCTAACCAATGCTGACAGTACCAGATTGTGTAGGAACACGAACGATACCATTCAGTTGTTAATATACTCATTCATTTCTATAAAGAATTCCACACGAACGGCACAATGCAATTATAAGAAGTTCTAGAATTGTTATTACATGGTGAATACAAGTATTTAACCTCTTCATTACTTTTTTTTTTTTACCCCCAGCCTTCCCAAAGCCATAACTTCATTATTTTTCCATTCAAATTGCTGTACTTGGCTTGTTTTTTTGTGGGACAAGTTGTGCTTTCTAACTGCACCATTTACATTCCAAATGGGGGGGAATTATATTTATATTCTGTAGGTCAGTACGATTACAGCAATTCCACATATGTATATAGTTTTTTTTTCCATTTTAATACTGAAAAAAAAACAAAAAAAAAAACCTTTGGAAAGCATTAATTTTTTCTTTGCATCGCCATAATATGACCCTCATAACATTTTTATTTTTATGTATATGGGCCTCTGTGAGGGCTCTGTGAGATCTATACGTTTCATTGAAACCATATTGGGGTATGTATGGCTTTTTGATTGCTTTTTATTCAATTTTTGGGGAAGGTGAAGCGACCAAAAAATGGTGAATCGGCTGTTTGACTTCTTTTTTCCCATTTCACCGTATGGACTCCAATGCATAAGAATTACACTAGGTTCCTATGGAACCCCAAATGAACTAATGTGTGGCAGCCTTGTGTCACATAGGAGGATTGAGGCTGCCACACACTGCATCCGCTCCAACACTCGCTAGGTGCAAGGCGCACGCATCTGAGGGGTTACATGTATGCAATTGACATTATCATCAATCGCATACATTAGCCCCCGGTGCCTGCTGTTTAAATCAGCAGGCACCCGGTGGTTATGGTGCCCGCTGCACTTGTGAGCGGGTACCATATTTAAAGTCCGCGACCGCTGCTGTATATAGCTTTAAGTGGCTGGGAACACGTTAATAAAACAGACATGTCAAGAGAGGTGACAGGTCCCCTTTCAAAATAATTTTAGGTTTAGGCAGAACTTCTAAAAGATAATAGACCATTTAGACCGTTTTTAATAGCATTTTTAAAGTTGTCCCCTTTCAACATATCTTTACTGTACGGGTAAAAACTAAGATGAAGATACCACAAATTGTGTTCATTGTGGTTTTCCTTTTGTAGTGTTCTTTTCTTTATAATTTATTTTTTTTTAAAAATCAGAAATTACATTTTTGTTCTAGTTTTCTTTAGACCCATTGGCAGACTTTACATTTAAACATTGCATATTAAATCACGTTACTGCTTTCACATTAAAAACAAAACATCAATCTGTTAAAGGAATACCTTAAAGGTGTTAAAGGGGTTTTCCCACCTGGGACATTTATGGTGTATTGATAGAATATGTCGTAAATGTTCAATAGTTATTGGTTCCACCTCTGGGACCTGCTCTTATCACAAGAAGATGGCCCCTAGGTAAATGGAGAACAAGTCGTGTATGCAGAGACCTTTCCATTCACCGCTATGGGACTTTCGCAAATAGTGGAACATACTCGCTTGGCACTTTTCAGATGTCCCCTAGTGGTGAACGGAGAGAATGCTACACATAGGTGCGTGCTCTTCGTTCACGGCGGGGCCCTGTTCTTGATATAGCAATGGGTCCCAGAGATGGGATCGACACCTATCAGACATTTATGGCATTATCATTGGTCTTTCTAAATACGCCCAGTGATTAGCAAATGCCTGTTTTTCCTTGACTGCATCTTTGATTTTCGCATTAAAAATTATTTGTGGCAACCAGGAAGCCGCTTGTAATATGCAAAGCCTCACCTGTTCCTTAGCACAATAACCACATAACATGCGCGAAGCCAGCTCCATTTCATGGGTTTCAGCTTCATCATGACAAATATCACACGGGTAAGCTTTCCCACAGCATGGGAATCTTCCATTTATATGAGAGAAAAGTAGTGAGAATGTAATCATTTCTAATATGTGCCAAAAATGAATCAATACATGACAACTTCATATACACATAACAGACATGCATGGCAACAGTAGAGAAAAAAACTGGATGGTAAGTTACATAATGGATGAACAAGAAGTGAAAATGTCCTTTCTTCACAAAGACACAGTGTAGAAAATGTGACATAAGAGTAGTAGTATTGATAGTAGAAGGATTAGTAAGAGACTGAAGGCATAGTCTATTTACGCTGAACGATTTTGGTCACAATTCACTTGTTTCTGAAATATCATAACAATAATAGGCTAGTTTAACCCTTTCACTACCAGCACCGTACATGTATGGCGCTGGAGTGATAAGCAAACACGGCACCCGCCCGCAAGTGCAGCGGGCGTCATGGCTGGCAGATCTCTGCTGTTTCAAACAGCAGAGACCTGCGGCTAATTACTACGACCGGCAATAATGCCAATCGCAGTAATTAAAGGCTTTAGATCCCGTGATAAAGTGAGATTACAGCATCTAAAACGCGCTTCCAGGAGCATTACTGACGTCCCCTGTGACCAATGGGGATGCCGGTATTTGATTTTAATGGGCTAAGCCTCGCCGAATAGGCTGACAACATTCAAAGTGCAATTCTTATTTTAGCCACCAGATGGCAGGCCAATATAAGAAATTTTTTAAAAAAATGTATTAAAAAATTTAAAAAAAAATATAAAAGTTGAAATTACGCCCCTTTCCGTATAAAAAAAATATAAATACCTAAATAACAAAAAATATAAACATCATAGGTATCAACGTGACCAAAAACACCTGTACTATTAAAATATAAAAATATTTTTCCAATAAAGGGAATGGCATAATGGAAAAAAGGGTAAATATGGGCAGTTTGCCATTTTTTCATTGCATCTCTTACCCAAAAAATGTAATAAAATGATTGTCCCGGAAAAAATGAGACACAGACACAGCTCAGTAGATATGAAAAAAAAAAAAAAAAAAAAAAAAAAAAAAGTTTTCTTTTAATACATTTTTACACTATTTATGGGGTATAGTTGTAATCATACTGACCCAGAGAACGAAGGGCATGGGTCAGTTTTGCTGCAAATGGAACGCCGTGCGAACAAAACCCGTAAACTGCTTATTTTCCAATTTCACCCCATTTGGAATTTTTTTTTTTACCACTTCCCACTACATTGTATGCCATAATTAATGGCGGCATTAGAAAGTAAAACTTGTCCCGTAAAAAATAAATCACTGATAACACCTCCCCCATGTACATATATCAGTGACTGACAGCTATCTCTGTATACACACTTACACAGAGAATACTATCAATCAGTGATAACACCTCCCCCATGTACATATATCAGTGACTGACAGCTATCTATGTATACACACTTACACAGAGAATACTATCAATCAGTGATAACACCTCCCCCATGTACATATATCAGTGACTGACAGCTATCTATGTATACACACTTACACAGAGAATACTATCAATCACTGATAACACCTCCTCTGTGTACAACTCAGTGACTGACAGCTATCTATGTATACACACTTACACATAGAATGCTATCAATTACTGATAACACCTCCCCCATGTACATATATCAGTGACTGACAGCTATCTATGTATACACACTTACACAGAGAATACTATCAATCACTGATAACACCTCCCCCATGTACAACTCAGTGACTGACCATTTCAAGCTTCTTGATCTTGCTCATAAGAAATAATCCTGACCCATACAGTATACAGTACCACCATAATTATCAATAATTTGGCGAAAATAGCAGCTTTGGAATATTTGTGTAGGACATATCTTTCTTTTGGAGACTGCAGCAACTTACCACACTTACTTTACTCTATGCGCCTCTGTATTTGTAGAAAATTAACTTTTATATTATGCAACTTAGTTTCTAGTTCTCCCTCCTCTGGCCACGCCCTCATCATGTTGACTGACAGGGTCAGGCAGGCAGTGTTCATGTCA
The DNA here is from genome assembly GCA_900303285.1 of Rhinella marina. Taxonomy (NCBI): domain Eukaryota; kingdom Metazoa; phylum Chordata; class Amphibia; order Anura; family Bufonidae; genus Rhinella; species Rhinella marina. Next base: position 86,232 of record ONZH01020828.1, on the reverse strand, counting down.
TCCTGCCTTGCCATGTCAATCAACATGATGAGCACTTGGCCAGAAGAGGTAGAACAGAGCCTCTAGGAGTAGTGGCCATGTCCCCACTGCTCCTAGAGGCTCATTTGCATAGAATAAAAGTAACTTTTTCACAAAAACAGAGGCAAAGACAGAAAGAAGGGACAAAGACCTTTAGCTTCAGCTAACATTAGCATGTCTAAAGTCTGCCAGTTTACCAACAATGTTCCTTATGACAGAAGCCCTTTAATGTGTAAAGAATATCCTCTAAATGAAGACATTCTATTGGATGGCCTATATTTTGCCCAATAAAGCTATTTTAAGAAAACATTGAACATAATAAAAGAACAATACAAGTACAATCAGGATGTGTTTTATTCCACCTCACCCCTACAAAGAGCCCGTTTCAGTCCCCCAGAATCACCTTTACCCCGCCAAGAGATAACACTGATCCAAAGATGAGAGTGTCCGTATACCCCGGTTCCCTGCCAAACCCACTAGTCCTCCATCTTCCACTGAGCTAAGGTATTCCTCAGAGTCTTAATTTGGATATCAGCCTGGCAGTACCATTCCGTATACCTAAGGGCAGTCATCGGATCCCATATTTCCGCCTCTGTGTAGTGTGATTCAAAAAAGATTTTCCGCTTATGCAATCTCTATATTTTATATGATCCTCTGATGAACCAATAGTATTGGAGAAATGCATTGTAATCTGGTGGTCTTTGTATCTAATTATCAACATTTTTGTATATATGTTGTTATCACAGAACACATTTGCACTTATATATGTACTTGAGTAGAAATAGGTTTGAACCTTTTGGCTACTTTATATAGAATATATGTCATAGTCCTGTTAATTTTTTTATATCAATAAAAATATATATTTTTATATACTTAAAGGGGATGTCCGGGTTCAGAGCTGAACCCGGACATACCCAGGTTCTCACTCCGGCAGCCCTCCTGAACAGGGCATCGGAGCATCTCATGCTCCGATGCCCTCCCTTGCCCTGCGCTGGATCGCGCAGGGCAAGGGCTCTTTGTTTGTAAACATTCACTGCCAGGCGGAGGCTTCTGCCCGGAAGTGAGTTCGGTGACGTCACTGGCCGTAATGGCCCATCAGCGCCGATGATGTCACCGGGCTCACTGCCAGGCGGAAGCCTCCGCCTGGCAGAGCCCGGTACATCACCGGAACCAGGCTAAATTCCTTTGCCCTGCGCTAATTAGCATTAGCTCCGATGCCCTGTTCAGGCGGGCTGCCTGGGTGAATTGAAAGGTATGTCCCCTTTAAGCGATTTAGAACTATGCTATGTGCGTGCAATATGAGTAGGATATTGCAAAGCTCACCTTAGCCAGCGGTTGCTCTTCCTGTAATGTCTACAGGTGCCACGATTTGGAAGAGGTTTCCCAGGTTGTATAGAAGGATCTCTCACTGTCTTCTTTCGGATAAAACCATCTTTGCTACCTGTAACAGATGTACATAGGAACGTACTGTACACTTACATGCCTACATCTAGCCCATTCATTTCTCTTAGCCCATTATTAAAGTATGTCATCTATTAAAAATCCTATACAGCAGTTTGTATCATACCAGAATCTTTGCCAGGGTAACGCTGAATCTTTTGGAATTTGGTGGCTTCACTGAAAATGCTGAGTTTGCTGTGGCATTGGACACAATTCAACTCTTTAGTGATGCCGTAAGAGAGACTCTGCATAAAAGAGATGACAGACACAAGTATTAATGGACTGACGAGTGAAAAAAAAAAAAGGCTATCTGGTATTGTTACTATAAGGGCTCATGCACACGAATGTGTGCGGTCAGTGCCCGTGCTGTGGACCGCAATCTGACAGTGGGGCTGCCGCATTCGGATCGCGGACCCATTCACTTGAATGGGGTCCATGATCCACATCCGACGGTCTTCTTCCTACTTCATCCTACTTTTTTGCGGTGCGGAGTCACGGCCAGAAACACCACGGAAGGCCACCGTACACCATAGTGCTTCCGTGGTGTTCCGATCCGTGCAGCCCGCATCACGGATTGCGGATCCATTCACTTCAATGGGTCCGCAATCACGGAGATGCGGAACGGAGGCACGGATCGGAACACCACGGAAGCACTACAGAGTGCTTCCGTGGTGTTTCTGGCCGTGCCTCCGCACCGCAAAAAAGTAGTGCATGCGCTACAGACCGTCGGATGCGGATTGCGGACCCCATTCAAGTGAATGGGTCCGGAATCCGAATGCGGTGGCCCCACAGTCAGTGCACGTGCATTGTGGACCGCAAATTGTGTTCCACAGCACGGGTACTGACAGCACGTGTGTATGAGCCCTTAATGTATCATCTCCTAGTTGATGCTACTCTTACATTTACTGGTTCTTCATGAGAACAATTTAAGCAGCTGATCTTGAATGTACACTCCAGCAATACCAGATCCCTGGCTGCGGCTCCTTGTATATCCACATAACCAAGCACAGTTGAGTATTGGTGCAGGATACTAGGGAGGAAGGTGCCAGAGATACGACTGTTGCATTTTTCACACTGTGCTGAACATGGCTGCTTTCCTGTCAGTAACAGGTCTGCTATAACATTACACCTGAAGGAACAAAAGTAAAATCAATATATATAGAAACTGTCATTGGGAGATCCTTTTGCATGATGTACCCTCATTGAATGTCTTAAATAAAAGTACAAGTTTACTTTCAGTGGCCCATAGAGTCATCCTATCAAATTCCCACTAGATATCTTTGTGATCTGTCTGCAGAGACTCCACTATGCCATTGTATCAGCATGATACATTATCTCAGCTGGACATTTAAGACATCTTTGAATCCAAGCTAAACTATATAACAGCTGCTTAAATTAAACTCTGGAACTCCCTTTCTCACCTGCCACACCGCAAGGACACTACAATGTCAAGAGCAGTCAAAGTGCCCACTCCAGCTCCCAATTTTAATCCCAAGAACTGTATTTCTGTTCCTTTTCTTGGGCCTACTGCTGTTCCTCCTTCCACATTTCTCATTCCATCACTGGTGACACCACCAGTGTCAGGCTCCAAGTCATCATCATCTTCATCACAGCTTATCCAGCTATCAGAGTCATCATCTTCCAGATCTTCTTGGAGATCAGTTTCGTGTGGTCCAGTATCTTCAACATTTTCATCCTTGCTTGATTTAACTGCGACTGCTGCTTGCAACTGTTGGTATGGCACAAACTCTAAGCCGGCCTTCTCTGCTTCAATGTCTCTTTTCAACTAGAGCATAGGCAAAATTACTTCAACACATAAAACTGTATAAATTCACATTTTATTTTACAATGCTAGGAAATGAAAATGCTCTTACCAGGCGAGCTCCTTCTGTATATAAGCGCTCCAAGTTGCGATCTAACCAAAGTAGAAAAGGCCTAAACAAAAGCTCCACTTTTCCAACCAGCTGATTGGTTGCATGCTTTGCTTCCAGCCATGCTTTTGAGGCGTCACACACATGCCTGTAAAAGAGTAATACAATATAAGTTCACATCTGCAACGTGCAGTTTCCATCGGAAATAACACAATACAGGCATTGATTGTCTTTATTTTTTATTTCCTTGGTTGCAACTACTGCATGAAGTTTGTAGGAGCTCTACGTGTTTGCTTCTTCCCTGTTACACTGTGCCCATGTCTTCAGTACCAATATGTCATCTGTTTTCACTCAAGTACATTCATAATACAGTAACGGTGATGTCCAGTTATTCAATACATGTAGCTTTACCTGCCCATAACAGAGGGTAAATCTTGATCTTCAGGAATCTGAATTGTGAAAACCTGAAAAAAAAAATAGTACCTTTTACTGGAGGAGTGAAAAGCTTGAAATATTTTCAGTATTAAAGCTTTCCCATAAAAAGATTAAAATTGAACTCGGGTTCTTTTTTCAACTTGCTTATATAATAAGAAATCATTTGTAATATAAACGTATTTACAATAGTCCAGTGGCACCTGGCTGCACAGAATGGTAGAGCCCATGGATCAGTCCTGTGTAATGCTCTAACTGAATGGGACACATCCATGAGATAACTCCATAGGACCAATGTTGTAATAAGAACAATCATTCTTCCAACATGGCTGTCTGTCTCTAGGTGTATAAAAACTGGAATACCACTTCAAAGGGTTTTTCCAGGACCAATATATTGATGATCTAGCCATAGGATAGGTCATCAATATAAGATGCCTGAGTGTCCAAAACCCGGCACCCCCACCAATCAGCAGTTAGTGGCAGCCGCAGGTTCCAGAACACCATGGCTCTATACAGAGTGCAGTGCAGCCTCGGGTACAGCAGCTGAAGCTCCTATTAAAGTGAATGGATGCTGAGCTGCAGTACCCTGGAACAGTCACTACACTGTGGTGTTCTGCCTCCATACACTGTCTGAACCTGTGGCTGAAGCCAACAGCTGACTGGCGGGGGGACAGTTGTCACACCCCACCAATCTCATATTGATAACCTAATTCTATGGATAGCTCATCAATATGTTAGTCTCAGAAAACCCCTTTTAAGATATACCAAAATTATTTCATTGTACTCATTTTGAGCTTAAAAACATTTTTAATTGGTCTTCACTAATTTTGAGCCCCTTTCTCTTTACAGACTAGAGATTCTCTAGTAGCATGCTCTGTGTTTATACTGTGTTCAGTCTTTATCTCTTATAAACACTCACTATAGCTCAATTCTTATCTTACTGAGAAGAATGTGGCTTAAATAACTGCTTTTGAGTTACCTGCAAGAGGAAAGAAGGAGAAAGAAGAAGGAAGAAGAAAAAGTTTTCCAAGGTTTAAAAAATATAATCAAATACCATATACCATCATAAAAAAGGCCTAAAAATAAGGCTTAATGTATGACCAAATAGGCACAAATATTATTTAAATAACAGGATGAAAAAAAATTGCATGTACTAAAATAAAACACAAAAAGCGTGTCTGGCCATGAACGTGGGCAAATGGCCCAATAATGAACAAGTTGAAGGAGCAATAAACCTAATAAAAATAAACAATATAATTGCCTACATTGCTGGTCAGTTCACAACATTCTCTACATTCTCCTGATACAAAAGTTGTTGTAGAAATCATGCTGAGAACACAGGGGTTAAGTTCATGCGTATCTATCTCTGGCTGGTGGTTGAATGAGGGGGCTTGCTTAACAAAGGGGCAGGGACCAGCTATCGTTTTGTCCTACGGCAGAGATGGTAAAGCTCCTCCTGCGGTCAGCTATCTTACAGCCAGACACAGGACAGTGAGGAGGAGGGGGGGGGGGGGGACATGGCTGATTTCCTGGAACACAGAAGATTAGTTTATACATTTCTGTTTTAGGCTACTTTCACACTTGCGTTTTATAATTCCGGTATTGAGTTCCGTTATAGGGGCTCAATACCGGAATAAAACGCTTCAGTTTTGTCCCCATTCATTGTCAATGGGGACAAAACTGAACTGAAGACAACGGAATGCTCCTGAAAGCATTCCGTTCCGTCTCCAGACCGGAGAACAAACCGCAGCATGCTGCGGTTTGTTCTCCGGTCCAGGCATCCGCACCAAGACGGATCCGTCATGACCCCCAATGAAAGTCAATGGGGACGGATCCGTTTGGTGTGACACAATGGTGAACGGATCCGTCCTCCATTGACTTTCAATGGAGTTCATGACGGATCCGTCACCTGCACACATACATACATACATACAGACATACACATAAACATACACAGACATATACACGTACAAATACACATGCATACTTACATGCTCCTGGCAGGTCTCCACAGCACAGGAGGAGCAGGACGGCACACATATAGGACGATTCCACCCGGCGCCCAGCAGAGGGCGCTGTGGGGACTCGTCCTATGTGCGCGCCGTCCTGCTCCTCCTGCGCTGTGGAGACCTGACGGGAGCATGTAAGTATGCATGTGTATTTGTATGTGTATGTGTATATGTCTGTGTGTGTGTGTGTGTGTTCCGGCCCCACACATGTCCCTGTGGCAGCACGGATCCGGCGGCATCCTTCACCTGCCGGATCCATGCTGCCGCTAATGTGAAAGAGGCCTTAATTGTAAAATGGGCTAACAGGATCAAAGGAAAGTAAATGGAGACATAAAGGGAGGAAGACCTTGGACTTGGAATTTTCTGCGTTTAGTGTTTCTTTAGTGGCTTTGGCCACCTTTACCAGCAATCCTATACAAAAAAACTCTGCTTGCATGTGCCCTTCAAATGTAGTTGGACGGAATCTGTTCCTATGTGATTCCTTTTTCCATGTAAGCTGATGTTAGGACCAAGCAATCAAGGCATCATATCTAAAACTTAGCATCTGAACATGCTGTTCATTATTACCATATTGTTACTGTTTGTACCGTTAGAATATCGAGGCGGGGTACAAATACAAAGGGGGGGGGGGATCTATCAAACTGGTGTAAAGTAGAGCTGGCTTAGTTGCCCATAGCAACCAATCAGATTCCACCTTTCATTTTTCACAGCTACTTGAAAGGAGGAATCTGATTGGTTGCTATGGGCGACTAAGCCAGTTCTACTTTACACCAGTTTGATAAGTCTCCCCGTAAGTACATAAAGGACTATAACCAACTAGGACAAATATGAACATTTCAGATTGCTTAACAATATTGAGCGGGACAGAATAGAGAGTGTAGGTTTTAGAAGATAGGGGGCAATGAGAATGGGATATCAAATACAGCTATTTGCTGTCAATCACTGCGTTTTTATAATTCAACAAAGAGGGCTGCAGAGACGTACAAAATGACGAAAATACATCAAATGTCATCTCAAAGCTAACAAAGATCTTACTAAATCCTCTCTGGGAGACAGTGTTGGGAAAGCTTTAATCTCCTCAACATACTCTTGTAAGGACGCACGGAGGGGAGGGAGGTGGAATTAATCGCACTGAACAAAGTTGTTAATATGATCCCAGTTCTCTGCTTGACGAAGATGAAAGAGCAACACAGACAATCATGATGCCTTCCCAAGATAGGAGAATTCATGGTTCCCTCCCCCCAAAAAATGTAAAGAGCTTAACCCCTTACAAAACGAAATAGGTGAAATACATCTCCAACCGACGGCAGTAAAGCTTAAAGGGGTATTCTCATCTCACAAATGTAGTTTGTATAGTTAGATATAGCCATACCAATATTATTACTAATAGAATGTATTTATATAAAATGTACCGTTTAGAAGATTTGCCTATTTGTATATCCATTGTCCCAAACACATCAGTCCGGCCATTGCCCCTAGTTACGGCCACCATGGCCATGTAGTAGTGGTGGTCGGCTTACTCCTTTTCAAACCCGCTCTGAGGTAACTGCTGTATTGTGAACGCACATTACATGAGCATGCGGAGACACATCTTAGGGTTGTAGCATTTTTGTCTGCGCTTCCAAAACGCAGAGAAACGGATCCTGTTCCAAGATCAATTCATCTCTATGGAGCAGGATCCGTTTATAAAGTCTGTGTTTTAGACAGATCCTGACTAAATGTGAAAGTACCCTAAGATGTGTCTCTGCATGCTCATGTAATGTGCGTTCACAATACAGCAGTTACCTCAGAGCGGGTTTGAAAAGGAGCAAGCTGACCACCACTACTACATGGCCATGGTGGTCGTAACTAGGGGCAACAGCCTGATTGATGTGTGTGGGACAACGGAAATAGAAATAGGAAAATCTTCTAAACGGTACATTTTATATAAATACATTCTATTAGTAATAATATTGGTATGGCTATATCTAACTATACAGACTACATTTGTGAGATGGGAATACCCCTTTAAGGTCTGTGCTTTCCACACGAATGTGACAAGGAAAGGGTCACAGGTTCAGCATTAAAGCTCAATGTACAGAAAGTCTTCTACTCAATACCTGCAAGGGGTAGTCCTCTGGGAACTCCAGCAAAATCTCAATTTCCTTCAGGTCAAATGGCTGTGGAAGAAATAAATAAATGCATTAGTTTATGATCCTAGTGATTAGTGAGGGGATGAAGGATCCAGATGACAAGCAGTCATGATGTTTGGGTGACGACTGGGTTTTGAACAGAGAAGAAAAACTCCAACCGGAAAAACTGAAGGATACAGATGAGGGAGGCTAGTACATAAAAGGGGTATGCCATGACTGATTTAAAAAATGTAAATCAGACATCATATAGTACATGACAATCTCTTTCTAACAAAGCTAGAACCAGCCCTGTACCTCACATGGATCCAGAGATCTCCCCATTCATTGCTCCTATTGTTCTGCTAGATTGAGGTTAGGCTGGCAGCTCAGGGGTGTGTGTCCTTTACGGGGATGGGCAGCTCTCTCTACCTATCACATCTCAGGGGGTGTGTCCTTTACGGGGATGGGCAGCTCTCTCTACTTATCACATCTCAGGGGGTGTGTCCTGTCTTCTGCAGCTCTTTCCCAATAACTGCCATAGCTTCTAACAGAGGATAGGGCTGGTGGCCATTGAAGATTTAAACTGAGTGCATGCGACCACCTCAGTAAGGTGGATGGAGAAACAGCAGGTGGCGCGATACAGATACATTTTATTGAATGGCTCAGTGCCTATACTAAATGTTTAATTACATGCAATTACAAAAGCATCCAGATCCAAGAGCTGGTTTGAAAAATGTAGAATATTTTTCGTGCCACAACCCCTTTAACAAATATGACAAGTAAAAAAAAACTGTCCATTTTGCCCTTTACGACAGCAGTTTTTTTCATCTCTGTAGGAGCTTTTCATTTTTCTTTCAACATAGCATTATGAGGGCTTGCTTTTGTGGGACAAGTTATATTTTTCAATGGTACCAATTTTGAGTACCCGTAACTCACTTATTACCTTTTATAAATTTTTCGGGGAGAAGGGAGAATTCTGCTATTATTTTTTTTTTAATCTTAATGCTTCATTACTGGGTGATTTTCCATTTTAGCATTTTCATTTTTTGCTCCCTTCCCTTCTAGAGCCATACATTTTTTTTTTTTTTGTCCGTACACATGGTTACATGAGGGGTTGTTATTTGTGCGATACATTGTACTTTCGACTATCACCATTTAATATTAAATATAATGTATTGGGAAGCTGGAAAAAAATTCCAAATGAGGTGGAACTGAAAAAAAAAAAAAGAAACGCAATTCTATCACCACAGTACAGAGTTTCCTATGCGGTAAAACTGACCTTTTACCTTCATTCTCTGGGTTTACAGCGATACCACATTTATAGCTATTCTTATGTTTTAATACTTTAAAAAAATTGAAAAAAAAAATTATTTATTTGCATCCTCATATTCTGATCCCAATAAATGTTTAATAGTTATGTCTACAGAGTTTTAGGACGGCTCATTTTTTGCAGAGCGATGTGCAGTTTTTATTGATACCACACTGGAGTGTGTATGACTTGATCACTTTTTATTTTTATTTTTTTGGTGGGGAGGGGGATGTGAAGTGACAAGAAATTCAGAATTTTTTTTTCTTTTCACTGTATGGGATAAATATGTCAATATTTTAATAGTACAGGCGTTTTGGGACACAGTGGTGCAAAGGATTTTTTTTTATTGTTGATTACTATTTTTATTTTATTTTTTTTAAATGTTTATATTTTTTACATGTCCCATTAGGGGTCTTGAATATGCAATCTTCAGATAGCTTCTCCTATACACAGAAATGAATTGCCATATTTTTTCCTCCAAAAGTGGGGGAAAATGGCAGTGCATCTTATAAAGCGAATACTAATGAGCACTTCCATTATGCAAGCGCTCATTAGTACACAGTAGGAATGGGGAGCGGTGAATATAGCGCGCCTGGTTGTTGGCTTTACCCACCACTCCTTGGTCTTCTGGCATGGCCTCGCTGTATCCTGACTGCATACAGCCTCTATATGTAGCGTGCATGTGGGCAAACTATGACCTGATGATTTGACACGTCAGGTCACCATACAGCAATGTAGGAACAGCTCACTAGATCTTACCTCATTAGAGAGGTAAGTTATTTTTTTTTTTATATCTGATCTAAGGTCTGATGAGGATTGGGGTTCCAATCTGAGGTCTGATGAAAATAGTTTCTTCTCATTTTCCTCTTCTAAAACATAGGTGCATATTATGGTCATGTGTGACTTATAGAGCAAAAAAATATGGTATCTTTGCAATGTATGGGAGATTCTCTATATTCCTATGGAGCCCTGTCACCTGCAATATCTACAGCTGTAATACTCTTGGATTTTACAGACAGCTTCGTGGATATCAGGGAAGCTGGTCTGTTAGGGTCCTGGGGAGCTGCGGAAAGCTATCAAGGCATCTGAAGAGGTTAAATGTCTGTGATCGGCATTAATGCCAATTGCAGACATTGCCTGCTAGTTAACACAGCAGAAACCCAGCAACTGTGACGCCTGCTACACTCTACAGCAGACACGCATCTCAGGCGGAAATAGCTCAAACGGATGCCAAATGTGAATAACTGATGCACAGGATCCATTTTTTCTTTTTCTGTTCTTCTACAAAATAAGGATGTTGCCTTTTTTTAAACCACTCCTGATTATATCTTCAAAAATTGCTTCAAAAAACCTCAATGTGTGGTTCACCCCCCCCCCCCCTTCCTTTTCTGTGGGTCATAACATTTATCCCAATATCAGACATGTGGAGGGTGTGACCCCACGATGCAGCTGGCCACATGCAGCCAAATCACGCCCATCAACTACATAAGGGCTCTAGCACACGACCTTATGTATTTTGCAGTCCACAAAACACGGATGCACAAAAAATATGTATGAGGTATGTGTGCATTCCGTATATTGAAGAACGGAACAGCTGGACCCTAATAGAACAGTCCTATCCTTGTCCGTAATGCGGACAATAACAGGACACTATTTTTTGTGGAACCTCCATGTGGACATATGAAAATCGAATGCAAATGGAGTAATTTCCAGTTTTTACACTTTATTTCTACTTTAATTATTATGGAAAATCATGATAAAGTAAGGTGGCAATAAGAAGTTGAAAAATACAGTAAATGTCTTTGTCAATTTTTTTTATGGAAGTCACTGATTTACATTTGCACCAGCTATGATGTGACATCAGGGAGATAAATATGTGTACCATGCCTATTAAGTGGCACCCCACTAAAAAATGTATATCAAATGTTAAAAGATACAATAGGTTTACCAAGAAGCCCATATAAAGTATTCCAGCACATGAGCAGTTCTTAATATTAATATATTCCACAAGCAGGCTCCACAGTATTGTAACTTCCCTATGAATCTCCTAATGATTTTTACTAAATTGATTTATTCTAGTCGCCAGTCAAGTATATGAAACAATGTAGGTTTTACATGGGGGAATCTTTCATCATGTGCACTCTAGCACATCTCACAATGCAAATCTGCTTAATGGCGCATTGGAAACATTTATCAGGGCAAGGATGTCAGCTTTTTTGAGTAATTACATTAAAAGCAATGGCGTTCATGCAGAACACCGTACTTAACAATACCTGTTACTAGTGATGAGTGAACTTGTGTATTCAAGTTCAGTGTACAAGGTTTAGGTTATGGATTCCGCTACCATGGACCATTACGCCCCTTGCAGACAAGCGTGGGTCACACTCCTAGTCCACATTGCAGTTCCTGGCCTGAACTCCCAGCACTGATGGGATCACATAGCATTATATTGATTTATGATGCTATGTAACCCTTACAGTTCTGGAATGTATTAGATGAAACTGACATAACGCTGTTAGTGTTATCTAATACATTCCAGAACTTAAAGGGTTACACAGCATCATAAATCAATATAATGCTATGTGACCTGTCAGTGCCGGGATCTGCGATGCGGACTAGCAGCGTGACCCACGCTTGTCTGCAAGGGGCCTAAGTTATAGTCAGTGGTAGCGGAATCCATAGCAGGATTCTTAGATAACCCGAACCTTGTACGCTGAACTTGAATACACAAGTTCACTCATCCCTACCTGTTACTGCATCTAATGAAGGGGGCATGGCTTCCCAGCTGAACTGTACACTACAACCGAGCAGGGATCTCTTGCCTGTTTCTCACTAACTTAGGTTGAGACTAGGGACAAGAGAATTGACTTTGGATGGTGCACAAGAAACAAACCAGAGTTGGTACCAAAGTTTTTTACAGAAATAATTAATTCCCAAAGTTATTACATTAAGTCTCGCATGACTTCGCGAAGTAGTAACTCCAGCTCATCGCAGCGGATACATTCTATTACCGTACGGAGCAGGAACTTTGTAGCGAATCGGCCTCGGATGCATCATCCGATATCGATTTGCTCATCTCTAGTTGAGGCAGTTGCTATAAAACTGCCTTACACCTGAATCGGGGTCTGTTATCAACCTGCTTCTTTTGGTGTTTGCTAAAAAGGACTTTTTGATTATTCTTTTGCCTTTAAAGGACATCTGTCAGCAGATTTGTACCTATGACATTGGTTGACCTGTTATTTTGTTATTATGTGCACTTGGCAGCTGAAGACATCTGTGTTGGTTCAATGTTCATATGTGCCCACATTACTGAGTCTACAACTGCCGTGCCCTCTGCACTTTGATTGACAGGGCCCGGTATAATCACATTTTCACTGCCTGGCTGGCTGCCAAGAGCACATGTAACAGGTCAGCCAGTTTCATAGGTGCAAAACTTCTGACAGATGTCCTTTTTTGTTTCTGTGCCTCTAACATTCGTTTCAATGGTGCTGTGCTGTCCGCATCCGTATGTCCGTTCAACGCCCCAACAAAAAAAGGAAACACGTCCTATTCTTGTCAACATAGTGTGGACCGCAAAAACGGATACGGTCATGTGCATGAGGCCTTATGCTGGGGATTTCCACTTCGGATTTAAACCCTTGCAATGCAGAAATCCACAGCTAAACTGAAGCCAAATCTGCATCCAGGTTTTGCCACAGATCCACTGCAGATTTTTTGCACCACAATATGTCCCATGTGAACAGACCCTTTAGCGAACTAAGGCACAGGAGGTCTGTAAAAAAAAATCCACAAAATACGTGCATTTTCAGCATTTTTCTGTCTATATTTTCTATCATTTGCAGAACAACCACACAGGTCTGCCAAAAATAGGAATGTGTGCATGGCCCTTATAGAAATGATTGGGTGAATGTACTATCCGCAAAAAACGTGGATAGCACACGTATAAAGCATGAAGCCTTAGAAATGAGGTATTTATTAATAAAAACAAGACTATCATGGATCAGATCTATTCGCTCACCCAATCTGGATCCGTAGGCTCCACAGTTATCCTATAATATGTAACTTTTCCATCCTCTCTCTCTTGGATGATCAGTTTGTCCTTAGGAAATCGCTTCAAAAGTTGAGAAACTTCCGTCTCTCTAAGCTTAGCGGCCAACTCTCCAGTTAGATCTGCAAACTTTATCTCTTTTGGAATAACTGATGGTCGCTCCACCTTAGCTCTACTAGGTGGCTTCTTGTTTCCAGAGAAATTATCATGTACAGCTGGAAGCTTCTGAGGATGCCAAAACCTGCAGTTCTGATCCATGGAGCAGTATCCTGAAGCAAAGTACCGGCAGAGCTTTCTGTTTCGATGCTGCTTGTGGAGTGGCTCAGGGTGGTCCTTTGGTGGGACAGGGTTCAGCTCATCTTTGCCATGTGGAACCAGTTGTTCTGCAACTGGATTCTGCTCCACAGTATTTGCTACGACCGGCTTATTCTTTTTCTCAGGCAGTTTGTGATCTACACGTTGGTGTAGAAATTTGCATCTCCGTCCAAACTGGCAGTAACGTCCCTGGGAGTAGAACCTGCACAAGCGAGGCTGCTGAGCTTGCTGTGCCACCTTCTGACCCTGAGCAGTGTCCTCTTCTGGAAGAGAAGGGAGTTCTGTACTCGGTTCTTCACTTTCGGCCATCGTAATATAGAAGAACGCAGAAGAAACGCAACCTAGAGTGAATCATACAAGACTACGGTCAGCAGTGCTTTACGTCTACAAACCATTATCACGGTCATCTGTTATCTGCTATGCTGGCCACAAACCAAAAGATATTTATGACTTATCCCCAGTATAGGTCATCAGTATCAGATCTGTAGGGATGCAACATACGGGACTTGGACAAAGGCCTTAAATCGATGCAGCCACTTCCCTGGCCAGTGACATCACGTTCATCAGTCACAGTGCTCCAGACTAAACAAAAAAAATACCTAGGAGCCATTGGCTCCTGAACTGAAAAATTTAGGAGCCAAATTATATTTTTGGTCGCCAAATTTAAATACATATAATTATAATTAAAAAAAGACTTGGAGGAGAAGATGGAACGTCCTGCCCATAATAGAACAGTCCGATCCTATTTTTTGGGGGGGAAAGGTGACTAAAAAATGGCGAATTGTGCAGATTTTATTTTATTTTTTTTCTGTTACGTGTTCACCGCATAGGAGATTTTTTAAATATTTTAATAATTTGGACTTTTCGGACGTGGTGATGTGTAAAATGTTTATTTATTGTTAATTTATTTTATATGTAAAATTGGGAAAGGGGGTGATTAAGGGGCTGTTCAGACGGCTAAAGTATTGCGCATCTGCAAAAATGCGGATCCGCAATACCACGGAAAACACGGCCGGGCACCCCGTTCAAAATGCCTATTCTTGTCCGCTGTTGTGAACAAGAATAGGACATGTTCTGTAATTTCTTGTGGAGCCGCGGCAAGTTAGCACGCCACCCACTGAAGTGAATGCGGCCGCATCTATTCTGCAAAATTGCGGAATAGATGCGGGCGCATAGGACCCTTAAACTTAATATATTGGGGCTTTTTTTTAGAACTCTTGTCCTATGCACCCTAATAGAGCTCTATTAGGGTGCATAGGACTTACACTATTCCTGCTGCCCTGTGCATAGTGCACACAGCAACAGGGAGCTTACCATGGCAGCCAGGACTTCAGTAGGGTCCTGGTTGCCATGGTAACCGATCGGAGCCCCGCGATTACACTGCTGGGGCTCCGATAGGAATCTACCACTGCCACCAATGAAGGGGGGGGGGGGTCGCCTGTGGCCACTGCGCCACCAATGAGAATAACAACTGTGGGGGGGGTGGGGGCGCACTGCACCACCAATGAGGCTAGTAACTTGGGGGGGTGGGGGAAAGGGCGCACCGCACCACCAATGAGACTAATAACTGGGGGGGGGGGGCTGGGGGGAAAGGGTGCATTGCGCCACCAATGAGGCTAATAACTGGGGGGGGGGGGGGGGGGCTGGGGGAAAGGGTGCATTGCGCCACCAATGAGGCTAATAACTGGGGGGGGGAGCTGGGGGAAAGGGCACACTGCACCACCAATGAATATAAAGCACATTAAATAGTGTATAGGAGGCAGCGGTATAACATATCCAGCCTCAATAGCAAGGTGTGCGATCCGTGGCAATTAACCGCTCAGGTGCCACGTTGCCCTGTTATTGAGGCCGGGTATGTCATACCATTGCCTCCTATACTTAAACTAATGTGCTTTACATTCATTTTTTTTTTTACTTTTTATTTAATCACTTTTAGCCCCCTAGGGGCTAGAACCTGGGATCTTTTAATTCCTTGTCCTATGCAGCCTAATAGAACTCTATTAGGGTGCATAGGACTTATACTCTCCCTGCTACCCTGGGCTTTGTGCACACGGCAGCGGGGAGCTTACCATGGCAGCCAGGACAGAAGCGTCCTGGTTACCATGGTAACCGATTGGAGCCCCGCAATTACACTGTTGGGGCTCCGATTGGAACAGCCACTGAACCACCAATGAAGAGGTGGAGGGGGGGGAGGGGCCCTGTGGCCACTGCCAACAATGTTTACTATACTGGGGGTTGGGGGGGAGGGCGCACTGCGCCACCAATGATGATAACTCTGTTTAATAAAGGTACATGAGCGGGTGTTGGCACGGAATCACATAGCCGGCACCCGACCTGTATTATAGGGAGCTGCAATCAGCGGTAGTTAACCCCCTCAGGTGCGGCACCTGAGGGGTTAACTGCGGCGTATGGGAGCTCCCTATAATACAGGTCGGGTGCCGGCTATGTGATTCTGCTCCAGCACCCTCTCCTGTACCTTTATTAAACAGAGTTATCATCATTGGTGGCGCAGTGCGCCCTCCCATTGGTGGCAGTGGCAACAGCAGCACAGGGGGGAGGGAGAGCTTCCTTCTCTCCTGTGCTGCTGAGGGAACATGGAGCGCGCTGACAGCAGTGCGCACCATGTTCTCCGATAGTAGGCTGTGCAGTAGGGCAGCCTAGTATCGGTAAATGCTGGGTCAAGGCGCAAATGGTCTAGGGTCTAGGCGCAAAAAGTATTGTCGCCATTTGTAAATTCCAAGTCGCACTGGCGACCATTTTGGTCGCCATCTGGAGCCCCGAGTCACATGGCCTAATTGTAGCTCAGCCCCATTCAAGTCAATGGGGCTGAGCTGCAATACCAAGCTCTGCCACTGTACAATGTACAGCGCTGTTCTTGGAAAGCTGTGGGGAACCAGAGTTCCCATAAGCACAGCTGATCAGCAGCGATGCCAAGATTCGTACTCCTGCTGACATGATAATGATGACCTGAGGATAAGTCATCATTATATTTTACAGGATAACCTTCAAGGCTGTGTTCACATCTGCACTGCGTACAGATCCGACTCTTGGCACCCATGCCAATCAGCTGTCTGAAAAGGCTGTGGTGCTCCTGTGAGCGCCGTGACTTCTCCAAGGCCAGTGATGTCATTGTACATCAGACACATTGTACATCAGGCACATTCAGTCCCATTCAAGTGAATAGCTGCAATACCAAGAACAGCGGTGGACGGCGCTAAGGCTACGTTCACATCAGCGCTTAGTTTTCCGTTCTTCTGATCCATGAGAAGAACAGAAAAATATAAAAAATGGATCCTTTATTTTCAGCAGCCGACCATTGTGCTCATTTTGCATCCTTTTTGTCAATTCCTTCAAAGATCCGTTATTTAACAAGAAGAAGTCCTCCATGCATGACCTTTTACTTCTAAGAGAAGATCTCTGACAGAAATGACCACAATGGATGCTGACAAAGGATCCATTTTTTTCTGCTCTTCTGAAGGAACGGAAAACTAAACGGTGATGTGAACGTGGCCTAAGCTTGGTAGGCTGCAGCGCTCACCGGAGAAAATCCCTTTAAATAAACCCTATAATTCCATTAAAGGGGTTGTCCCCTATCAAAGCGTACGGGTGCTATTAAGGGAGGACCCTCTATTAGGGTGCTGGCACACAGTGCAGTTTAGCTGCCTCGTTAACCCCTAGTGTTCTGCATTGTGGGAATGATTTAATTAATTTCAGCTGGTTCCAATAAAAAACTGGATCCTGAATGCATGTCAGAACAGCACTGGGTGCCAGCACCCTAAGGCAGGGTGGAGAGCAACTGCAGTGGGCTTGGCCCAGGGATGAGGGGTGTCTCTGAAAAGTAATGCTACCACTTAATATTACTGCTTTGCTAATCAGTAGCCAGTTATTCTGACAATTTTCTTTGCAGTCCCCAGAAGACGGAAAATCTGCGCCTATTTCTTCTGCTAGTCGCTAGATAGCTAGTAGTGACATAGTATTAGATAGCTAGTAGTGACATAGTATTAGATAGCTAGTAGTGACATAGTATTAGATAGCTAGTAGTGACATAGTATTAGATAGCTAGTAGAGATAATGTATTAGATAGCTAGTAGTGACATAGTATTAGATAGCTAGTAGAGATAATGTATTAGATAGCTAGTAGTGACATAGTATTAGATAGCTAGTAGTGACATAGTATTAGATGCCTAGTAGTGACATAGTATTAGATCCCTAGTAGTGACATAGTATTAGATAGCTAGTAGAGATAATGTATTAGATAGCTAGTAGTGACATAGTATTAGATAGCTAGTAGTGACATAGTATTAGATAGCTAGTAGTGACATAGTATTAGATCCCTAGTAGTGACATAGTATTAAATTTCTAGTGATAGATATAATATTAGATAACTAGTGATAGTATTAGATATCTAGTTATAGACCGTATTAGCTAGCTAGTGATAGAAAGCCATGAGAAGATGGCAGTCTTGTGGAAGCGGGCGGGCGGCAGGCAGGCTCAGTCCTGTCATGTACTGCAGCGGTGACAGCAGTAATCAGCAGTCGTCTTCTGCACAGTATGGACCATATAGTTGTAACTTTCTCCCCATATAGGGAGCGCAGCCTCCTGAACACACCCGAAGGCCATACAATACAAGCCTATTCAGTAAGCTCTGTCTATGTGTACTCTTCTGAGCGAGCTGTGCCTGTCACACGCACTGACTGCACTCCTGACAAACACTGGTTCTTCCAGTCCCCGGCTGTAAGCAGCTTCTGTCACCCACCTGCACGCTGGTACGGCACGTAAACCAGTCCCCCTGAGCAACCTTGTCCTTCTCTGTGAACTTCCTCGACAGTGTGCGCAGACGCCGTTGGTTCCGTGTCTCTACAGGGCTGTGCGGTTCTCCCTCTCTTATTATTACACAATACTCAGCACACAGCCATTTTATCAGTCCTATCATATACAGCAACGTATGCAGCAACGCCGTACACATACCACACCTCAGGCTAAGCACCGAGGGGCTCACAAATCAGTCCTATCAGTCTCTTTTATCTTTGTCTTTAAAGGGGTATTCCCATCTCACAAATGTAGTTTGTATAGTTAGATATAGCCATACCAATATTATTACTAATAGGGTGACCAGATCTGAAATTCCTAAAAGGAGGACACCTTTTTTTTCGGGGGGCGGGGGGAGGAATTGGCGGTTGACCATTACATATACCCCAGGGAATGGGGACCCGAACTTCCCTTTATTATTTTCCGTTATAACATGGTTATAACAGAAAATAATTGTTAAAGTGGCCTTTAGGGGTTAAAAATAATTTAAAAAAACCTCACCTTGTTCGCGCAGCCGGTGTCTTCTTTCCCCTGCAAAACGTTTTTAACCCCTAAAGGCCACTTTAACTATTATTTTCTGTTATAACCATGTTAGAACGGAAAATAATAAAGGGAAGTTCGGGTCATTTTAACAGTTAAAATGATTTTGTTCGACTGCCTCAAACAGTTTGAGGCAGTCGATCAAAATCCCGGACGATTTTTAAATTCCCCCCGGACATTTTTTTAGGTCCCAAAAGTAGGACATGTCCGGGGAAAAGAGGACGTCTGGTCACCCTATAATAGAATGTTTTTATATAAAATGTACCATTTAGAAGATTTGCCTATTTGTATATCCATCGTCCCACACACCAGTCAGGCCGTTACCCCTAGTTACGGCCACCGCAGCCATGTAGAAGTGGTGGCCGGCTTGCTCCTGTTCAAACCTGCTCTGAGGTAACTGCTGTATTGTGAACACACATTGCATGAGCATGCGGAGGAGGCACTTAATCTTAATGTACTTTCACATCTGTGTTTTGGACGCTTCCAGTCCAAAACACAATGGTCAGGATCCGTCCAAAACGCAGACTTTATAAACGGATCCTGCTCCATAGAGATGAATTGTCAGTGAGGAGCAAATGCTGGGCTGACAGACTAGAGAAGATCTGAGTAGAGTATTGCACAAGAACAGGTAGGGGGAAGATCCTGTGTGTATCAGGTACAGGTGGGACTTGTAGTCCTACACATACAACATACTGCTGAGTATCCTAGCAGGCAGATATGTCACTCAGGGCAGCACTTGTATTCACTCCCTTTGCAGAGCCGGGGGAGGGGCAGAGATTGTTGTTATTGCATGTAAACCAAGGCCAGAAGAGAACCAGAGAAATGAGGAAATATATATTTGTCTTTGTTCTCCTAATCTATGACAAGGCCCAGACTCATCATAAGGCTTCTTTCACACTCGCGTTAGGCTTGTCCGGCAGGGGAACAGCCTTCTGGATCCATACTAACTTTTGCACGCGCGTGCTGCCAGACATCGGCCCTGGCCCCATTCACTATATAGAGGATGGGCCGGAGATCTGGCCACAGCACAGCAAACATGCAGAGAGGCAGGCGGACGGACAAAAAACGCAAAATGTGGTGTCCATGCACCTGGAGTAGTTTTCACTTCGCAAAAACGCCAGTGTGACAAAATATTTTCACACAGGTGTTTAAAAATACAAAAAGGATCTACAGAGCAAATATATTTTGACCTTATTTATCATAGGAAAAGTCCCAAAAAATTGTCTTCACTCCTATGTCAGAAAGTGATAGTTTGCCTGTGCTAAATTTAACAAGAGCTGTGCTAAATTTGGTGCATGTAATGTTACCTTTACGCAAACATACAAATGTCCATTGTTGATAAATCAGGGCCTATGTTTTTTCCGCTTTTTTTTTTTTTAACACTGAAATTTGTTCATTTTTTTAAATTTTTTTTTACAAATGTTTATTGGAGGTGGTGTTTTTCACATAATGGGGGTCATTTATCAAAGAGGCTTTTAACACCAGTCTTTCATAGACCCCGCGCTGCCAGAGGATACGCCTAATTTATGACGAGACGTAGGCCTCATGATAAATTAGGCGCTCCTCTGAAAGCGGATGCAACTGGAGTGAAATCTACTCTAGCCAGTGAATGGGGTAGTTCTCACATCACTTTTATGTCTGTTTCCAGGCGTAAAAAAATATTGAATTTTCTGGAGCCGATGATCAAGCCCTAACCCGGCTCTCACCACAACTGCCCCACACTCCCAATATTTTATTGCACAGGTGTTTAAAAAGCCACAAAGAGGGGTCTTGAGATTTTTTTCCACCAAAAACTGGCATAATGAACTTAGTAAAACACCTCCAATGTTCTCTAGCATTTTTTTTTCAAACTTTTCCCTTCTTAGGGCTCATGCACACGAACTTATTCTCTTTCCGTGTCCGTTCAGTTTTTTTTGCGGACCGTATGTGGAACCATTCACTTCTATGGGTCCGCAAAAAAATAGGAATGTACTCAGTGTGCAATCCGTGTCTGTATGTCCGCAAGGTCGTTCCGCAAAAAAGTAGTGCTTGTCCTATTATTGTCCGCAAATAACGGTCCGTGGCCCAATAGAAGTCCGCAAAAAATACGGAATGCACACGGAACGTCACCATATTTCATCAGTTTTTTGCGGATCCATGCTATAGATTATTAGGCCATGCCCACAATAGCCATGTGCTTCAGCTTGTAAATAAAGCTTGGCAGACAGGGGAACTCAATTCACGGAAAATGGTGCACTGCAGCGGAAAATGCAGTTGACAATATATGGCTAAACCCTCACTCTGATGTTAAAATGAGACTTTCGCCAGTATATCCTTATATCAAAGACATACCGGAGCCCGAGCACCGCGTCAAGGTATCTCAGTTGGCACGGGACCTAACGCTATCCCTGATATGGTATAGATAATGACAGATAGGTGCATGAGGTCCGAAACACAGCGACCAGCTCCCAGTTACCTCCAGCGTGAAATCACACATACGGTGGGAGGAGGGGCGGAGGCTGTATTTCCCACATTGCCCTGACGTCATGTGACCCAGTGTGCACCTGAATGTTACCCATTAGTAAAATCAAGGCACATTCAACCTGGAGTTGCCACGCCTCCAGGAATAAACGTACAAACAAACTCACGGAAAAAAAAGAGAGTGGTCTCAAATGGCAGAACATGCTCAAAACCCCAATGCTGTAGCGCAGGGCATTGTGGGAAATACAGCCTCCGCCCCTCCTCCCACCGTATGTGTGATTTCACGCTGGAGGTAACTGGGAGCTGGTCGCTGTGTCTCGGACCTCATGCACCTATCTGTCATTATCTATACCATAGCAGGGATAGCGTAGGTCCCGATGCCAACTGAGATACCTTGACGCAGTGCTCGGGCTCCGGTATGTCTTTGATATAAGGATATACTGGCGAAAGTCTCATTTTAACATCAGAGTGAGGGTTTAGCCATATATTGGCAACTGCATTTTCCGCTGCAGTGCACCATTTTCCGTGAATTGTTTTTCTATGTAGATTGTCGCATCCGCACATTTATCTACCCTGTGTAGTATGTTTTTGTGGTACATGTGGTCCGCTGCCGGCATCCTCCATTGTATGCATTTTTTACTGGGGATTACGTTCGGCAGCGGGCCACATGTGAGGGATCTGCTCCCCCAGTTATATGCGCTACAGCATTGGGGTTTTGAGCATGTTCTGCCATTTGAGACCACTCTTTTTTTTCCGTGAGATAGGGGAACTGCCTTAAAAGATTAACTCTTTCTTGCCTAAATTTGTATTCAGGATACGATCCGCATAAAAAACGGAACGGAAACGGAAGCAATACGGATGTGTTTTGTAAAATCACGGAACGGATACGGAATGAATACAGGGGGAACAAAACCTCAGAAACGGAACAACAGATCCGTGAAAAACGGACCGTTAAATACATACGGTCGTGTGCATGAGGCCTTAGGCCTCTTTCACACGAACATTGTGTTTTGCGGTCCGCAAATTGCGGATCCGCAAAAACAACGGATGGCATCCGTGTGCATTCCGTAGTTTGCGGAACGGAACAGCTGGCCCCTAATAGAACAGTACTATTCTTGTCCGTAACACGTGTGCTGTCCGCATTTTTTGCGGGCCCATAGAAATGAATGGGTCCGCATTTTTCATGTGAAAAATGCGGATCGGAGCCCGCAAAAAATACTGTCGTGTGAAAGGGGCCTTAAAGAGAGGTTTATGGGACAACGCCTGATAAAATGCCAAATCCAGGGTGAGCTATGTTTTGAAAAACATAGCCTTTGGAGCAGCCAATTATGATAGCAGGGCATACAGAGAAAATCCCACGCACTTTTTCTTTTGTTTTACTGGGGAGCCCCCATTAAAACATCAGTGCACACAGGAGACTCCAACAAAAGCCATTGAATAGCCATATACTGTAGTAGAATAAATTGTTCATTGGCCACAATGGGTTTCTTTTTTTAGATTTTTATTTTTTTTTTTTTTAAAACAAGGTATGCAGCCCTAAAGGTACGCTTGACAAATATGCCAAAGTAGAACTTGAACACAGTCTGCACAGAACTTGAATCTGACAATTCCATAGTGTGTTTAAAATCACAGTTCAGCTAAATGTACAAAAAGAAACAGAGTGGCGCGCCAATGTGCCTAATTAAAATGTATGAAGAAAGGGATAAAAACAAAGTAATGCGCTTACCCCTAGTGGATGTGTAAAGCCACAACCACTATAATGAGCTTCGCTGGTTTTTAGGATCACCGACCAGCATAACGGTATTGGTGTGAAGTCCTGTGACTGCAGCCACGATCCAAAATATGCACGCTGGGAGAAGGTTCCGAGGAGCCCGTAGGTACAATGAAGCAGAAGAGTGGACCGTCCGTCTGGGCGCTGTCACTGGACAAAGACTACACCCAGGTATAATGATGTGCTGCTGACTGAGCATGTAATCTTAATGAGTCTGCAGACGCATCCGAGATAAAATTCACTGCTTTAAATAGTAGGAAAAACTGACAATAAAAAAGTGAAGTTTTTTCTTGAACATGTGATTCTAACTCCTGTAACCATGACTTCAAAGATCTAGCAGTAGATGCAGTGGCTACATTCGGTTTAAAGGGAACCTGTCACCTCAATAACACACATAAAACTGCCAGCATTACCTCATAGTAGCCCCCAGTGTGTTACTAATCATGCCTTTGATCCAGTAATTTGATCCCCCCAAACGTGATAAAAACGATCTTTTAAGCGCCATCAGCGCTATCTTTCCAGTCAGCTTGAAGTCAAAGGGGCAGCGGCCTCCTTGCTTCAAGTCAAGCAAAGCACGCCCCTTCGCGCGCAGGGGCGTACAGGCAAGTGCTCGCTGGAACTGCCGGGGCCTGCACAGTGTGCAGATGAAATCCGACTAAGTGCCGGAGCCGGGATCGCGCAGCAACAAGGAGCGCACCGCGCATGCGCGAGACTTGCGCAATCCCTGGCCACACAAATGGATGTTAATCACAGGCAAGAGAGGCGGGTAAGGGGTGTGCTTTGCTTGACTTGAAGCAAGGAGGCTGCTGCCTCCTTGACTTCAAGCTGACAAGAAAGATAGCGCTGATGGCGCTTAAAACATCGTTTTTATCAAGTTTGGGGGATCAAAGGCATGATTAGTAACACACTGGGGGCTACTAAAAGGTAATGCTGGCTGTTTTATGTGTGTTATTGAGGTGACAGGTTCACTTTAACCCTTTCAGTACCAGAGGTTTTTTTGGTTTTGCGTTTTCATTTTTCTTCCCTATTTTGTGTGAGCCCTAACTTTTTTTTATATTTTTGTTCACATAGCTGTATGGGGGCTTATTTTTTGCGGGACAAGTTTTACTTTCTAATGCCGCCATTAATTATGGCATAAAATGTAGTGAGAAACGGTAAAAAAAATCCAAATAGGGGGGAATTTGAAAAAAACACAATTCCGCCACCGTTTTCCGGGTTTTGTTCCCACTTGCGGCAAAACCATGCCCTTCGTTCTCTGAGTCAGTACGATTACAATGATACCCCATATGTGTAGGTTTGTTATGTTTAAATAGTGTAAAAATAAATTTAAACTTTGAAAAAAAACATTTTCATCGTCATATTCTGACCCCCATAACTTTTTTATTTGTTACATCCAATGAGCTGTTTAGGGACTCATTTTTTGCGGGACAATCCATAATTTTTATTGATACCATTTTGGAGCGTGCGTGACTTTTTGATCACATTTTATTACATTTTTGTGGGTAAGAGAAGTAGTGAAAAAATGGTAAATTGAACGTTTTGACCCTTTGTTCCATCATGCAATTCGTCGTATTGGAAATTTTTGGGATATTGTAAAAGTACGGGCGTTTTCGGTCACGGTGATACCCATGATGTTTATATTCATTGTTATTTAGGTATTTATTTTTTTAATTATACAGAAATTATACAGATTTAATATTTATTTATATTTTTTATATATTTAACTTTTTTTTATTTTTTGATTATTTTAAGGCTCATATATGAGCATATAGATAATGTTTTTAATTTTTCATTTTGAGCAATCAGGGATTTTTAAAACTCAATTTTAAGTCCCTTTTGCTCATTTCTTATCCAGGCCTGCCATCTGGTGGCCAAAATAAGAATTGCAGATTGAAAGCTATAAACCTCATCAGCAGGTTTACAGCTTTCAGATCCTGTGCAGATACCCCGATTGACCACACGGGGCATCTGCATATGATCACGGCATCTAATGCCTTTAGTTACCGATCGCCTATATCGGTAAGTAGCGGCAAGTCTCTGCTGTTTGAAACAGCAGATACTTGCCAGCCATGACGCCCGCCGCACGTGCGAGCGGGCGGCACGTTCCCACATTGCTCCAGCGCCGTACCATACCGGTTAAAGGCCTGAGTAGATGCTTCCCAAACCTTCTTTGAAGGGGTTGTCTGGGCTTTTTCTGTTGACCTATCCTCAGGATATGCTTTAGATCAGGGATGCCCAACCTGCGGCCCTCCAGAAGTTTCAAAACTACAACTCCCAGCATGCCTGGACAGCCTACAGCCACACACTACCTGGGTCCCCCAATCCTCGCCAGGGGGAGCTGTTGCACCCCTGAGTTTTTGAGCTTCCAGATGTCGTGGTCACATTTGACCTTAGCATCTGAGAGGTTAAATGTGTGTGATTAACCCCTTCGCGACCAGCGCCGTACATGTACGGCGCTGGGGCGATGCGGGCACATGGCGCCCGCTCGCGGGTGCGGCGGGCGTCATGGCCGGCAAGTCTCTGCTGTTTCTAACAGCAGAGACTTGCCGCTACCTACTACATCGGCGGCGTCTTCCGGGTTGACTAGATGCCGTGATCACACGTGATCACGGCATCTAGTTGCGTCTAAACCCGGAAGCGTTCGCTTCCGGGTGGTGTACAGACACCCCGTGTGACCAATCGGGGTGTCTGTACACCATATGAAAACTGTAATCCTCGCTGGTGAGGATTACAGTTTTCAAACTGCAATTCTTATTCTGGCCACTAGATGGCAGGCCAGGATAAGAAATGAGCAATTGATGGTTTTCTGAGCCTATAAAACCCAGAATTGCTCATAAAGAAAAAAAAAAAAAGCCACAATTTATAAGCCCATATTTGAGCTTTCTAATAGTAAAAAAAAAATTAAAAAAAATGTTAAAAAATATATAAAAAATAAAAAAGATGTAAAAGTTCAAATCACCCCCCTTTCCGTATAAGTAAAAAATAAATACCTAAATAACAATAAATATAGACATCATGGGTATCACCGTGACTGAAAACGCCCGTACTTTTAAAATATAAAAAAAAATTCCAATACGGCGAATTGTGTGGCGGAAAAAAGCGTCCAAATGGCGATTTGCCGTTTTTTGTCGCTTTTTTTTTCTAAAAAAAAATTAAATAAAAAGTGATCAAAAAGTCATACACACCCCAGAATGGTATCAATAAAAACTTCAGATCGTCCCGCAAAAAATGAGCCCCCATACAGCTCTGTACACATAAATACCAAAAAGTTATAGGGGTCAAGATTTGACAAGGAAAAAAAAAAAAAAAAAAGGGCAACTTTCTAATTATTTTATCACTATGAAAACGCAGGAAAAACTATACATATTAGGTATTGCCGGATTCGTACTGACCAGTAGAATGAAAGTAACGGATCAGTTTTAATGCACATCGAACGCTGTAAATAAGAAACCCGTAGAACTGTAGCGGAATAGCGTTTTCTTTGCAATTTCACCCGGTTTGGAATTTTTTTCCCGCTTCCCACTACACCGTATGCAATATTAAATGGTGGCGTTGGAAAGTACAACTTGTCCCGCAAAAAACAAGCCCTCATACAGCTATGTGAACAGAAAAATAAAAGAGTTATGGCTGTTTGAAGGCAGGGAGCGCAAAACGAAAATGCAGAACCGAAAAAAGCTCCGGTCGCGAAGGGGTTAAAGGGGTTGTCCAAGTTATTTTTGTGTCCTTTGTATGTTTCTAACTAGGCAAATGTAATGGTTTTTCAATGCACTTACTTTAATTTTAGTGGCCCCCTTTCTCAGATTTCACTGAGGGTCACATGACCTGTGATGTCAGCTTCTCTCCCTGCTCTGCTGATGTTTCCTGTAAAAGCCTGAGGAGCAGATAAGAGTCTGTATAGGAGACGTCACTGGGCAGGCCAAGTCCTCTGCACTGCCGCTCTCTCCCTGGATTCTTTCAGAAAAAACATTAACCTCTTTAGCCAGCACAGACTGAAAGCTGCAGGCAGTGAGGAGCAAATGCTGGGCTGACAGACTAGAGAAGATCTGAGTAGAGTATTGCACAAGAACAGGTAGGGGGAAGATCCTGTGTGTATCAGGTACAGGTGGGACTTGTAGTCCTACACATACAACATACTGCTGAGTATCCTAGCAGGCAGATATGTCACTCAGGGCAGCACTTGTATTCACTCCCTTTGCAGAGCCGGGGGAGGGGCAGAGATTGTTGTTATTGCATGTAAACCAAGGCCAGAAGAGAACCAGAGAAATGAGGAAATATATATTTGTCTTTGTTCTCCTAATCTATGACAAGGCCCAGACTCATCATAAGGCTTCTTTCACACTCGCGTTAGGCTTGTCCGGCAGGGGAACAGCCTTCTGGATCCATACTAACTTTTGCACGCGCGTGCTGCCAGACATCGGCCCTGGCCCCATTCACTATATAGAGGATGGGCCGGAGATCTGGCCACAGCACGGCAAACATGCAGAGAGGCGGACGGACAAAAAACGCAAAATGTGGTGTCCATGCACCTGGAGTAGTTTTCACTTCGCAAAAACGCCAGTGCGACAAAATATTTTCACACAGGTGTTTAAAAATACAAAAAGGGATCTATATATTTTTTGGTGTATTCTACAGAGCAAATATATTTTGACCTTATTTATCATAGGAAAAGTCCCAAAAAATTGTCTTCACTCCTATGTCAGAAAGTGATAGTTTGCCTGTGCTAAATTTAACAAGAGCTGTGCTAAATTTGGTGCATGTAATGTTACCTTTACGCAAACATACAAATGTCCATTGTTGATAAATCAGGGCCTATGTTTTTTCCGCTTTTTTTTTTTTTTACACTGAAATTTGTTCATTTTTTTAATATTTTTTTTTACAAATGTTTATTGGAGGTGGTGTTTTTCACATAATGGGGGTCATTTATCAAAGAGGCTTTTAACACCAGTCTTTCATAGACCCCGCGCTGCCAGAGGATACGCCTAATTTATGACGAGACGTAGGCCTCATGATAAATTAGGCGCTCCTCTGAAAGCGGATGCAACTGGAGTGAAATCTACTCTAGCCAGTGAATGGGGTAGTTCTCACATCACTTTTATGTCTGTTTCCAGGCGTAAAAAAATATTGAATTTTCTGGAGCCGATGATCAAGCCCTAACCCGGCTCTCACCACAACTGCCCCACACTCCCAATATTTTATTGCACAGGTGTTTAAAAAGCCACAAAGAGGGGTCTTGAGATTTTTTTTTCCACCAAAAACTGGCATAATGAACTTAGTAAAACACCTCCAATGTTCTCTAGCATTTTTTTTCAAACTTTTCCCTTCTTAGGGCTCATGCACACGAACTTATTCTCTTTCCGTGTCCGTTCAGTTTTTTTTGCGGACCGTATGTGGAACCATTCACTTCTATGGGTCCGCAAAAAAATAGGAATGTACTCAGTGTGCAATCCGTGTCCGTATGTCCGCAAGGTCGTTCCGCAAAAAAGTAGTGCTTGTCCTATTATTGTCCGCAAATAACGGTCCGTGGCCCAATAGAAGTCCGCAAAAAATACGGAATGCACACGGAACGTCACCGTATTTCATCAGTTTTTTGCGGACCCATGCTATAGATTATTAGGCCATGCCCACAATAGCCATGTGCTTCAGCTTGTAAATAAAGCTTGGCAGACAGGGGAACTGCCTTAAAAAATTAACTCTTTCTTGCCTAAATTTGTATTCAGGATACGATCCGCATAAAAAACGGAACGGAAACGGAAGCAATACGGATGTGTTTTGTAAAATCACGGAACGGATACGGAATGAATACAGGGGGAACAAAACCTCAGAAACGGAACAACGAATCCGTGAAAAACGGACCGTTAAATACATACGGTCGTGTGCATGAGGCCTTAAAGAGCGGTTTATGGGACAACGCCTGATAAAATGCCAAATCCAGGGTGAGCTACGTTTTGAAAAACGGGACAAAACATAGCCTTTGGAGCAGCCAATTATGATAGCAGGGCATACAGAGAAAATCCCACGCACTTTTTCTTTTGTTTTACTGGGGAGCCCCCATTAAAACATCAGTGCACACAGGAGACTCCAACAAAAGCCACTGAATAGCCATATACTGTAGTAGAATAAATTGTTCATTGGTCACAATGGGTTTCTTTTTTAGATTTTTTTTTTTTTAAACAAGGTATGCAGCCCTAAAGGTACGCTTGACAAATATGCCAAAGTAGAACTTGAACACAGTCTGCACAGAACTTGAATCTGACAATTCCATAGTGTGTCTAAAATCACAGTTCAGATAAATGACACTTTTCCTGCTAAAAAGTTCAAACGCCTATAATGTGCTGCTATATGTACCACCAATATACGTTTACAGGATGAACAAGAATTCAACCAATACAGTTTGTCCACATAAATAAAACATGACATTTTTATTGCTAAAAGCATAAAAATAAAAAGCTATTTTTCAATGAAACAGTCTTTTTAAAACCCACAGAAGCACTTAAAGGGCATCTGTCAGCAGATTTGTACCTATGAAACTGACTGACCAGTTACATGCACGCTGGGCAGCTAAACCCATCTGTGTTGATCCTATGTTCATTTGTGTCCATATTGCTGAGAAAAATGAAGTTCTAATATATGCAAATGATCCTCTAGGAGCAAAGGGGGCGTCGTCATTACTCCTAGAGGTTCAGCTCTGTCTGTAATTGCTACGTCCTCTGCACTTTGATTGACAGGGCCAGGCAGGCATGATCACGTTTACACTGCCTGGCCCTATCAAACTGCAGAAGGCAAAACAGTTGCAGAGAGCGCTGAGCCTCTAGGTGTAACGGTAGTGCCCTCGTTGCTCCTAGATTTGCTTATATTAAAGCATAATTTTTCTCAGCCATGCAGACATGAATAAACATGGGACCAACACAGATGCCTTTAGCTGCCAAGTGCACATGTAACAGGTCAGCCAGTTTCACAGGTACAAACCTGCTGACAGATGCCCTTTAATAGCTGAAAATGGCAGTGTATTCTGTGACATGAACTGCTCCTGGTGGGCGTCTCTTCAGCGGATACTTTGGTTCAAGTACTGTACAAACATATTTGCAAGCTGTGAGATGTTCTCATTGGGATGAAGTTTGGTGTAACTGATAAACTGCTGACGAAGCCTCCGCAGTTCTGACATGTTTAGCATACGTGGCAGCTGCATGTGGGAGCGTTAAGGAAGACACTGCAAATATTAAAACCTCAGTGGTGTGTCATGTAGAAAACTACAGGGGTAAGAGAAAGCCAGATTTAGTCAAGGTTTTCAGTAAGCCAATGACTTGTTGATTGCAGATTTATTAAAATTGGACAGCTTAAAACTAGTCCAGGCAGGAAGAGGATGTGCCAAATTTATTACAGTGGCACATAACCTGTGCCCTAGGGCAACATATGTCCTGCAGTGCCAATATGTGCAGCCCCCTACCACCTGGACACAAAAAGTCTTACCTGAAGGGCAGAGGAGGCAGTCTATGCATGGGGTGGCTTTCAGTGTAGTTTATGAGTTGTAAAATGTACCACTGTTACCATAGCACCACTAATCTACAATGGAGAGAGCCACCGGCACACATGGCCCCTTCTCTCTAGAGCACTTATTGGACAAGAGGAACTCCATCCTTCTGGTGGGAATCCTGGAAGTGAAACTTTTACTTATCACGCATTTATAACATACTTTTGATATGTCATAAATATCTCAGATAGTAATACTCCCTAATATTGTGGCCCTTAGAACTGGTTCAATTTGACAATGTGGCCCTCAGAAAAGGTAGTACCATCCCTGCTATAGACCAACACATTTAAACCACTCCCCTTTTCCTAAGCTCAATTTTCTACACTAAGCCCTATTTTTTAGATAATCTTTTAATATGTGTAGTGAGACACAAAGGGGGTCATTTATTAAGACCAGCGTTTTAGACGCTGGTTTAAATAACCGCTATAGGTGGCAGTGGATCAGCCCAAGTTATGAAGAGGTGCCGGCCTTTACATAACTTGGGAGTATCCAGCGCCAGTCTAAATGTAAGCCAGCTTCCTTGCTGTCTTACATTTAGACCATTTTCTACGCCTAAAACAGGTGCAGGAAATGATGAATGAGGCGGGCCTACTCGTCGCCCCCTTCTACTTTTTTAGACCTGGAGTGAGAAAAATAGCAGATTGAGGCACAAATCTTTGCTCCGCAGTCTGTGTCACAAAGAGATGATCGGCGGCAGTTCCAGGTGTCGGACCCCCCACTGATCAGATACTGATAACCTTTCCTTTTCTTCCTTTTTATGGTCTATGGTCTTGTTTCTGTCCATGTAAAAGGGAAATGATGATTAAATGCAGTTTTCACTTTGGACACTAGATGTCAGTACACAGGGTTATATTCGAAACTGACTAAAAGCTTCCAATAAAACATAACATTATCAGTAGTAGGTGGAGAGTTCTTGACAGGTCAACTGCATAGACATATGTCAATCAAGGTCAACCATGGCAAAATTCGTTTCAGCCGAAGTCATCCGAGACTTTGGTGAATGGATTTCGTTATTCAGTTCTACATCTTTTAAAACATTTCAAATTTGGAATCCGACGTCAGGTTTGGTACAGGCTGGTACCTTGGTACTAAACCCAACTTCTGATTGCTAATTTGAAATGTTTCTAAAGATGTAGAATACCGAAGTAATGGCGTATTTTGGGGTACACCAGTTATAATTGGGAACAATTCTGAGTAGGAATAAACTAAACCATTGTAGTTCTAGTATTGCTTCAAGAAGGAGACAATTCACACATCATATCTTAGGGGTTTTTCTTCCACCTTAGCATTTGCAAAAAGGATATTTTTTCAGTGGCTCCTGGCACTGTAATGATATCTCCTGGAACACTGGTCTTCTGGGCACTTAGAATGGCCTGTGAAAACACATAATTAATATTTTTTAAATCTGGAAACAAACAAAATATACTGTATCAGCAAAGTGTACCACATGAAGGTGCGTCCTGTATGGTACTGGAAAACATCTGAAATCAGAGTTAATGTTGATGCCGGCTGTTGCAGCTGTATATCACAACACTCACAGTGGATGGAGCTGACACGGCTCAGGAAGGACATCATATTAAGCCTTAAAGGGGTATTCCAATCATCTGTTTGAAGAGGAGGCGCGCGCCGTATCAGCGCTGCCTCCTCTTTACTGTTTACATGCTGGCCGACACGGGGGTAGTGGTGAGTAGGTGTAATTACACCTCACCGCCCCATTCATTTCTATGGGAAGAATTGCTTCCATAGACTTGTATGGGAGTGATTCTTCCCATAGAAATGAATGGGGCGGTGAGGTGTAATTACACCTACTCACCACTACCCCGTGTCGGCCAGCATGTAAACAGTAAAGAGGAGGCAGCACTGATACGGCGCATGCCTCTTCTTCAAACAGCTGATCGGCTGAGGATAGGTCATCAATATATATAACTCGGAAAACCCCTTTAATACTAGTATCTTAATAGTAATAATAGTATATAATAGTAGCACAGTATTGTAACTAGACACTAGAGATGTATCGATGGGAACAAATGTGATTAACGCCTTCAACCCCGGGCCTGTTTTCACCTTTCTGCCCAGGCCATTTTTTGCAAATCTCACATGTGTCACTTTATGTGGTAATAACTTTAGAACGCTTTTACTTATCCAAGTCATTCTGAGAATGTTTTCTTGTCACATATTGTGCTTCATGACAGTAGTAAATTTGTGGCAAAATAGTTCATATTTATAAAAAAAATACCGAATTAACCAAAAATTTTGAAAAATTTGCAAATTTCCAAATTTCAATTTCTCTATTTTCAAAACACATAGTAATACCTCCAAAAATAGTTATTTTATATTCCCCATATGTCTACCTTATGTTGGCATAATTTTATAAATGCAATTTTACTTTTTTAGGACGTGAGAAAGCTTAGAAGTTTAGAAGACATTTTTCAAATTTTCAACAAAATTTCCCAAACCATATTTTAAGCACCAATTCAGATATAAAGTGATTTTGAGGGGCTTACATAATGGAAACCACCCATAAATGACCCCATTTTAGAAACTACACCACTCAAATTATAAAAAAAACTGATGTTACAAACTTTGTTAACCCTTGAGGTGTTCCACAAGAATTAAAGGAAAATGGAGGTGAAATTTCAAAATTTCACTTTTTTGGTAGATTATTCATGTTAATAATTTTTTTCTTACACCACAGCAAAGGTTAACAGCAAACTAAACCTCAATATACATTACTCTGATTCTGCAATTTACAGAAATACCCCATATGTGGTGATAAACGTCTCTATGGGTTTGTGGCAGTGGTCAGAAGGAAAGGAGCGCCATACGGATTTTGGAGGCAGATTTTGCTAGAATGGTTTTTAGGCACCATTTTGTAATTGAGAGACCCTGACGTACCCCTAGAGCGGAAACCGTCAAAAAGTGACCCCATTTTGGAAACTACACCCTTCAAAGAATATATTAAGTGGTGTACCGACCACTGTGACCCCCTAAGCGTTTTACGGAATTTGGAAACACTTGGCTTCTTCCAATAAAATGTTGCTTTAGCCCCAAATTTTTCATTTTCACAAGGGGTAACAGGAGAAAAGCACCCCATAATTTGTTCCCCATTTTCTCCTGAATATGACAACACCCCATATGTGGTGGTAAACTGCTGTGGGGGCACATGGCAGGATTTAGAACAGAAGGAGCGCCACATGGATTTTGCAGCACAGATTTTGATGGATTGGTTTGCAGGAGCCATTGATTTTTATTTTTTTCAGTTATCTTATGTGGGGGCTCATTTTTTGCAGGATGAGGTGACGTTTTCATGGGTACATAAGACATTTTGATCGCTTGGTATTACACTTTTTGTGAGTTAAGGTGAAAAAAAAGCTGTTTTGGCATAGTTTTTTTTTTTTTATTTTTTTTACAGCATTCACCTGAGGGGGAAAATTATGTGATATTTTTATAGAGCAGGTTGTTACGGACGCGGCAATACCCAATATGTCTAACATTTTTATTTTTGGAAAGTTTTATACATTAGATGCATTTTTGAACAAAATAAAATATTTTTTTGTGTTGCCATTTTCTGAGAGCCATATTTTTTTTTATTTTTCGGGCGATTGTCTTAGGTAGGGTCTAATTTTTTTGCGGGACAAGATGACGGTTTGATTGGTACCATTTTGGGGTACATATGCTTTTTTGATCGCTTGGTATTACACTTTTTGTAAGGGTAGGTGACCAAAAAATGGCTGTTTTGGCACTTTTTTTTTTACTGCATTCACCTGGCGGGGTGGATCATGTGATATTTTTATAGAGCCGGTCGATACGGACACGGCGATACCTAATATGTCTATTTTTCTTTTTTTCCCTATTTTTTACATAATTTTTTTTTACTTTATTTTGTGGAAAGGATGCTTTTTTTTTTTTTTACTTGAAACTTTGTTTTAAAAAACTTTATTTTTTTCACTTTCTTTTTTGCAATGTAATAAATTTTACTCAATGTAATACCACTTACAGCCTTCTGCCTGTGAGATCCAGAGGGCTGGATCTCACAGGCTTCCGTAGATGGCAGCCGGATGCCTAAGGAAGGCATCCGGTTGCCATCTAAGCCATCGGGTCCCTGTCACAGCAGTGCGGGGACCCGATGGACACCCCTTCCCACCGCCCGCATTGCATGAGCCGCGGTCAGCGCTGACCGCGGCACATGAAGGGTTAATGCACCGGCATGCCAGTGCATACAGCAGGGGTCCGGCTACTGGGCACAGCTGGACCCCCGCCGCTGATCGGGTGGGCGCAGCTCCTGCACCCACCTGATCAGCGCGCTGTAGCACTACGGCGCTGGTCGGGAAGTCACTTCCCGTAGCACCGTACATGTACGGCGCTGGTTGGGAAGGGGTTAAAGCCTCATTCACATGTCAGTGTTTTGGTCAGTAATTCCCATCAGTGACTGTGAGCCAAAACCAGGATTGGAGCCTCCACAGACATAAAGTATAAGGGAAAGATCTGCACCTGTTCTGAGTTTAGAGCTGCACCTGGTTTTGGCTCAAAATCACTGAAGGCAATTACTGACGTGTGAATAATGCATAATGGACATGCATAAAGTGGATGTCCTGGTCTCTTTGGTGGTTATCACTAGTGTCTATAGGATCTGGCGGTTACCATTTATATTTGGTTACCCCTAAGGCATCCTTTTCTGGTACATCACATGTGAGATATATGGAAGTGTTTGATCTTACATAAGTATGTCCAATAGCCCCTGATTTGAAGATATCTGGGGGAAAACGCGTCGGGTTTGTTTTTCTGTGAATGTGCTTTCCTTGTTACATACCTGAGGAAACATATACGGTATCTAAGCGATTATTTAAGAAGGCAGATACCGCTTATTATACACACCAGGATCTCCGATCTGATTTTTATTGTCTGATTGTGCCTAGTGTGTTGCTGTCTATATGACTGGGGTATACTGGGTTTCCTCTCGGTCTTAGGATAGTGGCCCCCATCAATCAGCCCTCTAGTTAGGTTAGGGCTTTTATGGACAGATGTGAAGACAGTGGGATCGCTCTTCAGGACGGCTATTCCGCTTCAGGTAAGGACAGAATAGGGGCTAGATCTCCTGTCTACACAGGGGGGTGGTGTATTTGATACCCACTTTAGCTTCTCCCCATATTTTAATTTTGTGGGTTTTTTTTAATGGGGTTATGTTTTAGGGGAGGTTATTTTTTATTTTTTTAAGACACCGGAGAAGAAAGTCAGGTACAGTCACTTTCAGTAGTAGCTTATACTCACCGTCACAACGTCCTGTGTCACCTTGTCCAACTCATGCAGAAAATTTGTAGAGGACAAAGGTTGCTGTTTGGAAAAAAATGATCAGAATAACAAATCGTGTGCAAACAATAAAGCTGGAAAAAGTCAACACATTATTTAAAAGGTATTTTCTTTACAAATGGCATTACGGTAATTAATTATACACCCTAACAGGAAACATATCCAGATAATTCATATCCTGAAAACAATGCGTGGTACATTGGGAAATCATGCAGCAGGCCTGTGCGTCTCCTTCAGCTAAACAGACAATGCCAACTGCTTTATCTCTTCCTGTGCACGTAAATTTAAGTGCCTTTTACACGATGCGATTATCAACCAAACGATTGTCCATGTGAATATTCATTCTTGATAAACACGTCAAACAGCAAACTATGATTTATTCATTCATCAATGATCGCATCTTTTATAAAAATGATCATTTGTCTGCAGCACTACACCTCGCACGGCCGTACAAACAAGTGCAAGATGTGATAAACTTTCATACAAAACTTTGTCTCCGATAAACGCCCGGTGTAACAGACCCTTAACGAATCCTCAGGAAAGGTCATTAATATATGATCGGCTAGGGTGCGACACCCTGCATCCCCATAGATAAGCTGTTCACTGCAGGAAAGCTCTTTCATTTAGCAGGAAACACAGCTCTGTTCAAAGCTGTGCTTTCTGTTCCATGCAAAGTACTGCAAAGAACAGCTGATCAAGAGGTGTGGGGCTCAGATCAGAAATTGATGACCTACACTGCGGATAGATCAATATGAAAAGCCTGGAAAACCCCTTTAACCCTTTCGCGCCCGGAGGTTTTTTCGGTTATGCATTTTCGTTTTGCGCTCCCTGCCTTCAAACAGCCATAACTCTTTTATTTTTCTGTTCACATAGCTGTATG
Source organism: Rhinella marina (assembly GCA_900303285.1). Classification (NCBI taxonomy): domain Eukaryota; kingdom Metazoa; phylum Chordata; class Amphibia; order Anura; family Bufonidae; genus Rhinella; species Rhinella marina. The sequence continues at coordinate 49,384 of ONZH01020828.1, read as the reverse complement.
AGGGCTTATTTTTTGCGGGACAAGTTGTACTTTCCAACGCCACCATTTAATATTGCATACGTTGTAGTGGGAAGCGGGAAAAAAATTCCAAACCGGGTGAAATTGCAAAGAAAACGCTATTCCGCTACAGTTCTACGGGTTTCTTATTTACAGCGTTCGATGTGCATTAAAACTGATCCGCTACTTTCATTCTACTAGTCAGTACGAATCTGGCAATATCTAATATGTATAGTTTTTCCTGCATTTTCATAGCGATAAAATAATTAGAAAGTTGCCCTTTTTTTTTTTTTTTCCTTGTCAAATCTTGACCCCTATAACTTTTTGGTATTTATGTGTACAGAGCTGTATGGGGGCTCATTTTTTGCGGGACGATCTGAAGTTTTTATTGATACCATTCTGGGGTGTGTATGACTTTTTGATCACTTTTTATTTAATTTTTTTTAGAAAAAAAAAGTGACAAAACGGCAAATCGCCATTTGGACGCTTTTTTCCGCCACACAATTCGCCGTATTGGAATTTTTTTTTTATATTTTAAAAGTACGGGCGTTTTCGGTCACGGTGATACCCATGATGTCTATATTTATTGTTATTTAGGTATTTATTTTTTAATTATACGGAAAGGGGGGTGATTTTAACTTTTATATCTTTTTTATTTTTTATATCTTTTTTTAACATTTTTTTTTATTTTTTTTTTACTATTTGAAAGGTCAAATATGGGCTGATATATTGTGGCTTTTTTTTTTTTTCTTTATGAGCAATCATGGATTTTATAGACTCAGAAATCCAAGAATTGCTCATTTCTTATCCTGGCCTGCCACCTAGTGGCCAGAATAAGAATTGCACTTTGAAAACTGTAATCCTCACCAGCGAGGATTACAGTTTTCATATGGTGTACAGACACCCCAATTGGCCACGCGAATGCTTCCGGGTTGAGACGCAACTAGATGCCGTGATCACGGCATCTAGGCTCCCAGGGAGACGCCGCCGATGGCGGTAAGTAGCGGCTAGTCTCTGCTGTTAGAAACAGCAGAGACTTGCCGGCCATGAAGCCCGCCGCACCCGCATCGCCCCAGCGCCATACGTGTATGGCGCTGGGCGCGAAAGGGTTAAAAGCAGATTGACTTGTTATAGCATTGATTGGTTTTCGTTTCGGACAATTTATCTGACTCTGTAAAAGGATATACATGGATGGAACATTGTTTTTTGAAAATGAAATCAACGACTGCAGAGGCACCATAATGATACTGTGGGAATACAATTTACATACATATACAGTACAGACCAAAAGTTTGGACACACTTTCTCATTCAAAGAGTTTTCTGTATTTTCATGACTATGAAAATTGTAGATTCACACTGAAGGCATCAAAACTATGAATTAACACATGTGGAATTATATACTTAACAAAAAAGTGTGAAACAACTGAAAATATGTCTTATATTCTAGGTTCTTCAAAGTAGCCACATTTTGCTTTGATTACTGCTTTGCACACTCTTGGAATTCTCTTGATGAGCTTCAAGAGGTAGTCACCTGAAATGGTATTCCAACAGTCTTGAAGGAGTTCCCAGAGATGCTTACCACTTGTTGTCCCTTTTGCCTTCACTCTGCGGTCCAGCTCACCCCAAACCATCTCGATTGGGTTCAGGTCTGGTGACTGTGGAGGCCAGGTCATCTGGCGTAGCACCCCATCACTCTCCTTCTTGGTCAAATAGCCCTTACACAGCCTGGAGGTGTGTTTGGGGTCATTGTCCTGTTGATAAATAAATGATGGCCCAACTAAACGCAAACCGGATGGAATAGTATGCCGCTGCAAGATGCTGTGGTAGCCATGCTGGTTCAGTATGCCTTCAATTTTGAAGAAATCCCCAACAGTGTCACCAGCAAAGCACCATCACACCATCACACCTCCTCCTCCATGCTTCACGGTGGGAACCAGGCATGTAGAGTCCATCCGTTTACCTTTTCTGCGTCGCACAAAGACACGGTGGTTGGAACCAAAGATCTCAAATTTGGACTCAACAGACCAAAGCACAGATTTCCACTGGTCTAATGTCCATTCCTTGTGTTCTTTAGCCCAAACAAGTCTCTTCTGCTTGTTGCCTGTCCTTAGCAGTGGTTTCCTAGCAGCTATTTTACCATGAAGGCCTGCTGCACACAGTCTCCTCTTAACAGTTGTTGTAGAGATGTGTCTGCTGCTGGAACTCTGTGTGGCATTGACCTGGTCTCTAATCTGAGCTGCTGTTAACCTGCGATTTCTGAGGCTGGTGTCTCCGATTAACTTATCCTCCGCAGCAGAGGTGACTCTTGGTCTTCCTTTCCTGGGGCTGGCCTCATGTGAGCCAGTTTCTTTGTAGCGCTTGATGGTTTTTGCGACTGCACTTGGGGACACTTTCAAAGTTTTCCCAATTTTTCGGACTGACTGACCTTCATTTCTTAAAGTAATGATGGCCACTCGTTTTTCTTTACTTAGCTGCTTTTTTCTTGCCATAATACAAATTCTAACAGTCTATTCAGTAGGACTATCAGCTATGTATCCACCTGACTTCTACCCAACACAACTCATGGTCCCAACCCCATTTATAAGGCAAGAAATCCCACTTATTAAACCTGACGGCACACCTGTGAAATGAAAACCATTTCAGGTGACTACCTCTTGAAGCTCATCAAGAGAATGCCAAGAGTGTGCAAAGCAGTAATAAAGCAAAAGGTGGCTACTTTGAAGAACCTAGAATATAAGACATATTTTCAGTTGTTTCACACTTTTTTGTTAAGTATATAATTCCACATGTGTTAATTCATAGTTTTGATGCCTTTAGTGTGAATCTACAATTTTCATAGTCATGAAAATACAGAAAACTCTTTGAATGAGAAGTTGTGTCCAAACTTTTGGTCTGTACTGTATATACATACATGACAATAAATAACCCACAAGGAAGGAGTTGTTGGAATTGAATGAAACTTTCTATGAGTAAATGTAATGAGGATATATGTAAGTGATTACAATATAAGAGCAAAAGGATAAGTTTTTTGGGGAAAACTGTACAACTGAAAGGAGGCTGTATTACCCAGCTGGACCACCTCTAGCCTGGATAGAAGATGAGATATGGTTGGTCATGGAGGCATACAGGTTCTGTATGGTATTCTGCAGCACATTTGCTCACAGATGTAACAGCTGGTCCTGTAGATCATGCATACTTGTAGGTTGCTGAAGCTGGTGTCCTAGTTGCTCCCATAAATGGTCTATTGGTGATAAATCTGGTGACCGGGCAGCCAAGGAATTGCCGCAGTCTGGTGGAGACATTCCTGGAAACCCTTGCTGTGTGTAAGCGAGCATTATCCTGCTGGAAAATGCCAACTGTAAGCCCTGCCATGAGAGAACACATGACGCTTAAAGGGGTTATCCAAGTTCTCAAACATCCCCCACCGTGTGCCGGGCCCCTCACGGGTAATATACCTATCACCCGCGATGCTAGGGAGGCTCTTCCCTGTTCCCACAAGATTTAAGCGCTCACCACGAAGCCTCCATACTCGAACCCAGCTATCCTCAGATCCCAAACAGAATCTGGATTCATCGCTAAAGACTATGCGGTTCCAGACCATAGTAGCCCAGGTTTCTCATTCACAACACCACTGCAGAGGCAGCTATAGCTGGCTGTCAATGGCAGGACATGTAATGGGCACCATGACACCAATTTTCCTCCTGCTAAGCGCTTAGAAAAGGTCCAGGTAGAGATAGGGGTGTGTGATGAAAGTGACACCAGTGTCTGGATGGTGGACAACTAAACTGTGGGAGCCTCTTGTGCTCATCGGCAGATCCTCTCTACTGGTAGTCTGTGTGGGCTGACTGAAGCCTGTTCACCAATTGTGCGTGTCCTCATGTAACCATTGCTTCCAACACCTAACAGCTATGTCAGAACGGCCTAGATGGAGGGAAATTGGTTGAAACAACCATCTTGAGTCTCTCAGTTCAATGATGCACCCCTCTCAAAATCTGTCAACTGTGCAAAATGTCTTGGGGTGCATCGTAAAGGCAAGTCTCTCAACAAAAGGTACACTACCCAAAAGTATCCTCTGACAGACTTTTTTTTTCTAAAGCAGTGGGGGAATCACTTTTGTGTAAAGATCCAGTATCTAATCAAACCACGCATGTAATCATTTACATATGTGTCTGAGACCTGACTGCTTACTGAGTTTTTACAGTAATCTGATATCTCTATCTGGATGAGGTTTTTTTTGTCAATGAATGTATTAGGAGGTTAAAGAAATAACTGGTTACTTTAACCTGCAAAGGATTATCCACTCAAGAAAAAAGAAGGATCGGGCAGCTGAAATCCAACTTCCCAATCCCTATCTCCCTGATTCTGCTATAGTGGGAGAGTCAGGAAGCATTACATTAAATGTTCGTCTGGTCTATATAAAATTGACAGGTTGGTCTAACATTTATTTAATGTGTATGGCCTACTTTACAGTGTACAAACTCCTGTCCACCCCATCCCTTATTACTATCGCTAACTCTGTTATTCTGAAAGGAGGGTGGGATAGAGCAGAGGGAGTAGATTATCTCAGCCCTAAAGCAGCAGGAGCCATCTATGTTTGACGCAACTGCACAGCCAGCTGTGTAAAGGAGTCACACAAACTCTACAACAGAGGTACTCAAGTGGTGAAACCCTGTCTGAACGCTTCCCCTCAACTTTATCGGCTCCCTGCTTCACCATTCCCCCACCACCAGTGATTCAGCCCTGGCAGGCGTGATGCGATTATGTCATCGCACCTGGCATGCATCACACTTGCCAGCGCTGTATTACTGATGGAGAAACAGGTAATTGACAGTAAGGGAATGTGAGGAAATGCGAGAAAGGTGAGGCAGGAGAGGTGGAGGCAATGTAGGGCAACATTCTGCAGTGTAATGTGTAGGGCAATGTAAGGAGACACTTAAGAGGGCATCATATTGTGTGTGGAGGGCAACTTAAGGAGGCATCACTATCATGGGGCACTTAAGAGGGCATCGTACTGTTCGTGGGGGGGGGGCAATTAAGAGGGCAACATACTGTTTAGGTGGGCATTTAAGGGGGCATCATACAGTTTAGGGGATGGCTCGGACCTTCATCTTTACAAAAAGTACTCAAATACCCCTACTGTACAGGATCAAAATGGTAGGAAATGTTTTAGACTATTTAGAAAGTTACAAATTCTGCATTTACGGAGCAAGTGAACAAAAATAGTGCAAAGGTGTACAAAATATTTAAACAGGTGCAACACATTTTAATTACTGATGCAACAGATTGAGTATTGTTGAGTAGAAAAATGATCAAAAAAAATAAAAATAAACAATTGTGAATTACGAACCGTTTGTGTAGACTGGTTGGGTGGAGGTGCTTTTCTGTGGAAAATTGCATTACTGATCTGTTCCAGTGGTAGCACATCATCCTTATGTACAGTAAAAAGAGGGCTGTCCCAACGATTTCGAGAATCTGGAGCCTCAAACCTTTGCACCAAAGCATCAAATCTATAAAAGAAGACATAAGGGAGAACATATCAAAATTGGTGTAATGGAAAACTGGCTTAGTTGCCCACGCAACCAATTAGATTCCACCTTTCATTTTCCGAAAGAGCTCTGAAAAAAATGAAAGGTGGAATCTTATTGGTTGCTATGGGCAACTAAGCCAGTTTTCCATTACACCAGTTTTGATAAATGACCCCCACAGTTTAAAAAGTGAATCCATGTTTGCGTGACAGACATTATTCAGAGCCTTCAATGACGTGACCAACAAATCCTGGGCCCCAAGTTAGAAGTTTCCAAACCCAAATAAGCAAAAAAATTCACATTATCTTGCCGAAGCAACCTGCCACAATGAAATGCAGAACAACCTGCAGCAAGATAGAGCAGGAAAAGTTAAACAGATTGATATACAGTTTATACATTCAAATCTTTGCTTAGAGTTCAGTTGTACATGTTATCAGTGACTGACAGCTATCTATGTATACACACTTACAATGAGAATGCTATCAATCACTGATAACACCTCCTCCATGTACAGCTATCAGTGACTGACAGCTATCTATGTATACACACATACACAGAGAATACTATCAATCACTGATAACACCTCCTCCATGTACAGCTATCAGTGACTGACAGCTATCTATGTATACACACTTACACAGAGAATGTTATCAATCACTGATAACACCTTCTCTGTGTACAGCTATCAGTGACTGACAGCTATCTCTGTATACACACTTACACATAGAATGTTATTAATCACTGATGACACCTACGTCGTGTACAGATATTAGTGACTGACAGCTATCTTTGTATACACACTTACACAGAGAATACTATCAATCACTGATAACACCTCCCTGTGTACAACTATCAGTGACTGACAGCTATCTCTGTATACACACTTACACAGAGAATACTATCAATCACTGATAACACCTCCCCTGTGTATAGCTATCAGTGACTGACAGCTACAGTGCTGGCCAAAAGTATTGGCACCTCTGCAATTCTGTCAGATAATACTCAATTTCTTCCAGAAAATGATTGCAATCACAAATGCTTTGGTAATAATGTCTTCATTTATTTTGCTTGCAATGAAAAAACACAAAAGAGAATGAAAAAAAGTCAAATCATTGATCATTTTACACAAAACTCCAAAAATGGGCCGGACAAAAGTATTGGCACCCTCAGCCTAATACTTGGTAGCACAACCTTTAGACAAAATAACTGCGAACAACCACTTCCGGTAATCATCAATGAGTTTCTTACAATGCTCTGCTGGAATTTTAGACCATTCCTCTTTGGCAAATTGCTCCAGGTCCCTGAGATTTGAAGGGTGCCTTCTCCAAACTGCCATTTTGAGATCTCTCCACAGGTGTTCTATGGGATTCAGGTCTGGACTCATTGCTGGCCACTTTAGAAGTCTCCAGTGCTTTCTCTCAAACCATTTTCTAGTGCTTTTTGAAGTGTGTTTTGGGTCATTGTCCTGCTGGAAGACCCATGACCTCTGAGGGAGACCCAGCTTTCTCACACTGGGCCCTACATTATGCTGCAAAATTTGTTGGTAGTCTTCAGACTTCATAATGCCATGCACACAGTCAAGCAGTCCAGTGCCAGAGGCAGCAAAGCAACCCCAAAACATCAGGGAACCTCCGCCATGTTTGACTGTAGGGACCGTGTTCTTTTCTTTGAAGGCCTCTTTTTTGCCTGTAAACTCTATGTTGATGCCTTTTCCCAAAAAGCTCTACTTTTGTCTCATCTAACCAGAGAACATTCTTCCAAAAAGGTTTTGGCTTTCTCAGGTAAGTTTTGGCAAACTCCAGCCTGGCTTTTTTATGTCTCTGGGTCAGAAGTGGGGTCTTCCTGGGTATCCTACCATAGAGTCCCTTTTCATTCAGACGCCGACGGATAGTACGGGTTGACACTGTTGTACCCTCGGACTGCAGGGCAGCTAGAACTTGTTTGGATGTTAGTTGAGGTTCTTTAGCCACCATCCGCAAAATCTTTCGTTGAACTCTCTCGTCAATTTTTCTTTTCCGTCCACATCTAGGGAGGTTAGCCACAGTGCCATGGGCTTTAAACTTCTTGATGACACTGCACACGTTAGACACAGGAACATTCAGGTTTTTGGAGATGGACTTGTAGCCTTGAGATTGCTCATGCTTCCTCACAATTTTGCTTCTCAAGTCCTCAGACAATTCTTTGGTCTTCTTTCTTTTCTCCATGCTCAATGTGGTACACACAAGGACACAGGACAGAGGTTGAGTCAACTTTAATCCATTTCAACTGGCTGCAAGTGTGATTTAGTTATTGCCACCACCTGTTATGTGCCACAGGTAAGTAACGGGTGCTGTTAATTACACAAATTAGAGAAGCATCACATGATTTTTCAAAGGGTGTCAATACTTTTGTCCACCCCCCTTTTTATGTTTGGTGTGGAATTATATCCAATTTGGCTTTTTGACAATTCTTTTTGTGGTTTTCCATTGGAGACAAATTAAATGAAGATATTATTACCAAAGCATTTGTGATTGCAATCATTTTCTGGAAGAAATTGAGTATTATCTGACAGAATTGCAGGGGTGCCAATACTTTTGGCCAGCACTGTATCTCTGTATACACAATTACACAGAGTAGAATACTATCAATCACTGATAACACCTCCCTCTGTACAGGTATCAGTGGCTGACAGCTATCTATGTATACACACTTACACAGAGAATGCTATCAATCACTGATAACACCTCCCCATGTACAGTTATCAGTGGCTGACAGCTATCTATGTATACACACTTACACATAGAATGCTATCAATCACTGATAACACCTCCCCATGTACAGTTATCAGTGACTGACAGCTATCTATGTATACACACTTACATAGAGAATGCTATCAATCACTGATAACACCTCCTCTGTGTACAGTTATCAGTGACTGACAGCTATCTATGTATACACACTTACATAGAGAATGCTATCAATCACTGATAACGCCTCCTCTGTGTACAGCTATCAGTGACTGACAGCTATCTCTGTATACACACTTACATAGAGAATACTATCAATCACTGATAACACCTCCCCCTGTGTACAGTTATCAGTGACTGACAGCTATCTATGTATACACACTTACACAGAGAATGCTATCAATCACTGATAACACCTCCCCATGTACAGTTATCAGTGACTGACAGCTATCTCTGTATACACACTTACACATAGAATGCTATCAATCACTGATAACACCTCCCCATGTACAGCTATCAATGACTGACAGCTATCTCTATATACACACTTACACAGAGAATGCTATCAATCACTGATAACACCTCCCCATGTACAGTTATCAGTGACTGACAGCTATCTATGTATACACACTTACACAGAGAATGCTATCAATCACTGATAACATCTCCCCCGTGTACAGCTATCAGTGACTGACAGCTATCTCTGTATACACACTTACATAGAGAATACTATCAATCACTGATAACACCTCCCCTGTGTACAGTTATCGGTGACTCACAGCTATCTATGAATACACACTTAGGCTACTTTCATACTTGCGTTATTTTCCGGTATTGAGATCCGGCAGAGGATCTCAGTACCGTAAAAAAACATTTCTGATTAGTCCTCATACATTCTGAATGGAAAGAGATCCGTTCAGAATACATCAGGTTGTCTTCCGTTCCGTCAGCATTCTGTTTTGTGACCGGACACAAAATGACAGATCCGTTTTTCTTTTTTTTTTTTTTTTTAAAACGGATCTGTCACTAAAAAAAAAGGATCTGTCACTCATTGACTTTCAACGTATTTAGTGATGGATCCATTTTTTCCCAATTTGATTCCACACAACTGCATCCTAATGGAACAAATGCATCCTGATTAGAGATGAGCGAGCATGCTCGAGTGCCATTTTTGCGTATTTGCGTACGCATTTGAAAATTGGTACGCTAATACATACGCATATTTTAACCTATTCACTAATGCATACGCATTACGTACAAATTGTAACAATGCGTACGCATTAGTGAACAGATTAAAATCTGCGTATGTATTAGCGTACCAATTTTCAAATGCGTACGCAAATACGCAAAAATGGCACTCGAGCATGCTCGCTCATCTCTAATCCTGATGTGAAAAATCAAAACGGATCCTTTTAATTCCGGTATACAGAACCTCTGCCGGATCTCAATACTGGAATTAACAACGCAAGTGTGAAAGAAGCCTTAGGCCCCATTCACACGACCGTATGAATGGGGCCGTATGTATTCCGCAAAATTGCGGAATACATGCAGCCCCATTTACCTCTATGGGAGCGCACAGAAAGCTCCGCATAAAAAGATAGAACATGTCCTATACTTGTCCGTACGCACGGACAAGTATAGGCATTTTCAATGTGGCCGCACGGCGTGTGTTCCGAGCGCTGCGGAACACACGCCGGGCGGTCCCCGTATATTTGCGGGTCCGCAGTAATGCGGACCCGCAAATATACGGTCGTCTGAATGAGGCCTTACACAGTTAATGCCATCAGTCACTGATAACACCTCCCCCATGTTCAATAGTTTCCCATAAAACTATATATCAACCTGCTCAGCGTCTTGTGCTCTATACCATGCTGCCTGCATTTCATGGTGACAGGTTCAAAATGAAACTGTGAAGGGATCAACTATTATAGAAGACGATATGTATGCATGAGTCTACCAAGCACATGCTTGCAAAATAAAAATGCTTTGAATGAAATTGAGCTGCTGCCTGATACAAAGCCTCAAAGAGCACAAAAAAATCAATTCTTGTACAATTCTAGGATATAATACATTTAATGAGTTTTCCTGCCATTATTTGGGACTTTGCATTTATTGGAAGAACAGTCCCATAGGGTGAAGTTAATTATATTCCACGTCTATCTAGAAGAGTCAGAAATACTAATCAATCCCTTGTGAACACTGCTTTGGCTCTTTTCACGTAACGTCTGTTTAGGCATTTAGAAATGTCTTTTGGGCACAAAGTGAAATATTAAAAATAATGGGCTTTGTGCCAACTTGAATTCTATATAAAAAAAAAAAGGAGAGGAACAATATAAACCCCTGACTTTATTACTCAGTTTTTTTCTTTATTCTCTGTGAGTAATAAAGTAGTTACCATAATTGTATTAAATATTAACACGAAGGAAAATTGATATAATTGTTTTTAAAGCTGCTTTAAATTAAAAATGACTTGATATTCTGGATGCCTCAAACTAATCCCTAAACATCTGAAAATCCTTCTTCCTCATCTGCAATTCAAAGACTTCATGTTGAAATAAAAGATGTACACGAATTCCAGCAGCCATTGATGGCAGCTTTGAACTAACCAATTCAGAAATCTGTACAACCCCCCAGAGAGAGGCTTATGGTACTACGCATTTTAAACCCGCTTCTAATGAATTATTCTCTGTTTGCCTTCAAGGCCGAAATTATGATTTTTTTTTCTTCTGAAAAACAAACGGAAAAAGCACTCCAATCTAGAGAATGGAAAGGAGATAGCTATGAGCTTATTTCACTATTTGCAGTAAAAAAAAAATACTGGTAAATAGGCAGTCTTTTACTGTACAATAAGATAAATGTCATTACAATAAACTACTTAAATCAACGGTACAAGCAAATATAAGAAATTCTGTAACATATCTTATTTAAGATAAGTAACCTCTTTCTCCACTTATGAGCAAATTCTTCTTCTCCTGCATTCATCGTCAATTCACTGCCAAAATCCATTTTACGAGACAATGGATTATTGGCTAACTGAGGGATCAGGTAACATATGGAGAGGAAGAAGCAGAGAGACACACACAGATGCCGCTGCTGAAGACTCTAGTAAGTGCTGGATTCACAGCTAGCCTGCTCACTACTAATGTCCTCCATGATGCTGCTGCTACTTCTAAGGGCGTTCTGCAGAGAAGGAAGGAGCAGGATCTCCTCTCTTCTGCATGTGTGGTGTATGGGAGACATTATAGCAGCTAGTTTCTGTCGAATCTTGCAAAGGGGAAAACTAGCAAAAAGCGCCATGTACTACTTTTCATGTTTATGCACATAGCAGCATACACTGAAAAGTCACTGAAACACCAGGTACACTTTGACTACAGCATTGCTGCTGAGTATCTTCCACTGCGATCACTTACACTGCTTGTGTATATTGGTCATCCTGTTGTCTTTCCTGGTCCCAGCTGGAGCTTGTGTCTGGAGATGTCAGACAATGAATCTGCAATAACACAAAGAGTATTGGTCTCACAGTGTATTACATCAGTACCAGGATTCAGCAAATAGGGCCCGGATTGCTCTATCCGAACTTTGTTTACATATCTCCCCCATGGCACGCTAAAATGTATGTGCTCCGCCGAGGCATTGAAAATCTTGCTGCAAATAACACTTGCTTTGTCTCCCGTTTATGATGCTACACTTCGGTTATGCCAGGGGCGGATTGGCCATAGACCTTACAGGGAAATTTCCCGGTGGGCCGATACCCAGGGGACTGCCTGGGTTGTCCTCGTGGCCAGCCAGTGCAAAGGTTTTGGGGATGTATTTTGTGCTGCTGGCAGTATTTTTGATGGTCTGTGGTATTTGGCTCTGTTGGGGTGGTATAATGTGCCACAATATGGTATTGCTGGCCCTGCCTTCCATCAATTTGGACCCGACTACAAAACGGGGCCAACTCTTAGTATTTTTTCCAGGGCCACTTTATGTTCCCAGTCCGCCCCTGGGGTAACGCACATGTAAATGATATAAATTACGGTTTCAAAATCTCATTAACGTAGCTGAGCTCAGCTTCTGTTTTTGAAACCGTAATTTATGCGCATAACCAAAGTGTAACACCATAGACACGAGACAAAGCAATTGTCTTGCAGCAAGATTTTCAAGGCCTTGGCGGAGCCCATACATTTTAGCGCGCTATGGAGAAGATATTGTAAACAAAGTTGTCAAATGAATTTGTTTCGACAGAGCAATCCAAACCCGACAGAGCAATCCAAACCACAACTTCTGCACAGTATACAGTGCCTTGCAAAAGTATTCGGCCCCCTGGAACTTTTCAACCTTTTGCCACATTTCAGGCTTCAAACAAAAAGATATAACATTTTAAATTTTTGGTGAAGAATCAACAACAAGTGGGTCACAATTATGAAGTGGAACAAAATTTATTGGATCATTTAAACTTTTTTTGTAATAATAAAACTGAAAAGTGGGGAGTGCAAAATTATTTGGCCCCCTTGCATTAATACTTTGCGCCACCTTTTGCTGCGATTACAGCTGCAAGTCGCTTGGGGTATGTCTCTATCAGTTTTGCACATCTAGAGACTGAAATTCTTGCCCATTCTTCCTTGCAAAACAGCTCGAGCTCTTTGAGGTTGGATGGAGAGCGTTTGTGGACAGCAGTTTTCAGCTCTTTCCACATATTCTCAATTGGATTCAGGTCTGGACTTTGACTTGGCCATTCTAAGACCTGGATACGTTTATTTTTGAACCATTCCATTGTAGATTTTGCTTTATGTTTGGGATCATTGTCTTGTTGGAAGATAAATCTCCATTCTAGTCTCAGGTCTTTTGCAGACTCCAACAGGTTTTCATCCAGAATGGTCCTGTATTTGGCTCCATCCATCTTCCCATCAATTTTAACCATCTTCCCTGTCCCTGCTGATGAAAAGCAGGCCCAAACCATGATGCTGCCACCACCATGTTTGACAGTGGGGATGGTGTGTTCAGGGTGATGAGCTGTGTTGCTTTTACGCCAAACATATCATTTTGCATTGTTTCCAAAAAGTTGGATTTTGGTTTCATCTGACCAGAGCACCTTCTTCCACGTTTGGTGTGTCTCCCAGGTGGCTTGTGGCAAACTGTAAACGAGACTTTTTATGGATATCTTTGAGAAATGGCTTTCTTCTTTCCACTCTTCCATAAAGGCCAGATTTGTGAAGTGTTGGACTGATTGTTGTCCTATGGACAGACTCTCCCACCTCAGCTGTAGATCTCTGCAGTTCATCCAGAGTGATCATGGGCCTCTTGGCTGCATCTCTGATCAGTCTTCTCCTTGTTTGAGATGAAAGTTTAGAGGGATGGCCGGGTCTTGGTAGATTTGCAGTGGTCTGATACTCCTTCCATTTCAATATGATCGCTTGCGCAGTGCTCCTTGGGATGTTTAACCCCTTCTACCCCGGAGGTTTTTTCGGTTATGCATTTTCGTTTTGCGCTCCCTGCCACAGCCATAACTCTTTTATTTTTCTGTTCAGATAGCTGTATGAGGGCTTGTTTTTTGCGGGACAAGTTGTACTTTCCAACGCCACCATTTAATATTGCATATGGTGTAGTGGGAAGCGGGAGAAAAATTCCAAATCGGGTGAAATTGCAAAAAAAAAAAAAAAACGCTATTCCGCTACAGTTCTACGGGTTTCTTATTTACAGCGTTCGATGTTCATTAAAACTGACCAGTTACTTTCATTCTACTGGTCAGTACGAATCCGGCGATACCTAATATGTATAGTTTTTCCTGCGTTTAGATGATCAAATAAAATAATTATAAAGTTGGCCTTTTTTTTTTTTCCTTGTCATATCTTGACCCCTATAACTTTTTGGTATTTATGTGTATGGAGCTTTATGGGGGCTCATTTTTTGCGGGGCGATCTGAAGTTTTTATTGATACCTTTCTGGGGTGTGTATGACTTTTTGATCACTTTTTATTTAATTTTTTTTAGAAAAAAAAAAGCGATAAAAAACCGCGAATCGCCATTTGGACGCTTTTTTCCGCCACACAATTCGCCGTATTGGAATTTATTTTTTATATTTTAAAAGTACGGGCGTTTTCGGTCACGGTGATACCCATGATGTCTATATTTATTGTTATTTAGGTATTTATTTTTTAATTATACGGAAAGGGGGGTGATTTGAACTTTTATATATTTTTTATATATTTTTTAACATTTTTTTTAATTTTTTTGTTATTATTTTAAAGCTCAAATATGAGCTAATATATTGTGTTTTTTTTTCCCTTTATGAGCAATCAGGGATTTACTAGATGGAGTTAAATCCCAAAATTGCTCATTTCTTATCCTGGCCTGCCATCTAGGGCCAGAATAAGAATTGCAGTTTGAAAACTGTAATCCTCACCAGCGAGGATTACAGTTTTCATATGGTGTACAGACACCCCGATTGGTGATCCTGATGCATCAGAAAGGCCAGGAAGACGCCGGCGATGGCGGTAAGTAGTGGCAAGTCTCTGCTGTTAGAAACAGCAGAGACTTGCCGGCCATGACGCCCGCCGCACCCGCGAGCGGGCGTCATGTCCCCGCACCGCACCAGCGCCGTACATGTACGGCGCTGGTTGGGAAAGGGTTAAAGCTTGGGAAATCTTTTGGTATCCAAATCCGTCTTTAAACTTCTCCACAACAGTATCACGGACCTGCCTGGTGTGTTCCTTGGTCTTCATGATGCAGAACCCTGAGACTATCACAGAGCAGGTGCATTTATACGGAGACTTGATTACACACAGGTGGATTCTATTTATCTTCATCAGTCATTTAGGACAACATTGGATCATTCAGAGATCCTCAATGAACTTCTGGAGTGAGTTTTCTGAACTGAAAGTAAATGGGCCGAATAATTTTGAACGCCCAACTTTTCAGTTTTATTATTACAAAAAAAGTTTGAATGATCCAATAAATTTCGTTCCACTTCACAATTGTGACCCACTTGTTGTCGATTCTTAAACAAAATGTTATATCTTTTTGTTTGAAGCCTGAAATGTGGCAAAAGGTTGAAAAGTTCCAGGGGGCCGAATACTTTCGCAAGGTACTGTACGTGATGCAACTGAGACCTGCATGCGGCTGAATGCACCAACAAAAAGGCATTCACAAAGCAGTTATATAATTTAGCCGGGTCAGCAGCCTCAATAAACACTGGTGTTCTGCGTAGCAGAAATAACGTACATGATTCAATTAATTGTAAGTGGATAAAATTTTAATCAGCATTGTGAATGCATGTTTGTTGGTGCTGTCACATAGTGAGATTACTACATCATTAGGTTACAAAACACAAGGAGAGTAAAAGGCAGAGCTAATTAGAACTAGAATCTACAAAGACAAGGTGACATCGCAGGACACGGGTATATAGAAGCCACAGGTGATAAAAGGAATACCCATTATATTCACACAAGATTAACATGGCATTGTACGGTTTTACTCCCCCATCCTTATCTTACAGTGTTAAAGCTACTTTTAACACTGTCGTTTATTTAGGCTATGGTTTTAGAAACAATAAATGTGAGGTCATAGCATTAAACCAAACAGACTAATTTATCTCCATAACAATTCATACAAATTTAAAATTACACTCATTGACAAAAAAAAAATAACGCACCAAGGAGGAGTTTTTGGAATGGAATAAAACTTGCCATGTGTAAATGTAATGATGATATATGTAAAAGATTACAATATCAGAGCAAAAGGATACATTTATTGGGAAAATTGTAGAATGGAAATAAGGTCCTACTAGTACCATGTTAGGCAGCCTCTAGCCTAGATGACATATGAGGAGCCGGTGAAGTAATCGGCAGAGGAGAAACAAGGGGAGAGGTGGATTAACCGGGCAGCAGAGTTGAGAATAGATTGGAGGGAAGCGAGAGTGCTAGATGGGAGGCCGCAGAGGAGAATGTTGCAGTACTCCAGATGATGAAGGCATACATTAGCATTTTAGTTGACTCAGGAGTTAGGAAGGAGCGAATATGAGAGATGTTCTTGAGTTGAAAGCGACAGGTGGAGGTGAGGGGGTGAGGAGGTTTGGATGATCCTCTAGGAGCGGGGGGGCATTGCTCCTGCACCTAGAGGCTCCGTTCTCCCACCTTATTCACCACCCTCCAAGTCTTGATTGACAGGGCAGGCAGCATTCTCCTCCTTCTGCCGGCCCTGTGTGCTGGGTAAATCTCGTGCCTGCGTCGTGCTGTTCAGTATTCGCTGCAGGAATAGTGAAGGAGCGCGAGATTTCCACAGCACACAGGGCCAGCAGGAGGAGGTGAAAGCTGCCTGGCCATGTCAATCAAGACTTGGAGGGTGGTGAATGAGGTGGAAGAACGGAGCCTCTATGAACAGGGGCAACGCCCCCCCCTCTGCTCCTAGAGGCTAATTAGTATATTATAAAAGTTATATTTAACCAGTAATGGGGGCATGTAGAAAACTAAGAGTAGAGTAGTTAGGTGCAGCTGACATTAGCACATCTCTAATGTCAGCCAGTTTCATAATGAAAATTCAGGTGACAGAAACTCTTTAAAGGACAGGATAGAATCAAATGTTATCCCCAGGTAGTGGACCTGCGAGACTGGAGAAAGCGTTGTGCTATTAACGCTAATAGATAGGTCAGGTAGGAGGGCTCAGTGACATATGGGAAAGAAATTTAATTCAGTTTTCTCCATGTTGAGTTTTAGGAAGCAGGAGGAGAAGAATGAAGATCTAGCCGACAAACACACTGGGATTCTGGACTGCAGGGAAGTGACATCTGGGCCAGAGAGGTAGATTTGAGTGTGGTCAGCATAGAGGTGGTATTGGAAGCCATGGGACTGGCCGAATGTAGGGATGTAGCAGGGTTAACACACAAACTCAACTCAAATTTCTTAACTCACTGAGTTATCTTGAAACAAAAGCCATTGAAAAGCAATTGAAGGTGTTTGCTTAACGCATTTAGTTTATAAAAACACGTCTCAGAAAGAATGTGTGTTAACTCTACTACATCATGTATACATGGAGAAAAGTAGGGGACCCAGGACAGAGCCTTGAGGGACACAAACACATAGGGAGCGTGATGAGGAGGTGGTGTATGAATGTGAAACTGAAGGTTCTGTTAGTGAGGTACGAGGAGATCCAGGAGAGGGCTAGGTCTTTAATGCCAAGGAGAGAGAGGATTTGTAGGAGGAGAGAGTGGTCAACTGTATCAAAGGCAGAGGAAAGGTCAAGAAGGAGGAGCACAGAGTAGTGACATTTAGCTTTGGAAGTTAGTAGATCTTTTGCGACTTTGGTTAGGATAGTTTCAGTGGAATGATTGTGTCTGATGCCAGACTGCAGTTGATCAAAACGGTAGTGGGATGAGAGGTGGGAGGACAGTTCAAGATGGACATGTTGTTCTAGGACAGTGATGGCTAACGCTGTCGTGAAACTACGACTCCCAGCATGCTCCATTCATTTCTATCGAGTTCTGAGAACAGCCAAGCAAGTGTGCATCTTGGGAGTCGTAGCTGGAGTGCCGGAGGTTAGCCATCACAGTTCTAGGAGTTTTGATGCGAATGGGAGTAGCGAGATGGGGTAAGAAAGTACCAGTTACACAGTCAGAAAAAGTTAACCATTTGTGACAAAATGACGCAATATGATTTTTAGCCAAAAATGAGTAAAATAAAAATTTTACTCCGAAGGTGTACATAGCCTTTTGTGGCCCCATTGAAATGAATGGGTCCGCACCCACTCCGCAAAATTGCTGAAAGGATGCAGACCCAAAACTACAATGGACCCTTAGTCGAAGTCTGGCTCCCCATGAAGGGTGAGGGGCTTGCAGGGCAAGGGGTTTGCATGGGCGGGTAAGGAACCTGATGGCCACAGACACCCTTTATAGACCTCAAGGGGTGGCCTGTTAAGGTGCCGCAACCCTGAAAAGTCCTAGTGACATACAAATACAGCCACCAACATACACCTCTGGGTTAACATCCGTGTGTAGATCTGCTCCACCTCAGTGACTGGTTAAACCCCTGATGAGAACAGATACCACTCTTGATCTTAACCCAAAGGCAGGGAGACAACCTTGGCCTGGTGTCTATCCCTTATCCCACATCCATCATCCAGCCTGAACTACGGAGATCAATCTGGCGCATGTCTAGACAGCCTAAATTACATGTGGTGGATGTCCAGCTCCTCATAGAATAGCTTGTAGACTCAAAGCTCATTTCCGAAGGTGTGTCCACAACTTGGAGAAACTCAGATCATCGGGCAATCCAAATCCTTTGACATGTTAAAAACAATTATCGCTTGAAGGCGGCGGATTGTGGTGTCTAATCACGATCTGCCACCGGCAACCACTATACAGCATGGGGGCAAGCGATGGAACGCTTCCCTCCCGACAATCACCTGCCACATCGGGCTGTGTAATACAGCGTTTATGCCACATATAGGATTAGTAAATCTGGCCACTGTTCTAGTTATTGAAAAAAGGGAGAGCTGAAGATAGGAAACATCTGCACAGAACTACCAGATCTATGACAGCAGAAAAGTACACCAATATAAAGGTAGATGTCCCACAAAAACATCTGCACACATATTGTCTGACTTTACTATGTGTAATAGACATCTAACTTAGGCCCCATTCACACGACCGTATATTTGTGGGTCCGCTTTACTGCGGATCCGCAAATATACAGGGGCCGCCCGGCGTGTGTTCCGCAGCGCTCGGAACACACGCCGTGCGGCCCCATTGAAAATGCCTATACTTGTCCGTGCGCAAGGACATGCTTCAAAAGGCTCCCGGCCCCATTCACCTCAATTTTGCGGATAGATACGGCCCCATTCATACGGACGTGTGAATGGGGCCTAAGGCCCTTTTACTAAGGTCAGCAATTAGGGCAATTACTGGAAAGGAACATTCCTAGAAACGCTTGTTCTGATAAGTACCATAAATAAGTTGTCAACAAGCTCCTTCATCGGGTGAAAGCATTGCTGATGTGGTCACCTGGGCAGCAGAAAATTATTCTCTACGGGGTTGCAGAAGTGATTGCTCCATACTAAAGAGAGGATTGCTGCATGTACACATGGAACAGTTCATGCACGATAATTGCCTGAGGTGTCAGCCCATGTAAAGAGGCTTTGAAGGGGTTGTGCCAGCATTAAAGGTTATTTTCATATAACACTCAGTGTTACTAATTTAATTCACTTACTGTTACAAAAATGACCAATTCTGAGATATTTTCTTTACTTCATTATAATGATGCCCCTTTGTATCTGTATTGTGCACATCCACCTTGCCCAGTTCCATCCTCAACTTCCACCAGCCATATCTATTTTGACAGTTTCAGGAGAGAGCTGTAGCAGAAAGGACACTCCCCCTGAGAAAGGACACTCCCCCTGAGAAAGGACACTCCCCCTGAGAAAGGACACTCCCCCTGAGAAAGGACACTCCCCCTGAGAAAGGACACTCCCCCTGAGAAAGGACACTCCCCCTGAGAAAGGACACTCCCCCTGAGAAAGGACACCCCCCTGAGAAAGGACACCCCCCCTGAGAAAGGACACCCCCCTGAGAAAGGACACCCCCCCTGAGAAAGGACACCCCCCCTGAGAAAGGACACCCCCCCTGAGAAAGGACACCCCCCCTGAGAAAGGACACCCCCCTTCAAGTGACAGCCTGAAGAGAATCTAAGTGATTTCAATAGTTCTGGATCTATGTGAGGTACAGTACTGGTTCTGGCTTTATTTTCATTTTTTTTTTTACACCAATCACGACACATCCCCTTAAAGGAGTGATATGTAACATGCACTCCCCATTACGGCATGATTTATATTGCATTATAATCTATTATACAAATCAGATACAAACTCGGATCAGTATAACACAAGCTAATAACTTCTAATAGATCATAAAATTCTATTCACATACAAGGAAACATTAGTAAATGTGTCATACCAGGCAGTGCGGCGTCTGCACATGTTTAATAAGACAAAACAGCTCATACCTATAACCTGGAAAATAAAGAGGAGAAGTCAATTGTTTAAATTGGTTTCCTATTTTACAATAACAAATACAAATATTACTCCTTAAAGGGTTTCTGTCACCAGATTTGGGCATACTAAACAGGATGGCATTTGCAATGTGCAAATGCCACCTGATGCCCAATCTGGTTTTCTTACAGTAATCAGATCAGCCGTTTTCTTAAAAAAAGCACTTTTATAATATGTAAATTAGGCGTACTAGGTGCAAGAGGCGTTTACCTTGCACCTAGTAATCGCCGTGTTCCTACCTCTAGTGCCGCCTCCTTCTTCCTGATTGACAGGGCCAGGCAGCTTGCTCGATGAGCTGCCGGCCCTGACCTCGATCGAAATCCCGCGCCTGCGCCGTGTAGGCTAAATTCTGCGCAGGCGCAGATAGTTCACCCGGCCGCCCGGCTCCTGCCTCTCTCACTGCGCCTGCGCCGTGCGGAGTAAAAGCGGCGCAGGCGCAGTGAGTTCCGCCGGCTCTCAGTGAGAGAGGCAGGAGCCGGGCGGCCGGGTGAACTATCTGCGCCTGCGCAGAATTTAGCCTACACGGCGCAGGCGCGGGATTTCGATCGAGGTCAGGGCCGGCAGCTCATCGAGCAAGCTGCCTGGCCCTGTCAATCAGGAAGGAGGCGGCACTAGAGGTAGGAACACGGCGATTACTAGGTGCAAGGTAAACGCCTCTTGCACCTAGTACGCCTAATTTACATATTATAAAAGTGCTTTTTTTAAGAAAACGGCTGATCTGATTACTGTAAGAAAACCAGATTGGGCATCAGGTGGCATTTGCACATTGCAAATGCCATCCTGTTTAGTATGCCCAAATCTGGTGACAGAAACCCTTTAAAGGGGGTGTCCACTGTATTGCTAATGCAAACCAATGTATGATAAATAAAATTGTATGCTACTCTTCATTCAGCCAACACACTAGGTACAAGAAATGAGAGCAGGCACAGTGGAGAAGACTGAATGTTGTGTTTCGTCACATGCTCCTCCATCTGCAGCCGCCTTATTGTGTTGCCTTTATAAACAGGCTGGCTGAACAATAGGACGACACTTCAGAGAAATAGAAAAGCTGACAACTTCAAAAAAGCATATATTAGTAAGCAGTATATAATCATTTACATACATTGGTTGACATTACCAATAACGTGAACACCGCTTTAAACAAAAAACAAACATCTTCTCCTTTCATCCTGTTTTGTCTCCTACTGTTAAGCCGGGTGTTTGCGCTATATGCCAGTTGAAATGCATGAAATAAATTCACAGCGAAATCTCAGAGTATAGTCCCCCTGCCCCAGAGAAGCATTAGGAGCCTTATCTGGATGTGTTACTGTCCTGTGCCCCATTAACCAGTGTAAAAATGGTAAAATATAAAGATTATCTATAGTAATAGTCACATAAAAAAATAAAAAACATCACCAAAAATAGCTGCAAATAGGTTCATGACAAAAACCTGACTAAAATAATTTATTTACCAGTTATACATTCCCTTCAAAGGGGTTGTTCACCTTTATGATGTTTTTTTTACAGACCCTTCAGCCTGGCCAGACCTGCAGTAGTGATCATACTTACCTATAGTGTCTCTAGTAGTTATAATGCCGCCTATAGTACCCCCAGTAATTAATGCCCTCTATAGTGCCACCAGTCTTAAAAATGTCACCTTATAGTGCCCCAGTAGTTATAATTCTCTCCTGTAGTGCACCAGTAGTTTTTAATGCTTCCCCGTGTAGTGTTTCAGTAGTTCAAATGATCTCTATAGTGCCCCAATAGTCATAATGTACCTGCTCCTTGTAGTTCTTCAATAGTTACCCTTGTGGAGGCAACAGTGTTTATACTTCCCGATCCCTATCGTGCCCCAACAGGTATAATACTCACCCCACTTCCGCTCCATGTCGCTGTCTACGATTCAAGCCATGGGCCTCTTTCGGCCTGATGCCGGCGACGACTGCACCGTTGATGCATTATCTAATACTGTGAACGGGTTCCCCTGGTGACTGTATCGGATTGCTTACAAAAGCTGGTTCTGGCTTTATTTTAAAACAAGACAAATATTTCCTTTTTTTTTTTAACCATACCTATGATTTTACAAACTTATGTATTTCTATGTAAAACTATGAAGCTACAACGGGGCTGTCTGTTACCCACAGCAACCAATCAGGGGGCAGCTTTCATTTCATGTTCTGCTCTTGAAATAGAGACCTGCGCTGTGACTGGTTGCTATGGGCAAGAAAGATAGTTCTCCTCTTGGGGCCAGTTCACAAGACTGATTTTGAAAAAATCCAGCGGGGAATCTGGATTTTTTTTTTTCCAGAAAAAAAAAAAAAGCCTTTTTCGGGAGGTTTTTGACAAGTTTTTTTTATCCAATGGATGTTCACTTCAATACAAAGCTGAATTTTCAGTCTGATCTTCACCAAAAAACGTGCAGAAAATGCATTAAAAAAACGCATGGACTTACAAGGAGCTGTTTTTTAATTCTTCCCAGTCATTTCTATAGGAGATTCAGCGCTGATTCTGCCCCAAGCTAGGACATGCATGTAAGAAGAAAAAAAAACCAAAAAACAAGCATTTCTTCCCATTGTAATGAATGGGAGGGTGTTTTGAGGAGCTGATTTTGAGGCAGAAACGCTCCAAAATCAGCACCAAAAAACTGGCCCTTTGACGAGTTTCTAAATAAGGGTTTACGCGGTCCTCAGAAACTTTCTCCATGTTACGTATGGGCCATTCTGTCTCATTACGTACACTAGTGATGCATTCCCTGACTGTGTCAATCCAGACACTAAAATTACTTCAGTGTCGTACAGGAATCAATCACAGAATCTGCTGGTGGCTGTGTAAATAATAGATGCATTGGAAATTAAGCTTCAAGTTGTGATTAATGGGACACTGCCAGCAAATGGCGTTCAACAAGCTCTGATCTCAATTGGTGCACCATGTATAAAGCAATGATTATACTGCATTTCCTACTTGTCATCTTCACTGAAGGATGAGGACCATAAGAAAGTGCTGGGAATACCTATGTGAAGAAATGCTTCGTTTTCTATTACATGTAAAGAGTATAAGCGTCGGAGCAGCACATTCTGTGGAAGGATAGCAATATCAAGATTACGCTTACGAAGAGCTAGCTCAACTATATAATTGTTTTACAGAAATCCCCCTCCAAGAATGATCATGTATGACATTAATTATTTAGCTCCTGGCTTCAGGCTGCAGGGAAGCCAATGGTCTGTGTGTGATCTATCCTGACATGCCTGGAGATGCGGTGCTGTTGTGCCCCAATAGCCATTTTATGTAATGTCACAGATCTCTCACTTAATCTGCAGTTTACCCCAATGTCCCACTTAACCCATTGCACACTCATATGGCTCCAGAAGTGGATATGTTTACTGTACTAAGCTATCTCCGGCCATCCCTGAGTTGAATGAAGCAGCACATAAGCGTGAGTGGCGAGCCCCAGCATTTAAATCACCGCCGATCAGACAGATATCCCCTATCCTGTGTATAGGGATAAGTGTTTGTCATGGGGCAATATAAAGAAGGGTCCGTTCTATAGAGGTGTCTTATTAATATGCAGTGGGATCGGATGTGCGCTTAAGCAATTTAGTATATTAAACAAGTGAACTTCACGGCCATGACACACATCACAGATGTTCCTGTACTGCACCAGGATGGGGTGGACATGGCAGAATATCCAAAGCATGGCCTCATGTCATTAGTAGGTCATTACATTATCATTATAGAACAAAGGTCACGGCTACATACTTCAGACAGAATGTTTTATTGTAATTGGCTATTTAATAAGCTGGACTCATTATCTACTCTCACAGCTCTTGAATATGTAGCGACCATCTGCTGTCTGTCATATTATCTTCAGCTTGGCTCCATTTACGGATAGCATATGCTGCTTAAACTCCAAAATGTGTCATAAAGGGCAGAAACATGTCAGTAGGTAATATTATTATTACCATTTTATATGCTTATATAGCGCTGACATATTCTGCAGCGCTTTACAGACCTTAGAACCAAGCTGTCCCCAATGGGGCTCACAATCTAAGTTCCTATCAGTATGTCCTTGAAGTGTGGGAGGAAACCGGAGAACATGGAAGAAACCCACACAAACACGGGGAGAACATACAAACTCCATGCAGATGTTGTTCATGGTCAGATTCAAACCTAGGACCCCAGTGCTAACCACTGAGCCCATATCAATAGAAACCCTATAGACAGCAAGGAAAAAGGGGCTATGATCACTAAAAATGGGGTCCTAAGTAGAGATGACGAGCATGCTCAGCCGAGCGTACTCGGGAGCAATTTACTCGCTCATCTCTAGTCCTAAGCTTAAAGGGCTTTTTTGGGAGAACAATATCATCATCTGATCGGTATGGGTCTGACTCCCAGAACACCCACCGATTAGCTGTTTGAGGAGGCAGTGGCCCTCTGGTGAATGCTAAGGCCTTCTCACAACATACCAAGCCCAGCTCCGTACATTGTATAGTGACTGTGCCTGATACTGCAGGCCAAGTCCATTTACTTGAATGGAACTGAGCTGCACATAGGCCATGAGATAGATGATTGTGACGTCTCTGACCTATTCGGTAGGGGTTTTCGGGATTCATACCCCCATCGATTAGATACCGAAGACCTATCCCGATGATCGGTAATCAATATTTTACTCCCAGAAACCCCCTTTAAATGGAGCTGCAGTCAAGCATGCACTCGCCCACTCTATTCAACATCTATGCCATTGGCAAAGACAGCTGCATGGAGGACTTGGGCCAGTGTTCTGTGCATTAGTTGTTGGGGAGGGACCCTTTTAATGACAATATACAAATAACTCAATGACAATAACAAATAACTGATTCCTGCAGAAAGGAAATGCTACATTATACAGCAATTACTGGAGAGTGTGGAGGCAGTTTTCCACAGAAGCAGTTCTAGGGACTTTTCAACTAGAACAATATGCATGTAATGAATATTGTTGTTGCTATGTATAACATAACGAATGTGTGCAAGTGTGGATACATCCGTATTAGTAGAGAATCTCTAGAGGACAACAACCTCTCCTTATACTGGAGGTCTGTTCTCATGAGGTTCCTCACAATGCAAGCAATTGACATCTTGCGTCACCAGCAGTAGCTATAGTTCGCCTGCACATACAATAATCATTTATTTTAGTTCTCTCTTTGCCAGAACTTCCAGATAATTGGCTTATGCATTAGACATCTCACACGTAGAGTTTTCATCATTCTTGGTTAACAGATAGTTACTTGACGTGATTAGACTAAAGGGTTGAAGGGTCAGACGGGGTTCACATGGCTAGTGGGTTAAAGGGCCAGTGACACCACACACAGTTTAATTCATTTTTAAGCAGAAGCCATTGGAAGAAGATAAGCAGTCACCTTTAATATAGTTGAGGGAATCCAGAATGACAACATCTTCTTTATTTAATTTCCTAAAACAGCAGAAAAGTAGAATATATTTATTTCAGTGAAGGAGTTTGGCATTCGGCACAATCTAATCCACCCCAATCCCCGGACACAAAACCACCAACAAATTAGATTTGTTCAGTAGGACTTTGACCTCTCAGTAAGGGACACTTAAGACGTTAAAAACAATATTGAATGATTTGTAGCATTAAAAAACAGCCAAGACTTAAATGTAGTTTGTATAGTTAGATATAGCCATACCAATATTATTACTAATAGAATGTATTTATATAAAATGTACCGTTTAGAAGATTTGCCTATTTGTATATCCATTGTCCCACACACATCAGTCAGGCCGTTGCCCCTAGTTACGACCACCGCAGCCATGTAGTAGTGGTGGTCAGCTTGTTCCTTTTCAAACCCGCTCTGAGGTAACTGCTGTATTGTGAACGCACATTACATGAGCATGCAGAGACACATCTTAGATACTTTCACATCTGCATTGTGGACGCTACCAGTCCAAAACACAATGGTCAGGATCCGTCCAAAACACAGACTTTATAAACGGATCCTGCTCCATAGAGATGAATTGATCTTGGAACAGGATCCGTTTCTCTGTGTTTTGGAAGCGCAAACAAAAATGCTACAACCCTAAGATGTGTCTCCACATGTTCATGTAATGTGTGTTCACAATACAGCAGTTACCTCAGAGCGGGTTTGAACAAGAACAAGCTGACCATCACTACTACATGGCTGCGGTGGTCGTAACTAGGGGCAACGGCCTGACTGATGTGTGTAGGACAATGGATATACAAATAGGCAAATCTTCTAAACGGTACATTTTATATAAATACATTCTATTAGTAATAATATTGGTATGGCTATATCTAACTATACAAACTACATTTGTGAGATGGGAATACCCCTTTAACAACATTTCCTACCAGGTAAACTCTACGCTTGTGTATTTCTTTTTACTGTGCAAGGATAAAAAACACACGCGTTTACCTCATCACAGAAGGGGCTGTCCACCTGTTATTAAAGAAGTTGTCTCACGTCAGTAAGCAGCATTTATCATGTAGAGAAAGTTACTACAGGGCACTTACTAATGTATTGTTATTACTAGGGATGAGCGAATCTACTTCAGATGAAACATCTAAAATCAATTCTCATAAAACTTTGTTCTAATACTGTACGGAGCGGGAGCTCCGTACAGTATTAGAATGTATTGGCTCCGATGAGCCGAGGTTCACGTAATAACTTCATAAATTCATTTTTACTGTAAAAAACATTTTCCGAACTCGGGTTCGGTTCCAAGGTACCATTTGGAACCAAACCAGAGTACGGAAAATGGTTTCATCTAAAGTCTATTCGCTCATATTACCCATATTGCCTCCTTTGCTGGCTGGCTTCACATTATACACTGCTTTTTTCATGGTTACGACTACCCTGCAATCTATCAGTGGTGGTTGTGCTTACACAATATAGGATAAAGCATCAGCTTATGTGCACTCCCACAGTCCCGGCCACCAGAGAGGCTGACGCTTTTTCCTATAGCGTGCAAGCACGACCACCACTGATGGATTGCAGGGTGGTCTGTAACCATGGAAACGAGCAGTGTATGATGTGATGGAAAAATTAATCCAGCCAGCAAAGGAGACAATATGGACAATCACAATACATTAGTGTCTTGTATTAACTTTCTCTACAGGATAAATGCCACTTGCTGAAGTGAGACAACCCCTTTAAGTGAATAATTGGAATGCTGGTTTTGTAATACAGTTGGAATTAAGTATATGCAAACTAACTGTGAGCCAGCCAATCCAGTATTTTATACCGGTGAGCATCTCTGATATTTAATTGTTGTCCATAAAGAATGAGACTAATAAATGGTTACATTCACTAACATAATCCGCAAATTAAAGATTTTATAACCTTTCAACTTCGGCCCTTAAAGCTCCACGTACTTCCTTCTCTTTTCGGGAGTCTGTAATAGAAAGATTGTATCCTTTTATTATCTCATATTTCATCACATTTATCAGGCCATGGAAATATAAACAATCTCCATCTGGGAAATCAGTGTCCATACTTTTACCATTATATTTTTACAAATTTTTTTCTCAGCGCAGCGCATTTGTCTGTGGCTACATGCACAACTCCACGAAAAACCGCAGCCACAGATCCCACCATAATTGATGGGCATATAGCGCAGCATAGCCACCACTACGGAACCCCGATGGACACCGTTATAAGTCAACCATCCATGCTGTCCGTCATGTGATAGAATGGACACCGTTATAAGTCAACCATCCATGCTGTCCGTCATGTGATAGAATGGACACCGTGTCGTGGTTTCTGTTTACAACGGAAACCACAACGCAGGTGTGAACACAGGCTTCATTGTGTGTTTTGCGGTCCGCAAATTGCGGATCCGCAAAAAAAACGGATGACGTTCCGTATGGCATCCGTGTTTCCGTTTTTTTTGCGGATCCATTGTAACAATGCCTATCCTTGTCAGCAAAACGGACAAGAATAGGACATGTTCTATCTTTTTAGCGGAACGGAAATGCGGACATACGGAAACGGAATGCAAACGGAGTACCTTCCGTTTTTTTTTGCGGACCCATTGAAATGAATGGTTCCACATACGGTCCGCAAAAAAAACGGAACGGACACGGAAACTAAATACGGTCGTGTGAATGAAGCCTAATAGATGTAATACCTGAACGTGTGAGACTGACGTACGTCTCGCAGAAGACTTCCTTTTTATTATAGAAAGCACATTTTCATCCCACTTACACAATGAATAAGAGCTGGAAGCAGCAATTAGTATTTGTACAGACAGCAGTTTTCATGCCAAGCTTTTCACCTGCATTAATAACATTTCACACTCGCCAGGTCTCTTAGCAACTATGGCTACCCAATGTCCGCTCTGACACCTATACAGTCAGCAAGGACTCGCAGGGTATACTGTATCCAAAAAACAGACTGGAGCACTAGTCTCTTGTTTTAATGCTGCTTTCATTCATTTTCTCCACTTCAAAATTTGTTACTCATCTAACAGATAAAGGAAACAACCGCCCGAAAAGCTGTGAACACAACTTTATTTTTTACATTTTATTTATTTATAATACTTATTACTTTATAATAAAATGCCGCATTCGAAGACTCATTTTGACTTTTTTATTTTTCTTTCTACGGAGCCGTGTGACGACTTGATTTTTACGGGAAAACATGCTTTTGAACACTTTTTATTCATTTTTTTGGTGGAGTGTAAGTAAAAAATAACAATTCTAGCATTTTTTTTAATGGCGTTCACCATATTGGTTAAATTACCTGATAATTGTGTAGTGTGGGTCTCTGCTCGTGCTGGGGATTTTATTTTTGCAATTGGAAAAGTGCATTTTTCATCTTCAAGATTTTTTTTATTTAATAAAATTTTAATTAACCTTTTTTTTTTTTTTTTTTTTTTTTTTACCGTTTACTTACTTTATGCTCTAGTCTGTCATGAGAAAAAAAAATATCAGCACCCCACAATCGCATTCAAGGGGTGCCAATGGGAGACAGAGGGAGCTCCCTCTCTCTAAGTCACTTAGATGCTGCAGTCGCTATTGACTGCGGCATCTAAGGAGCCTGGATCAACAATTTTGCCAATCCAGGCCATGAGAGACTAAGCCCAAGGCCCCTACCCTAAGGCCCTTTAGTGACCACAGTAAAATGGGGCATAGGTGGCTAAAGGGTTATAGGAGGGTAGGAGAACAGCATGGAATATATGCCAGCTTCAGCTTAAGACACGCCAACTCTTGCTGCATGAAGGAGGAGAACTTAGAAAGCAACAGTGCGAGGAAATAGATCATTCTACATGTTTAGGATCTACGTATTGTTGCTCCCAACAGCGATCGCAATAACGGCCGTTCAGGCCATTTCACTCCGTGAAAAAGGTCTGATGTGTATCAATACGTGTCAGACTTTTTCCTGCCATTTATGGGTGCAGGGTGCACTGTGAACGGCACAGGCAGCACATTGATGCTGCTGGTGCCTGCAATAACCAATAACAAAGCTCCTTACAGCAAGGAGTATTGTGATCGGTCGGTTTAGGTTGGCTGCCGGACCACTCGGCACACTGCTCTGAAGCAGTGGCATGCGATCTAACTACATGCGCACACCATTTGCATGGGGCAGCTCTAGGAGCAGGTGCTGCCCACACTCTTCAGCACTATGCACAGGAACTAGAGCAGTAAACATGGCTGCTGCTGTGCCTTCAGCTGCAACTCAGGATGGGCTCAGTAAGTTAGCTCCCGTTCTCATGCGGTGAGGGGTGCTGTGGGTAGGGAGGCACCGGGTATCATCTGCACAGTATGTGTATTCATCCGTGTCATGGTGTATTGGCACAGGATGAGCCATGGCACTGCAGCCTCCAGTGCGTGTATGCTCTGTAATGCCCCTGGCACTGCTGTTCTGAAGAGGCCCTGTAAATGTAGAGGGCAGGGAGGGCAGGCAGTGACAGGAAGGCCTGCACCCTGCTGTGCTTCCCAGGCCTGTCTGCAATACTTAAAGGGGTTCTCCAGGAATTAAGAAAATTAAAATACTTAAATATTACTTTATTATAAATATATTCCCAAATACCTTTCATTAGTTATGATGGTTTGTTTTGTCTGGGGAGCAATGGTTAGGAGAAACAAAATGGCCACTGTCCTATTAGTACACACAAAACCTGTCCTAATCAGACAGTAGGACAAGTTACTTCACAGCACTGAGTTAAAGAGCTGCCTCATCCTCCTCTCTGGTCTGCTTGTCAGGAATTATGATCCCAAATACAGATAATAAGATCTTTAGCTGAATCTCTGTAGGAATGGAGTTCATGAGCAGATGTGGATAATGAGCAGCAACACTTGTGTGCAGTCTCCATTACCACAGTCTGTCCTTTCTGTACTTCATGTCTCCTGATGAACTCCATTCCCACAAAGAATCACCTAAATATCATAGTAAATTGTATTCAGGATCATAATCCCAAACAGTCCGAGCAGAGAGGAGGATGAGGCAGCTCTTTAGCTCTGTGTCTGTGATTAGGACGGGTTTTGTGTGTGCTAATAGGACAGCGGTCATTTTGTTTCTTCTAATCATTGCTCCCTAGACAAAATGATCCATTATAATTAATGAAAGGTATTTGGGAATATATTTATAATAAAGTAATATTTACTTATTTTTAGTTTCTTAATTCCCGGAGAACCTCTTTAAAGGGGTTGTCCAAGATATGAAAAAAAACTATAACACTGTAAATCTGATGGGCAGCAATATATAACTAAGTTCAGCAAGTTTTAGGCAAAAAAAAAAAATCTATATTTCCCTGGTTCTCTTCTGGCCTTTGTTTAAATGCAATAACAACAATCTCAGCCCCTCCGCCCTACCCCCTTCTCTGCAAAGGCAGTGAATACAAGTGCTGAGTGACATGTCTGCCTGCTAGAATACTCAGCAGCATGTTGTATGTGTAGGACTACAAGTCCCAGCTGTACAATGACACTGCTGATACACACAGGAAATTCTCCCTACCTGTTCTTGTACAATACAATTCCTGTATAGCTCCTTGCCCAGCATTTGTCTCCTCTCACTGCTGCAGCTACTATTTGTTGTAAAGCCTTGAGCCCTCAGTGTGTTCTGGCTGAAGGGGTTAATGTTTTATCTGAAGGAATCCAGGGAGAGAGCAGATAGCAGCCCAAAGGGGGCGTGGCCAGTGACCTCTCGTGTACAGACTGTTATCTGAACTCTGAGGCTTGTACACGAAACATCACAGACCAGGGAGATAAGGTGACATCACAGGTCATGTGACCCTCAGTCAACTCTGAGAAACCAGCAGCTTTAGAAACACAAAGTATATGGGAAAGTTGTTATAACTGACAAGTTAGAAACATATAAAGAACAAAAAAATAACTCGGACAACTCCTTTAAGATGGAAGTGAAAGCACAGGCTGGAGCTAGTCACTCTCCAAAGCGCTGGTTTACTCCCATGTTACAGGTCATTTGTGTGTATTACACGTCATACTCATAGGATCCACTGGTGTAGACAAGCAGAGGGTCCCGGTGCTAATGGCAATCAAAGATGTATGTAGCGCCCATGGATCTCTGTGCAGTTGTATGCCACCTGTAACCAGAAGGCGGTTGCGCCCTACTCATACCCTTCACTTTTATGACTGACCTGTCTGACTTGTGTCTTAAATGCAAGTGATAAAGATGAGCAGAACAGTAAAGATAATGGAAGTGCTGGAACAGGCACATAACTGACTACTATGGAGTCTGCTCAGGAACTTGTCTTTTTACCACACAAAAAAGTCCTGTCCGGCTTTTTTGTCCAGTCTTTTTGACAGACTCTGGAGCCTCCAAGCAGGTGTGAACCCCTTTACATTGTGTATGCCTTCACATTATTTACCTCTAGCTCCGAGTGTAGAGTGTAATGAACCTTCTTTCAGGTTTCCTGCAAGAATACTACTTTAATCCGTTTTAATGGATCGCCAAGGGAAAGGTTCGAAATGCTCGTACATTGGGTAATATAGATGTTTGTGTAGACAACAAAATCTAAACACGCTCTGCTATTGGCAAACAATGATTGATGGGATATTAGCTATTGCCCCTCCCCATACCGTGGAGGAGATTGCTGCATGTAAATACAGTGGTCTCTTTTACCGACGAGCAGGCACTTGCCAGGAAGTAATGCTTCTTTCCCGACAATCACCTGCTAAATGGTTCAGTGTAAAGGGGCGGGTGCAGAGGGTTTGACAGATTCTGCCTACATATTGTAACCTGCAAGTGTATTTCATCTGATAAATCACATAACCTGATCTACAGTGTAGTGCCTGTCTGATAAAAATGACTGCTCTCCTGTTACATTGGATCTCACCTTGTTGACTACTCAAGATGGTTTTGCAGCAAAAACACATTGCTTTACTGCACTTTTACTGTCCCCTGTGCCACTCATCCCCTGATACTCTTTAGAGTGATCAGTACATAACCACATTTTTATATTTTATAGCATGTTATAGCAGATTAACATACAGTTTATGGAAAATGATTCAGTACAACTTATAAGTTATACAGTTAAATCTGTTCTTAATCTATACTTAAAGTCAAGGAGTCTGTCCTATCAGTGATGACAGCCTTCCCTCTGATTGTGTATACACAGATAGCTGTCAATCACTGACAGGGCCACGTTCTTGACTTTAAAGCCCAGAACAAGAAGGAATTAAAGTGGATGAAACACAACTTACACTGAATCTTTTTGTACAAAACCACATATCAATCTGCTCTACATCGTCTGCTCTATAACACGCTGCCAGCAGATTATTTTGCATTTTCATGGTGACAAGTTCCCTTTAAGACCCTGACTCATCTGTCAGATCCAAGCCCCTGGTGACATCATAGCCAGCACCGTGAACCAATGAGCAAAGCAGTGAACCTGAATAGACTTGACAGCTCTATTCCTAAAATATATCTAGATCTGCCATTAGGGAGTAGAACTAGCACAGGATCCCACCTCCAGTAACAAGAGCACAAAGACAACACCACAAAGAAATGTTCTAGAATCGCCATTGTGAGCACAACATTATTGGCAGATAACAGGCTCTGAAGGCTTATGTTAAAAAGCACATGGCATGCGATAACCTTCTAGTACAGTCCCAATAATTATCAATACATTATGCAGGAACCTGGCCTGTGTCCCACGAGCGAGTTCTCCATTCGGATGTGATGCGTGTAATGAATGAATATCATCGAGACTCAATCCGGAGCCATCCATTTCAATCGGTCTGTTTACGTGAGCGTTACCTTTCACGCATCATCTTTGCGTTCAGGAAAAATCGCAGCATGTTCTATATGGTGCGTTTTTCACCCACCTCTGGCCCCATAGAAGTGAGTGGGGCTTCCATGAAAAATGGAAGGCATCTGGATGCAATGTGTTCATCGCTGATGGCTGCTAGGAGATGCGGATTGTTGTTCTTCACGCACGTGAAAACGCATGCAATCCAGATAGAAAAAATGAACAGACTGAAAACTTTCACAGTAGAAAGTGATTGGACTTTTTAGATATTGAGGACCTATACTCAATAACTGAGTCACAGACAACACCCTTAAAGGGCTGAACCAGATAGAAGCTATTTTTTATTCATTTACTACATATGAATGGAGCATCGAAGCATTTATTTGCTCTGATTCTCCCCCTTGCCTTGCATCGTGCAGCACAAGGGCTGTTTGTTTACTACCGATGACATACAGGGCTTCTCCTCACTATGCTAGGTGGAGACTTCCGCCTAGAAGTGAGCCCGGTGACGTCACCGGCACAGATGAGTGGTCTATAGCACTGCCGAAGGCTGTTTTGGAGGTGGATACTATGCTACTTTGCTACTCCGCCTCCAAAACAGCCTTCGGCAGTGCTATAGACCACTCATCTGTGCCGGTGACGTCACCGGGCTCACTTCTAGGCGGAAGTCTCCACCTAGCATAGTGAGGAGAAGCCCTGTATGTCATCGGTAGTAAACAAACAGCCCTTGTGCTGCACGATGCAATGCGAGGCAAAGTGGGCATTAAAGCAAGTAAATGCTCGGAGGCTCCACTCATATGTAAAAGAATAGCTTATATCTGGGTTCAGCCCTGAACCCCGGACAACCCCTTTAACAATGTGATTTCTAGTATTTAAGAAGCCTGCTCACCTGCATACACGGAATTCCTATCTACTCCTAGACCATGGTCTCCAACAACGTAAACTTTTCTTCCCTTCTGCTCCAAGTGTTCCTTCAGCTCTAATGCTCTACGACTCTTTCCGCTGCAAGGGAATCCGCACATCACAACAAGTGGCATTGTTGGAACCAGCCTGCTGGAATAAACACATCAAGCTATCAGAGCACAGGAGATGGCCAACAGTCAGGTTCTATGTACATCATGGTTAGGCCATACCGCCGAGGTGTAGAAATGATATATCTCTAACCTCAACTTACGTTTTGTTAATGGGTCCAGTGAACGGCTCAGTGTAGCTTTTTTGTGACCAGAGCTTACAGGCTCAGCATCCTATGGTATTCAGAACCTACTTATAGCCAGTCTTCAGATTTAAATTTGTTCATTATCGTTATACATGATCTTTCAAGTTGATGGCAGATTACTGCATGAAACAGATCATGGCTGTAACACAACCGCTGTTATGGAAAGCTACAAGAAATTTGAAATCTTGACTTAAAAAAAACGCCTCTCTAGGCCTCATGCACGTGACCTTATCCATTTTGTGGTCCGCCAACCACGGATGTGGTCCGTGTGACATTCGCATTTTTTGTAGACCCATTGACTTCAATCTTAGTTTGCAGACAAGTATAGGACATGTTCTATCTTTTGTGGAACAGACACACAAATCAAATAAAATCTTCAACAAAAACCGTATAAAATCACGATAAAGTGCGGATTTAAGTGTTTTTATGCAGACCTTAGATTGCGGGCATTTTTTCTGTGCGCTGGGATACAGCACCAGCAAAGTCTTTGAGATTAGACAAATCTCATCTACACTTTGCTTTTTTTTCCCTTCCATGTGGAAATTGACCTGTCATGGGGATTTTGAAATCTGCAGGATGTCACTTGTTTGTGTGGTTCTTTTGTAGGAGTTTCACCCTTTTCATTGGAAGGGTGAAATCTGCATCAAATCCCAAAGTAATAAATGCGGATTTGGTGTGGAAACGCACAGAGGCCTAAAATAGGTTGTCTGAGATTTCTTAATGAATGACCTATTCTACGGTAGAAAAAAGGAAGGCAGGACAGCACGTCGAAGGATATGCAGTGGAGGGTGCACGTCTCCAAAAGGGGTGTTGAATCCCCTCCAAATAAGTAAGCGATCAGGCATACAAAAATAAGGTAGAAGGAGACAGCACGTCTTAGTGCTTGAGAAAGGTCTCCAAGGCCGAAACGTAGCATCCGGAATAAATTTCCACTAAGGACGTGCTGTCTCCTTCTACTTTATTTTTGTATGCCTATTCTATGTTAGGTCATTAGTATTTGACTGGTGAGGGCCAGATACCCAGGACCCCCAATGATCAGCTATTTGAGAAGGCTGCAGTGCTCACAGTAGCCCCACAGCCTTCTCGCAGCTTAGCCTCGGCCATGTGACATCACATTCATCGGTCACATGGCCTAGGCAAAGCTCAGCTTCATTGAAGTGAATGGGACGGAGCTGCAATACCAAGAACGACCACTTTACTATGTACGGCGATGTGCTTGGTGAGCCGAGGAGCTACTGCAGGCACCGTTGCCTTCTCAAACAGCTGATAGGCCGGGCTCCTGGGTGTCGGACTCCCAGCAATCAGATATTGATGAATCTTGGAAAAACCCTTTAAAGGAAACATTACAAAAAAAAATTCTGCCAGTCAAAACCACATGGTAACACATATCCTTTTTTCTAATCTGTTTGTATTTTTATTCTATTTCCTGAACATAATTATGGGGACATCTTGCCTGAGCTGTTCTTAGCATTTAGAAAGTATTTAGAAAATTGCTTTATGGCAGCCCCATGGTCCATAGACACAATGGACAGGAGGGGACCTCGGTGACTTCTATGGGAGAGTTATCTAGGCATGCTCTGTGCCCTGTGCAGAGGTCATTGTACAAGGAGAGAACAGATAAGCTCTGACAATCACCTATTGTGAATGGAGGATCTTGTCTTATCTATATACAGAGGTGATATCATTACAGGCAGGATTAGACTGAGAGATAAGCAGATAACTGCAGTAAAGTGATCTGTACAGACCAAACTGTGGTGTCTATTAGTAGACTAGTGGCCAGTATGAAAATTACAGGATTTTATGTTTTTTGTTTAAATAGATATGGAAAATGAAAACTAATATTACCAACAATAATTTAAAAATATGTTAAACACAAAAACGTGTAATAATAATTCTGGAGCATCAATTCTTATGTCTCTATGTTGTGCCATTCCTTTATTATTTCTACTAGAAGTTATGAATGAATTGCTAGCAGTCTGCAGTAAGGGTACAGAGGGGAGGAAACCAGTTGGGGGTGTGTCCCTCACAGTCTGACAATGGCAGCACTGACTTGATAAAGCAGGGGTAGGCAACCTCCGGCTGTTGTGAAACTACAACTCCCAGCATGCATACTTGCTCTTCTCTTCTAATAACCACATAGAAATGAATGGAGCATGCTGAAAATTCGAGTGCCGATGGTTGCTGATCCCTGGGATAGTGTGCCTATGCAACCATGCAGCCAACTGGTTACCTCTCTGTACCCTTACTGCAGACAGCTGGCAATTCATTTATAATTTCTAGTAGAAATAATAAAGGAATGGCACAACATAGAGCCATAAGAGTAAAGAATACATGGAGAATGCATGTAACTATTAAAGGGGTTCTCCAAGTTATATTTATTGTCCTCAGGATAGGTCATCAATATCAGATCGGTGGGGGTCCGACACCTGGGTCCCCTGCCAATCAGCTGTTTGAAGAGGAGGAGCGCACCAGCACTGCCTCCTCTTCATTGTTTACATCCTAGCCATAACATGGGTAGCGGTGAGTAGGTCTAATTACACCTAACCGCCCAATTCATTTCAATGGAAAGGATCGCTCCCATACACTTGTATGGGAATGAAGAGGAGGCAGCGGTGGTAGGGTGCACGCCTCCTGTTCAAACAGCTGATCGGCGGGGGTGCCGGGTGTCGGACCCCCGCCGATCTGATATTGATGACCTATCCTGAGGATAGGTCATCAATAAATATAACTTGGAGAACCCCTTTAAAACTGTCAGGAGTGGTGACAGGTCCTCCTTAAGGTTCTAGCAGAAAATGCAGATGGATGCATAATGTGTGGTTATCGGCTGCTACAGGTGGAGGTACATTGGACATGTGCCATCTGGCCATATCCTAATGTGTATTAACCTAGTGGATGTGAAATCATTCAGTTATACTTACAGAACAACATTACACCGGGATTCTCAGGGAACTTGTTGCCAATAACAACCAACCACAGTCCTCTTTACATTTCTCCAGTGTAGATTACAAAGATAAAGCTGGCCTCTGATTGGTTGTTATGGACAATGCCTTCCTTTTCATCTTTGGCAGGTCTGATAGGCAAGGCTCAATGAGCCAAATTTATCAGCACTGTCTCTGATAAAATACAAGTAGCCTCGTTACCCCTAGTAACCCACCAGTGCATTTTACTATTTTAAATTGAATGGTTGCATTGCAATGGGCAACCATGCCAGGGGAAAGAAGATATCCTATGAGCTCAACCATATAAAAGTCCTATAACAGACACACCAGTCATGGGGCACTAGGAAGGTCCGACAAGAAAGTAGACTCCATTTGACACGTACAGGTTGGGTACGGTTCCCGCTCCAGGCTGCACAATATAACAAATCACAGATCACATCCCAGCGCCGAAACTTAATAGTAATACCTTCTCACAGCTTCGCCTGAACTACATCTGAAGAAACATGGGCGGCGCCATGTTCAATACCCGGCAATCCACTGCTTCCGGTCACGTGGCGAGAAGTGCTCCGTCACCCATGGCAACAGTTCCTGCTAGGGTTTGTGAGGCAGACGTTCAGTCTATGTGGAGGGGGCACAGCAGGGAGGCAGCGCTTGCTTGGTTAAGCGTGATAGAGTGCTGCGCTGTTTCTTCATGTTCTTTTGCTGATAATCTTTTTTAATACTTTTTATTAACTCTACAATAAAATGGATAAGCAGGGTTTTTCTAGTCTCTGTAGTGCTGTGTTCACACAGCTGCAAAATCCACCTCTGTTAGGGCTGCAGTTTTCCATTTTGGATTCTGTGGACCTGCTCAATGTTTAGACCAACTGAATGGAGCTAAAAAAAAATGCAGCAGTGTCTGCTAGGATGCCACACCAAGACCTTCTCGGCATTTTCATGGCTCTAAAGTGCCAGGTGAACTGCAGCTCTGCCCCCTATTGAAAACAATGGGAGGCGGGCGCCACGCAGCCTTCGCTTGTATTTTGTCAGTGCCAAAATTGCAGCAGCATAATGGGTCCCTCACATTCTTTCACACATAAGGTTTTGGGGGTTTTTTTGGACCAGTTTTCTGAACTTTTGCTTTTTTGTTGTATTTTTGCACCTGCAGTTTTTGCCATGTCTGATGCTGGCGTTTTTACTGCAAAAGATTTTAGTCGAAAGTCTGTGTGAAATATGAAACACAGGACACACAAGTGTTTTTTTTTGTTAATTAGATAGAGTCATTTATCAATCGTTGGACCAGCTTTTTTTTTTTTTTTTTTTTTTAAATAAAATGGTCAAACGGGTCTGGGGGAGTGTTTATTTCAATAAAATGTTTTATACTGGTGTGTGTGTATTTTTTTTTTTTACAATACTACAGTTTTAGTAATTATGGCTATCTACAGACGGCCCTGATTACTAATACTGGGCTTAGTGCTTGCTGGTGAAGGAAAAAAGGGGGGGACCCCACGCCATTTTTTTTTCAAAAATTTCATTATTTAAAAAAAAAAAAGGCGTGGGGTCCCCCCCTTTTTTCCTTCTCCAGCCAGATACAACCAGCAGCAGCAGCCTGGCACTACCAGGGTGGGAAGGGACACGGTTATTGGCCCTTCCCAGCCTAATGGTACCAGCCTACAGCCGCCCCAGAGCCAGACCCTCAATTTAGAAGGTCCGGTCCTGCGGGTACCCGGCTCTTCCCGGCACCCCTGGTGGCGGTGGGTGCCGAGGTAATAGATGTTGGGGTTAGTGCTGGCCTGCCATACCGGCAAGCACTAAGCCCAGAATTAGTAATCAGGGCCATCTGTAGATAGCCATAATTACTAAAACTGTAGTATTGTAAAAAAAAAATACACACACACAAGTATAAAACATTTTATTGAAATAAATACTCCCCCAGACCCCTGTTTGACCATTTTATTTAAAAAAAGCTGGTCCGACGTAGTCCACCGAATCCGATGTAGTCCTCTGCATTCAAGACCCTGAAAAATAGAAAACAAACACACAAACATGGACCACTTACTGCACTGCACTGGGATAATACACACAGCGATGTCACTGTACAGGGATAATAAACACAGTGATGTCACTGTACAGGGATAATAAACACAGTGATGTCACTGTACAGGGATAATAAACACAGTGATGTCACAGTACAGAGATATAAACACAGTGATGTCACTGTACAGGGATAATAAACACAGTGATGTCACAGTACACCTGTGCAAACAAGGCCTGGGGGGACCAAGATAAGGCTAGGGGCTACACTGAAAAGGGCCAGTGGAGCACAGATAAGGGGTAAGGGGCAGGGTCACAGCAAGGTCCTGGGGGGAAGGGGGGGGTGAGGGGTGCACAGATAAGGGCCAGGGTGGCGCACACAGGGGGCAGCAGAGACGACAACCAGAGAGGCACAGACAAAGAGGGAGTGGGGCCCAGGGGCGCAGACCAGGAAGAGGCGTACAAAGACAAGGGCCAGATCCCAGGGGTGCAGACAGGGGCCAGGTAGGCACAGCCAAAGGGGCGCAGATAAGAGCCAGGGGCTACATTGAAAGGGCCAGGGTGGTGCACAGAGCAGGGTCAAAAGCAAGGTCTGGGGGGGGGGGGTGAGGGGCGCACAGATAAGGGCCAGGGTGGCATTAATAGGTTCTTCTTTATTTTGGCGAGGTATCGTATCAGTATCGAGTATCGTGATACTTTTGTACGTATCGGTATCGAACTCAAAATTCTGGTATCGTGACAACCTATCAGGGACAGACTGATATTCTGCAAAAGGTACAGGGAGTGGACTGCTGAGGACTGGGGTAAAGTCATTTTCTCTGATGAATCCCCTTTTCGATTGTTTGGGACATCTGGAAAACAGCTTATTCGGAGAAGACGAGGTGAGCGCTACCACCAGTCTTGTCTCATGCCAACTGTAAAGCATCCTGAAACCATTCATGTGTGGGGTTGCTTCTCATCCAAGGGAATCGGCTCTCTCACAGTCTTGCCTAAAACACAGCCATGAATAAAGAATGGTACCAGAATGTCCTCCGAGAGCAACTTCTCCCAACCGTCCAAGAGCAGTTTGGCGATCAACAATGCCTTTTCCAGCATGATGGAGCACCTTGCCATAAAGCAAAGGTGATAACTAAATGGCTCAGGGAACAAAACATAGAGATTTTGGGTCCATGGCCTGGAAACTCCCCAGATCTTAATCCCATTGAGAACTTGTGGTCAATCATCAAGAGACGGGTGGACAAACAAAAACCTACAAATTCTGACAAAATGCAAGCATTGATTGTGCAAGAATGGACTGCTATCAGTCAGGATTTGGTCCAGAAGTTGATTGAGAGCATGCCAGGGAGAATTGCAGAGGTCCTGAAGAAGAAGGGTCAACACTGCAAATATTGACTTGCTGCATTAACTCATTCTAACTGTCAATATAAGC
Organism: Rhinella marina; assembly: GCA_900303285.1. Taxonomy (NCBI): domain Eukaryota; kingdom Metazoa; phylum Chordata; class Amphibia; order Anura; family Bufonidae; genus Rhinella; species Rhinella marina. The sequence continues at coordinate 8,314 of ONZH01020828.1, read as the reverse complement.
TTTTGTTACTCATAATATGATAGCAATTATATTTCTGTATGTGATAAAAACATCTGACAAACACACATAAAAACCAGAGGGCAGCAGATCATGTGAAAATATAATATTTGTGTCATTCTCAAAACTTTTGGCCATGACTGTACATCTCTTTAGTGAGGAAATCTGTGATTAGAGCTTCCTGTCATCTTGGAGTTTTATTCTAATCATTTTTAGCTAGATTGTTGCATTTTCTCCCTTGACCTTCTCAGTACGGCATCTGTACATTTTTACGAAGCTCTTAAAATATTCTGTTGCTAAAACCGTTCATTTCAGGCCACAGAACATTATAATGTAATAAAGATGTGTAATAAGAAAATCTACAGCACTTTTATCTTAATGTTAGAAAACCTGCACAGATGACATATTACAGTCCGTGCACATTGATATAATTAGATTTTTCTCTACTTCTGGCCTTTAAACAGAAACACAATTTGTAACTTTAATCACTTTAAGATACATATTTATGTGTTACAGTTCCTTCCGAAAGTCTTCATACACTTTCACTTTTTTCACATTTTGTTATGTTGTATCCTTGTGCTAAAATAAAAAGGAAAAATGTTTTCCCCATAATTCTGCACTCAGTACCTCATAATGAGAAAGTGAGAAAAGAATGTTCAAAATTTTTGCTAATTTAGATAAAAGGAGAAACTAAAATCTTGCATTGACATAAGTATTCAGACCTTTAGGCCCCTTTCACACGACAGTATTTTTTGCGGGCTCCGAGCCGCTTATTTGCTGACAAATTGTGGACCTATTCATTTCTATGGGTCAGCAAAAAATACTGAGAGCACACTGTGTACTGTCCGCATCAGTATGTCCGTTCCGTAGCCCCGCAAAAAAAATAGAACATGTCCTATTCTTGTCCGTTTTGCGGACAAGGATAGGCATTGTTACAATGGATCCGCAAAAAAAACAGATGCCATACCGACGATATCTGTTTTTTTGGCGGATCCGCAAATTTGCAATTTGCAAAACACAACGTTCGTGTGAAAGAAGCTTTAAAGGGAGTCTTTCACCTGATCTGAGCGTCATAGACTGCTCAGATCAGGCTATAGCCAATGTTACACATATTAAAACAGTCCCTCGCTGAAATCCTCAAAAAAACACTTTTATAATTATGCAAATTACCCCCGCAAGTGCCCGGAAGCGTTGTTATTCAAGAAGGTGCCCAAGCCCCCGGGCGATTTCATCTCCAAACCCCTCCTATTTTCTTGCTCCGGCCCGCCCTCCTTCATTATAATAACCTCCTCCTCCAGCTCACAAACCTAGCGTAGCACCGCTCAGCCAGCGCCTGCGCACTGCCCATTGTGGCAGGGGCTTACAGTGCACAGGCGCTGGATGAGCGGCGCTGCGCTGGATTTGTGAGCTGGAGGAGGCGGTTAATATAATGAAGGAGGGCGGGCCGGATGTCACACTCGGGTGTGGGGGGAAAAGCCACACCGAGCGTATGAGGGATGGGAACAGACAAAACCAGGGAACTGGTCACCTCCTGCAGGGGACCCTAAGACTAGGCCCTAGCTGGCTACCAGTATGAACTAACCCGGGTGGTAGGAAAGCTCATACACAGGAACCTAATCTGAATAAACCCTAGAACACCCTGCAGTCTAATGACACAAAAGAGTAACCTGTTCCTCCAAGCGTAAGGAGGAACAGGAGACTCAAACAGGAATAACCAAAGGAAGGGAAAACACTTAACTTTAAGTAGAACTCAGCAACAGGATCTCAGCCGAGATCCACACCACTCTCAACCAGGTATGAAGCAGATATAAACCGCAAGGGATACTGGGAGAGGAAGAGGTAAGTAGGAGACAGCTAATTGCCCAGCGGCAACAGCTGAGGGAAAGGGGTGTGGAGAACAGCACCCAAACCACAGGGAATAGCCTGTCAAACCTGTCACTTAGAAAGCCGCGCAGAACGTCTGATTCCAGACGCAAGACCACTCGTGACATTACCCCCCCTTTTACGGGTGACCTCCGGGCACCCAGGACCAACTTTATCAGGGTGACATCTGTGAAAGGCTTTTACCAAACGACTGGCATTCACGTCAGATGCCGGTACCCATGACCTCTCCTCAGGACCATAACCCTTCCAATGAACCAGATATTGAAGGGTCCCACGAAGAACTCGAGAATCAATGATCTTGACAATCTGAAATTCCAAATTACCATCCACCAAGACAGGCACGGGTGGCAAGGGAGATGGCTCCAGAGGTTCAACATACCTCTTCAACAAACATCTGTGAAACACATTATGGATTTTCAGGGCCTGCGGAAGTTCAAGACGAAATGCTACAGGATTAATAATGGCCATGATTTTATATGGGCCAATAAATCTTGGACCCAACTTCCATGAAGGAACTTTCAACTTAATGTTCCTAGTAGACAGCCACACAGAATCACCCACATTTAGGTCCGGACCATTCATGCGTCTCCTGTCAGCCACACGTTTGTACTTGTTACCCATATTTATCAAGTTACTTTGAATTTTTCGCCATATGGAAGACAATGATGACGAAAAACGTTCTTCCTCAGGAATACCAGAAGTATCAGAACCACAAAATGTGCCAAACTGCGGGTGAAATCCATATGCACCAAAAAATGGTGACTTACCAGTGGAGTCCTGTCTGCGATTATTTATGGCAAACTCAGCCAGAGACAAAAACGAGGACCACTCCTCCTGGTTCTCAGAGACAAAGCATCTCAAATAAGTCTCCAGATTCTGATTGGTACGCTCAGTCTGTCCATTCGTCTGGGGATGAAAGGCAGAGGAGAAAGACAGTTGTACCCCGAGCCGAGTACAGAACGCCCTCCAGAATCTGGACACAAACTGAGTCCCACGATCAGAGACAACGTCAGTGGGAATGCCATGAAGTTTCACAATATTGTCAACAAACACTTGTGCAAGAGTTTTAGCATTGGGGAGTCCGGGTAATGCAATAAAGTGCGCCATTTTACTAAAACGATCTACAACCACCAGAATAACTGTCTTACCAGACGACTCAGGCAGATCAGTGATGAAGTCCATGGATAGGTGAGTCCATGGTCTGGACGGGATGGGTAATGGAAGTAGGGGTCCAGAGGGACGAGTATGTGTCACCTTAGAGCGTGCGCAGACACTACAGGCTGACACATATTCCTCAACACACTTACGCAGACCTGGCCACCAGAATCTACGAGAGATGAGGTCGACAGTGGATTTACTCCCAGGGTGTCCCGCAAGCACCGAAGAATGATGCTCCTCAAAAACCTTATAACGCAAATCAGAAGGAACAAACAACTTCCCGGGAGGGCAAGACTCCGGCGCATCTCCCTGGGCCTCAAGCACTTTAGCCTCAAGATCAGGGTAAAGAGCGGATATCACCACTCCTTCAGACAGTATAGGGCTAGGATCTTCAAAATCACCACCCCCGGGAAAACTACGTGACAAGGCATCCGCCTTCACATTCTTAACCCCAGGACGGTATGTGACAATGAAATTGAATCTGGTGAAGAACAAAGACCATCTGGCCTGCCTCGGATTAAGTCGTCTAGCCGACTCCAGGTAAGCCAGATTTTTGTGATCAGTGAATACCGTGATTGGATGGTTCGCCCCTTCCAACCAATGACGCCATTCCTCAAAAGCCAACTTAATGGCCAGTAACTCTCGGTTACCCACATCATAATTTCTCTCCGCCACAGAGAGTTTCTTCGAAAAAAAAGCACATGGGCGCCATTTACCAGGTGACGGGCCCTGTGATAACACAGCTCCTACCCCCACATCGGATGCGTCAACCTCCACAATGAAAGGTTGTGACACATCTGGCTGCACCAATATAGGGGCAGAGGAAAAGCACTCCTTAACAGCGGAGAAGGCTTGCAACGCTGCATCAGACCACACAGAGACATCCGTCCCTTTCTTAGTCATGTCAGTTAAGGGTTTAACTATAGTCGAATAGTTCTTAATAAATTTTCGGTAATAGTTGGTGAACCCCAAAAATCGCATAAGAGCCTTCAGATTTTCAGGTCGGTCCCAGTTCAGAACAGCACAGACCTTCTCTGGATCCATACGAAAACCTGAAGATGAAAGCAGGTATCCTAAGAATTGCACCTCATGTACAGCAAAAGCACATTTCTCTAATTTTGCATACAACTTGTTATCTCTTAAGATTTGCAACACCTGCCTCACGTGATCCTGATGTGTCACAATATCTGGAGAATAGATTAGTATGTCATCCAAATACACGACTACAAACCTCCCCACAAGATGATGAAAAATGTCATTAACAAAATGCTGGAAGACAGCAGGAGCATTGGTCAACCCAAAAGGCATGACCAGGTTCTCAAAGTGGCCCTCAGGAGTGTTAAAGGCCGTCTTCCATTCATCCCCTTCCTTGATCCTGACCAGATTATATGCCCCCCTTAAGTCCAACTTGGAGAACACCTTGGCATCCACAATCTGGTTAAACAAGTCAGGAATCAAAGGAAGGGGGTACGGATCACGGACAGTAATCCTATTGAGTTCACGGAAATCCAGACATGGCCTAAGGGATCCGTCCTTTTTTTTAACAAAAAAGAACCCTGCTGCCACAGGAGATTTGGAAGGCCTAATATGTCCTTTGGCCAAACTCTCAGCAATATATTCCTTCATGGCCGTTCTCTCAGGTCCAGAAAGGTTATACAGCCTAGATTTAGGCAATCTTGTTCCAGGGATAAGATTGATAGGACAATCGTATTCCCGGTGAGGGGGTAAATCCTGACATCCACCTTCAGAAAATACATCAGAGAAATCCGATATAAAAGAAGGAAGAGTCTTAGTGGTTAAAGCAGAAAAAGATGTATTAAGGCAATTGTCAACACAATAATCGCCCCAATCCACAATTTGTCTAGTATGCCAGTCAATGGACGGATTATGTTTGCTTAACCACGGTAAACCCAGAACCACAGGAGCAGGAAGACCTTCCAACACAAAACATGAAATAAGCTCCTGATGAAATTCACCCACTCTTAATTTGATATCATGCACCATCTGAGACAAACACTTCTGAGAGAGAGGTGCAGAATCAATGGCGAACACAGAAATCCTCTTATCCAAAGAACTTGGTGACAATCCATGCATACGGACAAACTGAGCATCAATCAAGTTCACCCCTGCCCCGCTGTCAATAAACACCTCAATTTTCACAACCTTTGATTCTAGCGCCACCTCGGCAGTCAGGAGAAAACGGGTACTGCAGGATGAAGACAAATGCACATTTTCAGTCTCCCTACCCACTCCACCAAGAGTGAGATGAGAATTCAACGCCCCCTTTTCTTTTCTCTCCTTTAGAGATAGGAAGCATGGACATACATTGATAAAGTGTCCTTTCTGACCACAGAAAAAACACACTCCCTTTTTATTACCAAGATGTTTATGGGTGGATACAGGAGTGGCTCCCCCTAATTGCATAGGTTCATCCCCAGACATCAACCTAGGGGAATATTCACCCAAAGTGTCATAGGAAGCTGGTACACTATGTGATAGTACGTCCTGAGAGCGGGGGCCCCTAGATCGCTCTCTCAGGCGCCTATCCATGCGTACAGCAAGAGACATAGCGGCTTCCAAAGACACAGGGGTTTCCTGAAAGGCCAAAGCGTCCTTCAGCCTTTCAGACAAACCTTGACAGAATTGGCTACGTAAAGCCGGATCGTTCCATTCAGTATTGGTCGCCCACCTCCGAAACTCAGAGCAATAAGTCTCAACCGGCCGCTCACCCTGACAAAGGTTACGTATCTGGGTCTCCGCCAGGGAGATACGATCCGGGTCATCATAGATAATCCCTAGGGTCTTGAAAAATTCATCTACCGACCGGAGAGACAGCGATCCGGCCGGTAGAGAAAAGGCCCATGACTGCGCATCCCCTTTAAGCAGCGAGATGACCACACCAACCTTCTGTTCCTCATTACCAGAAGAATGTGGACGCAGTCTGAAATACAATTTGCACGCCTCCCTAAATAGAACAAAATTATCACATTCCCCAGAAAATCTATCCGGGAGGGGGACCTTAGGCTCCAAACAGGCCTGACACTCAGCACCCCCAGAACCACCAGCCTGTGGTCTCTGAATCTGGTTGCGGATGTCAGCCACCTCCAAGCTGAGTCCCTGCAGCCGTTCAGCCAGTGTAGCAATAGCATCCATGTCAGCACAAAAATGACATAAATTTTTGTTAGTGGCGGTTTATAATGTCACGCTCGGGTGTGGGGGGAAAAGCCACACCGAGCGTATGAGGGATGGGAACAGACAAAACCAGGGAACTGGTCACCTCCTGCAGGGGACCCTAAGACTAGGCCCTAGCTGGCTACCAGTATGAACTAACCCGGGTGGTAGGAAAGCTCATACACAGGAACCTAATCTGAATAAACCCTAGAACACCCTGCAGTCTAATGACACAAGAGAGTAACCTGTTCCTCCAAGCGTAAGGAGGAACAGGAGACTCAAACAGGAATAACCAAAGGAAGGGAAAACACTTAACTTTAAGTAGAACTCAGCAACAGGATCTCAGCCGAGATCCACACCACTCTCAACCAGGTATGTAGCAGATATAAACCGCAAGGGATACTGGGAGAGGAAGAGGTAAGTAGGAGACAGCTAATTGCCCAGCGGCAACAGCTGAGGGAAAGGGGTGTGGAGAACAGCACCCAAACCACAGGGAATAGCCTGTCAAACCTGTCACTTAGAAAGCCGCGCAGAACGTCTGATTCCAGACGCAAGACCACTCGTGACATTACCCCCCCTTTTACGGGTGACCTCCGGGCACCCAGGACCAACTTTATCAGGGTGACATCTGTGAAAGGCTTTTACCAAACGACTGGCATTCACGTCAGATGCCGGTACCCATGACCTCTCCTCAGGACCATAACCCTTCCAATGAACCAGATATTGAAGGGTCCCACGAAGAACTCGAGAATCAATGATCTTGACAATCTGAAATTCCAAATTACCATCCACCAAGACAGGCACGGGTGGCAAGGGAGATGGCTCCAGAGGTTCAACATACCTCTTCAACAAACATCTGTGAAACACATTATGGATTTTCAGGGCCTGCGGAAGTTCAAGACGAAATGCTACAGGATTAATAATGGCCGTGATTTTATATGGGCCAATAAATCTTGGACCCAACTTCCATGAAGGAACTTTCAACTTAATGTTCCTAGTAGACAGCCACACAGAATCACCCACATTTAGGTCCGGACCATTCATGCGTCTCCTGTCAGCCACACGTTTGTACTTGTTACCCATATTTATCAAGTTACTTTGAATTTTTCGCCATATGGAAGACAATGATGACGAAAAACGTTCTTCCTCAGGAATACCAGAAGTATCAGAACCACAAAATGTGCCAAACTGCGGGTGAAAGCCATATGCACCAAAAAATGGTGACTTACCAGTGGAGTCCTGTCTGCGATTATTTATGGCAAACTCAGCCAGAGACAAAAACGAGGACCACTCCTCCTGGTTCTCAGAGACAAAGCATCTCAAATAAGTCTCCAGATTCTGATTGGTACGCTCAGTCTGTCCATTCGTCTGGGGATGAAAGGCAGAGGAGAAAGACAGTTGTACCCCGAGCCGAGTACAGAACGCCCTCCAGAATCTGGACACAAACTGAGTCCCACGATCAGAGACAACGTCAGTGGGAATGCCATGAAGTTTCACAATATTGTCAACAAACACTTGTGCAAGAGTTTTAGCATTGGGGAGTCCGGGTAATGCAATAAAGTGCGCCATTTTACTAAAACGATCTACAACCACCAGAATAACTGTCTTACCAGACGACTCAGGCAGATCAGTGATGAAGTCCATGGATAGGTGAGTCCATGGTCTGGACGGGATGGGTAATGGAAGTAGGGGTCCAGAGGGACGAGTATGTGTCACCTTAGAGCGTGCGCAGACACTACAGGCTGACACATATTCCTCAACACACTTACGCAGACCTGGCCACCAGAATCTACGAGAGATGAGGTCGACAGTGGATTTACTCCCAGGGTGTCCCGCAAGCACCGAAGAATGATGCTCCTCAAAAACCTTATAACGCAAATCAGAAGGAACAAACAACTTCCCGGGAGGGCAAGACTCCGGCGCATCTCCCTGGGCCTCAAGCACTTTAGCCTCAAGATCAGGGTAAAGAGCGGATATCACCACTCCTTCAGACAGTATAGGGCTAGGATCTTCAAAATCACCACCCCCGGGAAAACTACGTGACAAGGCATCCGCCTTCACATTCTTAACCCCAGGACGGTATGTGACAATGAAATTGAATCTG
>ONZH01020827.1:0-74471 GCA_900303285.1 Rhinella marina | reverse complement strand
CATCGGAAGACGCCGCCGATGGCGGTAAGTAGCCGCAAGTCTCTGCTGTTAGAAACAGAAGAGACTTGCCGGCCATGACGCCCGCCGCACCCGCGAGCGGTCGTCATGTCCCCGCACCGCCCGAACGCCGTACATGTACGGCGCCGGTCGGGAAGGGGTTAAAGCGTGGGAAATCTTTTGGTATCTAAATCCGGCTTTAAACTTCTCCACAACAGTATCACGGACCTGCCTGGTGTGCTCCTTGGTCTTCATGATGCTCTCTGTGCTTTAACCCCTTCGCGACCAGCGCCGTACATGTACGGCGCTGGGGCGATGCGGGCACATGGCACCCGCTCGCGGGTGCGGCGGGCGTCATGGCCGGCAAGTCTCTGCTGTTTCTTACCGCCATGATCACGGCATCTAGTTGCGTCTAAACCCGGAAGCGTTCACTTCCGGGTGGTGTACAGACACCCCGTGTGGCCAATCGGGGTGTCTGTACACCATATGAAAACTGTAATCCTCGCTGGTGAGGATTACAGTTTTCAAACTGCAATTCTTATTCTGGCCACTAGATGGCAGGCCAGGATAAGAAATGAGCAATTCATGGCTTTCTGAGTCTATAAAACCCAGAATTGCTCATAAAGAAAAAAAAAAAGCCACAATATATAAGCCCATATTTTAGCTTTCTAATAGTAAAAAAAAAATTTAAAAAAATGTTAAAAAATATATAAAAAATAAAAAAGATGTAAAAGTTCAAATCACCCCCCTTTCCGTATAAGTAAAAAATAAATACCTAAATAACAATAAATATAGACATCATGGGTATCACCGTGACCGAAAACGCCCGTACTTTTAAAATATAAAAAAAAAATTCCAATACGGCGAATTGTGTGGCGGAAAAAAGCGTCCAAATGGCGATTTGCCGTTTTTGTCGCTTTTTTTTCTAAAAAAAATTAAATAAAAAGTGATCAAAAAGTCATACACACCCCAGAATGGTATCAATAAAAACTTCAGATCGTCCCGCAAAAAATGAGCCCCCATACAGCTCTGTACACATAAATACCAAAAAGTTATAGGGGTCAAGATTTGACAAGGAAAAAAAAAAAAAAAAAAGGGGCAACTTTCTAATTATTTTATCACTATGAAAACGCAGGAAAAACTATACATATTAGGTATTGCCGGATTCGTACTGACCAGTAGAATGAAAGTAACGGATCAGTTTTAATGCACATCGAACGCTGTAAATAAGAAACCCGTAGAACTGTAGCGGAATAGCGTTTTCTTTGCAATTTCACCCGGTTTGGAATTTTTTTCCCGCTTCCCACTACACCGTATGCAATATTAAATGGTGGCGTTGGAAAGTACAACTTGTCCCGCAAAAAACAAGCCCTCATACAGCTATGTGAACAGAAAAATAAAAGAGTTATGGCTGTATCAAGGCAAGGAACGCAAAACGAAAATGCAGAACCGAAAAAAGCTCCGGGCGCGAAGGGGTTAAACAGAACCCTGAGACTATCACAGAGCAGGTGCATTTATACGGAGACTTGATTACACACAGGTGGATTCTATTTATCTTCATCAGTCATTTAGGACAATATTGGATCATTCAGAGATCCTCAATGAACTTCTGGAGTGAGTTTTCTGAACTGAAAGTAAATGGGCCAAATAATTTTGCACGCCCAACTTTTCAGTTTTATTATTACAAAAAAAGTTTAAATGATCCAATAAATTTCGTTCCACTTCACAATTGTGACCCACTTGTTGTTGATTCTTCACCAAAAATTTAAAATGGTATATCTTTTTGTTTGAAGCCTGAAATGTGGCAAAGGGTTGAAAAGTTCCAGGGGGCCGAATACTTTCGCAAGGCACTGTATTTTATGTTTGCAGAGTGCTGTTGCATTGTGTTTGCTTTTACTTAATAGCAAGAAAGACAAAAGTGACATAATCTTTCGACTAAAGTACACTGTCTTGTGGGACAGAGATCAGTACAATATAAGGCCCCATTCACACGTCCGTTTAAAACATCCGCAATCTATCCGCATCCGTTCCACAATTGCGGACGGTTTTTGCGGATATTTTGCGGATCCATTCATTTCAATGGGTCCTGATAATCTGCGGACATTGCACCGTATGTTGTCCGCATCCGTTAATCTGTTCTGTTCCGTTTTGCGGATCCGCAAACAGAAATCCTCCTGTCCTACTTTTCTCCCGAATTGCGGTCCGTAACACAATGAAAGTCTATGGTTCCGCAAAAAATGCGGAAGACATGCGGAAAGGCATCCGCATGTCATCCGTATTTGCGGATTCCGTTCCAGGAGGGGTGAAAAAAAAAAAAAGATGTTATTCATTCTTCCATGACATATGGATACATCCTTTCCGTTTTTTACGGAAAGGCGGAACCGATGTCCTGGAAAAACTGAGTTTTTTGCGGAACAACGGATCCGCAAAAAACTGACCATTTTCCAGGATGTGCACACATACGGACGTGTGAATGGGGCCTAAGTGTAACAATCAATCAGGCACAGTCAAAGTAGTCCATGTATAGTAACTATGTGTCATAACTGTTAGGAGTTCACTCAGCCAAATGACTGTGCATGGGAGTGCTGGAAGGGTTGCTTTGTCAACCAGCTAGTCCTGGCTGGTTGACTTGTCAGTGTGACTGGAAGCCGAGTTAATCATGTTTCAGAATCTGTATTTAATCTAGCTAGGCAGGAGATTTAAAGGGACACTATCGTAAAAAAAAAAATAAAAAAAACATGTTATAAAACATTAAAAATAGTTTTTATATGTATACTGAAGTTTATTATGTGTGTATTGTGTTTTGTGTATTTTACATTTTTGTAACTTTATGGGGGCTGCCATTTTCATAGTCACGTGTCTATGTGTCACTGAACGACACATAGACAAATGACTTAAGGTCGTATGCTCCATTCCCAGTGCGGACGGAGCCGACCCTATTGAAAAATCATGGGAGCGCTGTGTATGTGTAAAGCACAGGCGCTTTACACATACATAGCCTGCCCCCTCCGGCACCATGTTATTGAAGACTTCAGTAACATGACACCGGAGGGGACACCCATTATATGTCCCGGTCTCTAGCAGCTGTCTCTGCGTCCATAGGACGCAGAGACAGTTGCCTGTTGCAGGAAGAAGCAGATAGCCGGAATCGGCTGCCTGCTTCTTTCATCCTCCGAGTCCCCTCCCCCCCTCCCCGTACCTCTCTCCGTACCTCTCTCCGTACCTTCTGCCTCATGTCTGGGCGGGGCCGGCCGTCAGTCAGCATTGGCCCCGCCCCCTCCAGACAAGAGAAGATCTGCTGGTGATTCTGCAGCTAGAAAAAAAAGGTAAGTATAAGGTTTTTATTTTTTTTTAACTTTCTGTGAGGGGACTGCACTGTGTTTATTATCCCTGTACTGTGACATCACTGTGTTTATTATCCCTGTACTGTGACATCACTGTGTTTATTATCCCTGTACTGTGACATCACTGTGTTTATTATGCCTGTACTGTGACATCACTGTGTTTATTATCCTTGTACTGTGACATCACTGTGTTTATTATCCGTGTACTGTGACATCACTGGGGTTATTATCCGTGTACTGTGACATCACTGTGGTTATTATCCCTGTACTGTGACATCACTGTGGTTATTATCCCTGTACTGTGACATCACTCGGGTTATTATCCGTGTACTATGACATCACTGTGGTTATTATCCCTGTACAGTGACATCACTGTGGTTATTATCCCTGTACTGTGACATCACTGTATTTATTATCCCTGTACTGTGACATCACTGTGGTTATTATCCCTGTACTGTGACATCACTGTGGTTATTATCCCTGTACTGTGACATCACTGTGGTTATTATCCCTGTACGGTGACGTCACTGTGTTTATTATCCCTGTACGGTGACATCACTGTGTTTATTATCCCTGTACGGTGACATCACTGTGGTTATTATCCCTGTACTGTGACATCACTGTGGTTATTATCCCTGTACGGTGACATCACTGTATTTATTATCCCTGTACTGTGACATCACTGGGGTTATTATCCGTGTACTGTGACATCACTGTGGTTATTATCCCTGTACGGTGACATCACTGTGTTTATTATCCCTGTACGGTGACATCACTGTGGTTATTATCCCTGTACGTTGACATCACTGTGTTTATTATTAGTGTTGAGCGAGCTGCTGGTCGGGAGGAATCACTACAAAGAAGAAGCCTGAGGAGGTAAGTGGTTTGTGTTTGTTTGTTTTTTTGTTTGTTTTCTATTTTTCAGGATCGTGAATGCTGAGGACTACGTCGGACCAGCTTTTTTATTTTTTAAATAAAATGGTCAAACAGGGGTCTGGGGGAGTAATTATTTCAATAAAATATTTTATAAGTTTGTGTGTTTTTTTACAACATTGCAGTTTTAGTAATCATGGCTATCTACAGACGGCCCTGATTACTAATACTGGGCTTAGTGCTGGCCAGTGTGGCCAGCACTAACCCCAACATCTATTACCCCGGCACCCACCGCCACCAGAGGTGTCGGGAAGAGCCGGGTACCCGCAGGACTGGACCTTCTAAATTGAGGGTCCGGTTCTGGGGCAGCTGCAGGCTGGTACCATTATGCTGGGAAGGGCCAATAACCATGTCCCTTCCCACCCTGGTAGTGTCAGGCTGCCGCTGCTGGTTGTATCTGGCTGGAGAAGGAAAAAAGGGGGGACCCCCACAGCATTTTTTTCAAAAATAATTAAATAATTTTAAAAAATGGCGTGGGGACCCCCCTTTTTTCCTTCTCCAGCCAGACACAACCAGCAGCGGCAGCCTGACACTACCAGGGTGGGAAGGGACACGGTTATTGGCCCTTCCCAGCCTAACAGTAACAGTGCCGCTGCCCCAGAACCGGACCCTCAATTTAGAAGGTCCGGTCCTGCGGGTACCCGGCTCTTCCCGACACCCCTGGTGGCAGTGGGTGCCGGGGTAATAGATGTTGGGGTTAGTGCTGGTCATACCGGCAAGCACTAAGCCCAGTATTAGTAATCAGGGCCGTCTGTAGATAGCCGTGATTACTAAAACTGCAATGTTGTAATAAAACACACACACTTAAAAAATATTTTATTGAAATAATTACTCCCCTAGACCCCTGCTTCACCATTTTATTGAAAGAAAAAAAAATTGATAGATGTGATCTTCATCCTCCGAGGTCGTCCTCCGCATACACGATCCTACAGAAAGGGGAAAAAATGCAGACATCAGTCATTGGCCTAACAGCTAACAGCCTAGTACCCGGCAGACCACAGACCAGACCCCAGATCTGGGTACTGCCATCTGATCTGGGGTCTGCTCTGGGCACTGCCACCCCAGATTAGGTGGCGGTGCCCAGTGCAGACCCCAAACCTGATGACGGTGCCCAGAGCAGACCCCAGGCCAGGTGGCGGTGCCAAGAAAAGCTGGGTGGAAGTAACGCACAATGAAAGAGTTTCTCAGATCAAACTCAGTCATGCACTACCACCCTAACTCTGCTATCTGTCAGTGGAGAAAATCCCTGTGGTGGAGGAATAATCAGCATCACAATTGGAAATAACATTGCTGACTGTGCCTCCTATGCTATCACAGTGCAGACCACAACAAGATGGCCGCTGGACACTGTATTGTGGAAGACAATCTCTTGTTATCAGATAAGCAAGTAAGAGCAGCGTGATGTAACAGGAGGTGTGAATAGCCAGATAACAGTTTACAGCACTGGGCTACAGATGGCTTCCCTACACTCAACTTTTCAGTTGTGCTCCCCCTGCTGGTCAACATAGGAAGTACTACACAATTATTATGAATTTTTTTAATATTTCCTTTAATGGTAAAAAAAATTATAAGCACAAAAAATTCTAAAACTTACATTGCATGTTTTAACATTTTAGATATATTTCTAATTTTTGATGACAGATCCCTTGATTGACTTGCCTGTGATTTTCTGCTGTTGCATTGTATTTTTTTTCTTACAAGAACAACACATCAGGTTGGTTTTTACACTAATCTGTGATCAACATTGAACTATTTTTTTTTTTTAGAAACAAAAGGTCAATTGGACAGAGTTGACTACTATAAACTATAAGAGTATAGCAGAGGTATTTTTTGTACTGGTACACAACGGAGGCAATTTTTGTGCTGGCAAACAACGGCATTTTTTTTACTGGCACACATGGGGCATTTGTTGTACTGGCACACATTATAAGGGGCATTTTTTTATAATGGTGCAAATTAGAAGGGGGTATTATAAAGGGTGCACATTATAACAGGACATTTTTTGAACTGGTGCCCATTATAAGGGGCATTTTCTGTACTAGCACACATTATAAGGGAACATTTTTCTACTGGCTCACATTAGGGGCCATTTTTCTACTGTCACACATTATAAAGAGAATTATTACTACTGGGGAGCATTATGATGAACTTGATTACTACTGGGGGACTATGGCAAACATGATTACTATAGTATGGCCACTATGGGGCATTATTACTTCTGGGGTACAGTGTGGGCATTAGTACTGCTGGCGGCACTGTAGGGGCATTTTACTACTAATTACACTCTGGCAGAGAATTATTACTACTACTATTATGTTTACACCATTAGTGTCAGGGGCAATACTTGCCGCAGTTATTTTTCAGGGCACTCATTTGGCATGGGGATGGGGGGGCATTTCAATTTTCACCTAGCTATAGCTATAAACTAGCTATATTCTGTGTTTTAATGTTTATCTGTTTCTTCTATCTAAGGCTAGTTTCACACTAGCGCTAAAATATTCATTCAGGCTGTTCCGCCAAAGGATCAGCCTGCTGGAGTTCATTGCATCCAGGATAACTGGATACTACCTTTACCCACCGGAGCCCATTGACTATAATGGGACCCAGCTGGGATCCGGCTTGTTGCCAGAATTAATGCCGATATTTGGCTGGACAAAAAAAATGCTGTTTGCAGCGGTATTTGTTCTATTTCTTAAATGTACAAGCCCAGAAGAACACTGTAGATCCTAGCTGGGATCAAATATAGTGCCTATGATATGTCCACTGACAGCTGCCCATATATATGATTGGCTGAGACTGACTGCAAGACATTATGGGTAAGCTGGCCGGGTCAGGGTCATTTGACTTTCCTTTATCTTCTCACTTCCCTGTATTCTAATATGTAAAATGGTGGATGCCATTTTGAGCAATTTGTGCAGTATTGCAGGAGCCATCATTGCTGTAAATTTTCTTTTCAAAACTGGAGTAAGGCTGGGTTCACATCACTGTTTACTTTTCCGTTCTTCTGATCCATAAAAAAAAAAATGGATCCTGTATTTAAGCATCCATTATGCCAGTTATGAACCTTTTGCATCCGTTTTAGCCATTTCCGCTAATGATATATTATTTTACAAAGAAAAAAGTTTTTTATCCAACTTTTGCCCAATTTCTCCTCTTACCCTTTACATTGCGTACATAAGGTCAATGCTGATGTTAATCATTAACAGGCTGTATGCCTTAATATCATTTGAATTCATAGTAACATAGTAACATAGTTTATAAGGCCGAAAAAAGACATCTGTCCATCCAGTTCGGCCTGTTTTCCTATAAGTTGATCCAGAGAAAGGCAAAAAAAACCCTGTGAGGTAGAAGCCAGTTTTCCCTACTTTAGGGGAAAAAATTCCTTCCCGACTCCAATCAGGCAATCAGAATTACTCCCTGGATCAACGACCCCTCTCTAGTAACTATAACCTGTAATATTATTACCCTCCAAAAATACATCCAGGCCTCTCTTGAACTCTTTTAGTGAACTTACCATCACCACCTCCTCAGGCAGAGAGTTCCATAGTCTCACTGCTCTTACCGTGAAGAATCCTCTTCTATGTTTGTGTACAAACCTTCTTTCCTCCAGACACAGAGGATGGCCCTCGTCACAGTCACAGTCCTGGGGATAAATAGATCATGGGAGAGATCTCTGTACTGACCTCTGATATATTTATACATAGTTATTAGATCTCCCCTCAGTCGTCTTTTTTCTAAAGTGAATAACCCTAATTTTGATAATCTTTCTGGGTACTGTAGTCCACCCATTCCAGTTATTACTTTAGTTGCCCTCCTCTGAACCCTCTCCAGCTCTGATATGTCTGCCTTGTTCACAGGAGCCCAGAACTGTACACAGTACTCCATGTGTGGTCTGACTAGTGATTTGTAAAGTGGCAGGACTATGTTCTCATCATGGGCATCTATGCCTCTTTTGATGCAACCCATTATCTTATTGGCCTTGGCAGCAGCTGTCTGACACTGGTTTCTGCAGCTTAGTTTGCTGTTCACTAAAATTCCTAGGTCCTTTTCCATGTCAGAGTTACCCAATATTTTACCATTTAGTATGTACTGGTGACTTGCATTATTCCTTCCCATGTGCATAACTTTACATTTGTCAGTGTTAAACCTCATCTGCCACTTCTCTGCCCAAGCCTCCAGTCTATCCAGATCCATCTGTAGCAGTGTACTGTCCTCTTCTGTGTTAGTTACTTTACACAGTTTAGTGTCATCTGCAAAAATTGATATTTTACTGTGCAAACCTTTTACAAGATCATTAATAAATATATTGAATCAAAAAATTATTGTAAAATAGTAAACTCTTTACAATGCTTATATTCGTCTTGAATTTTACTTTGTTTTAAAATCTGTGTGGTGACATTAGGCGCATCTCACGCCAGTGCTGGGATGTCAAAATTGACGTATGAGTACACCAGAGTTGATAAATCTCCCCCAATGTGCTGTGATACTTGAGCACATAAATAAATATTTCACGTTTATCTGATAAAAAAGATTGAACCCTAAAAGGTTCTCTCTTTTAATTTGTACTATATGCATTTATTATTACTATTACCGCTCTGTGCTTACTGATCCTTTTTCATCATTTTTAACTCCCACATCTTTTCCTATTATGTATCATACTTTTCAGATCTTCGCCTACAGCACTTCTGTTTATCCTCTCATTTATAGTATTGAATTAAGTCAGCTCAGATGTATTATTCATTCAGCACTGAAATATATTTTATTTGCTGTCACATTTTATTTGTTTATGTTTTAATTCAAGTTATGCAACAGGTTTCTAAGCATTCGAATGTCCAGCTCCCTTGGGTCCTGTATGTGTTACTTCAAAATCATCACTCTTTAAATTCCCTTCAGGAACTGTCTTTGTAATTGAACTGCAGGTGAGCTGAAAGACTTTGTTCATTTAATGATGTGAGTAACTGCTTATTACCCAAACCAACCATTTACAGGAAATGTAGGGTAAAACAACTGATGAATAACAGATGCACCTTTAAAAAGACATATGGGAGACTCTTTTCTAATAAAATCTTGGTCAGGTTGAGCCAGATGGCCCTGTGTTTATATAAGAAACCTTGCTTAAGTAGATTTGCATTTGTATTATAAAGTGTCCATTCAGAGTCATCACATATTTTATAACTAATGACCAGAATCTAGAGATTGTACAGAATAGTTGACTAGATGTGGATCTCATTAGTAGTAATATTTTTTTTCCCCGATAGCCACATTAAAGAGAAATGGGACTCTATGGGTAGTATGGGTGTAACTACCAGGGTAGTAGACATAACAACTGCTATGGAGCTCAACAACTTAAACATTTTGTGCAGGTAGTAATATACTACATGTAAGATGGCATGAAACATTGAATGCGACCCCATAGTTAGCTATGCTGTGTTGTGACATTGCTATATTATTCCTGTACAGTATGTGTGATGAGTAGACAGGTGCCATTTTTTATGTTATTGCTGTTATTCAATGTTGTATGCTTTGTGCCTGTATGAGATCACTGTTTGTCTAATATGTGTGTTGTATCATCATTGAGTACAATATCTCTGTATTGTGTCATCACTGAGCGCATTTTGCCAGTATTGGGACAACAATGTGAGCATCGTCCCTGTACTGTGACATCACTGTGTGCATTATCTCATGTTCTTTATGTAGACCATTCATGACCTTTTCTGAAATTGTTGATGAAAATAATCATGGTAAAGGGGGGCCCATACCAATTTTTGCTATGGATACCCATGATTTCTTGTTACACCCCTGAAGAGTAGTACTAGTACTGACCCCTATTCATATCCACTTGTATGTTGAATGTGTGCATTTGGAAACCTACTTAAAGCTGGCCATGCACATTAAATGTTTGTCTGAACCCACAGATTTCCCAGGACCGGCCGACCATCTAATTTTCATGGGGGCTTCCTAACTCTCTTTGATGGCAGTTGACAGAGGAGATAAGAATTCCATAAGACCAATGAATATGACATCACTGACCTAGAAAGAGGTCGCATCTCTCTCCGGGTTGCCACAGCCTTGTCAGGCAGCCGGGTGACAGGAGTCATACCTCCCACCAATCAGCTATTGATGGCCTACCCTGAGGAGAGGTAATCAATATTAAATATCCTGAAAACCCTTTAACTGGTAATTTTTACTGTGCAATAAACACCGTACAAATTATATCCTAAAAACAATGGCAGAAATGCTCGTTTTTACACACTGTTGCCCCCAAAATTTTTAAAGTTATACATTAGAGGTAGCTCAAAATGGTGGCATTAAAAAGAACTAATTTAGAAGGACATCCATTGCCAGCTTTCTTTGCCTAAATGGTATTATTGCTGTGAAAAGGTAAGTATGATAAATATGACACTCATTCTGAACACCAAAACCATAGTTCACAATGTGTTTATACCCCCTATTAGTTCAGCTAAAGCAATCTATTGACTTGACCGTATACAATAGCCATATAGGATGATTTTGACCATGTTGTAAAAAAATATTGTGGAAAATGTACTTGATTTTACTGTGATTATCGGTCATGTAGTTTATACAAGTGAAATATATTTATGATACATTTTAACCAGGGAAAAATGTATGGCCACATCACAAAACTGCAGCAAACCTGGTAAAACTGAGTACAATTTTTTTAAATGCCTTTTTTAATGCAATTTTGACTGTGTGGTTAAAAACATATCATCTAAATGTAGCTTTACACAGCTGCCAGTAAAATATAAACCTAATGCACAAGTCCAAAGGCATCTCCATCAATAGATGGTGCATGCTATGAACTAAAAAATCCACCATTCACAGGCCGGTACACAAACAAGTTTAACATTTATATGAATGAGCCGTAACTCTTACTAGGTGTACTCTGTGGCCGCTAGTTTGTTTTTAGTTATACTGAGGAGCTTTCCTGCTTTGGTGTCAGTGTGTGGATTATCGAATGGCCTGCTGTGTGAAAGGCAGAGAAATCCTCTCTGCTAGTTGGCAATGTACAATGGCATGCAAACGTTTGGGCACCCCTGGTGAAAATTACTGCAACTGTGAAGGGTTAAACAAGTTGAAGATTAAATGATCTCCAAAAGGCATAAAGTTTCAACATTTTAATCAATATCAGTTTATTATTTTGGCTTTGTACAACTTTAGAGTGAAAAAAGGAAAGGAGTACCTTGCAAAAGTATGGGAACACAGGAAGATTTGAGTCCTCAGGCAATTTTTACCATGGACTCAGACTTTAAATAGCCTGTTAGGGTTTAGGCCTGTCCACAATTATCGTTAGGAAACGCAAAGTGATGCAAATTTCAAAGCTTTATAAATACTCAGACTCTTCTATCCTTGCCCACAACCATGGGTTCTTCTAAGCAGCTACCTAACACTCTGAAAATGAAAATGGTTGAGACCCACAAAGCAGGAGAATGCTATAAGAAGATAACAAAGTGTTTTCAGCTTGCCATTTCCTTATTTCCAAATGTAATTAAGAAATTGCAATCAACAACAGAAGACCTGGAAGACCAAAAAAAATTTCAGGGACAGCTTCTTGTAGCATTTCTAGAAAGGCAAATCAACCCCCACCGGATTGCAAAAGACCTCCAGGAAGAGTTAGCAGACTTTGGAGTTGTTGTGCATTGTTCTACTGTTGTGTCACCTATACAATTTTGGCGTTCATGGAAGAGTAATTACCAGAAAACATCTCCTGCATCCTCATCAGAATGTAGGGAGAGTTTTTTGTGACTGTAAGGAGAGCATAGGGAGACAGCAGAGTCACTGCAGGTTGAGTGTAATCGTCGTTGGCGTCTTGTTCAACTGCTGCCACATTCTTAATCTGTTGTTTTATCCATAGGCTTACTGTGTATCAGACTCAGTATTAAAGGGTGGCCTAATATACTGCCACCTGCATCTTGTTCAACTGCTGCAGCATTCATAGTTAATCTGTTATTTTATACATAGACTTACTGTGTGTCAGACCCGGTATAAAAGGGCGGTTGCAAAAAAACAACAGTATGCGTGCACTCATCCAACAGCGCAGAAGCTGAACATGCACCTGGACAAGTTGCTGGTATGACAGTCCTTCCCTTTCCATGTAGTTGACTGCACTTTTCAGAGAACTGATGGCTTGTGCCCATCCAAGGTGAAGAGTCTCAAACTGACATTACTTTTACAAAAAAGCTGTACCAGCCCTGCACACGTACGTTGAGCACAAAGTGGGCCAGTCCTTGGGCCTCTCAGTGTGTGGTAAAGTTCATGCCAGCTCTGACAAATGGAGTTGGAACTATGGTCAAGGAAAACATATGCTGTCTACAGCCCACTGGGTAAATATGGTTCCGGACCAGGCACACCAGCAACCTGGCCAGGTGATAACAATACCGCCTTCACATTGTAATGCTGGGATTTCTGCACCAATGTCCTACACTGCCTCCTCATCCTCCACATGCGCAGTTCACAGTGGTACTCCAGCATATTACCTATGCAAAGCTAGACATTGTCATATGGTTCTGCACCTGGTCAGCCTTGGTCAGCGTAGCCACACCAGGGAATGAATGCTTATTGTCATCTATAAAGAAATCGAAAACTGGCTGTCTCGCCAGATGGAGATAGGAACCATGGTTACTGATAAAGAGAAGAACACCTGGTTCCTCAAGTCGTCCACTGAACTGCAAGAGCTGTTAAAAATGTCCAGGAAACTGTGCAAGCATTACAGCCACTCTTACTGTGCAAAACATACCCTCCTTGAGCTGAAAGGCAAAATGCTCTTCCCCTACATTGCCTGATATGCGATGTTTCCACCTATTGGAACTCCATGATCAATATGTTAGACAGGCTGTACGAGCAGAGGAAGGTGGTCAACTCTTTATAATGCTGCAAACAGGCAAGTCTACTCCCCGATGTAACTTTCACCTTTGCCAGTTGCAGCTCATGTGTGACACATGCCATTTGCTTTGGCCCTTTGAGAAGGCCACTTTATTTGTCAGTCAGCAGAACTACAGGATGAATTATGTTATTCCACTGCTTCACGTCCTGGAAAGGATGCTGACAAATCAAGGGGACAGAATATGTGGCGTCTTCATTTCACAGCCACCTGAGCCCTGAGGAGGATAAACTGGAAGAGGAGGGAGATGAGGACATAAACACCAGGAATTTTAAACACCTAGGTGGTTTATCTGCCCAAGTGACAGGAGAAGAGCAGGAGAAACTGGAGGAGCTGGAGGGAGATGACGACACAGATGACCTCGACAGACCGTGGCAGTATGCAGTGGAGATGGAGGCAGTGAGGCTCTACAAGTCCCTTGCACAAATGGGCAGATGCATGCTGTCATGTTTGTGTAGTGACAGCAGCATTGTCAGGATTCAGCAGAGGGATGACTACTGGCTATCCACATTGTTAGACCCTCGCTACCAGTCAAAAATGGGGACACATGCTGTATAGTCAGCTGGTCGCTGCCTACGAGCGCCATTGCCCGTCCTCAGGAAGGTCTGACCAAGAGGACCCTCTGCACCCACACTCCACTGCCATGACTGGTAGGGGGGAGGAGGAACAACACCATATGCATAAGCAACTTCAGTCTGGAGTCTCTGATTACCAGTTTTCTTCAGTCACCTACTGAAAAAGCCACCAAGCAGCAGGACATGCAGCAAAACCTCAACCAGCAGGTGGTGGCATACTTGGACTGCATCCTATCACCCATGATCCAAGATCCCCTGGACTACTGGGCATGCCGCAACTGGCTGAGTTTGCCATGGGTATGCTTTCCTGCCCGGCCAGTAGTGTGACATCAAAGTGTGGCACCTAAAAGAGCTCGCCTTTCCTCCCAAAAAGTTCAGAGACTAACCTTCATAAAGATGGATTTCCAGATGCCACTGCCTGATGCAACAGAATAGATCATTCTGCCACACAGGAATATTCAGCAAAATGGGCCATCACTTCTGGCCACGTGCTTCTGCCACCATTCTGATGCTGCCACCCGCCTACTGCCTCTACTGCTATTCCTACAGTGGGGCTTCTTGTCCTACTGATATGTACATGTTAAATTTTTAAAAGCATATGCATGCCACTGGGCTTTGCTATCACACTGCTGTTGTTGGGTTCTGCTACTGCTCTGATCTGCCACTGCTGCTGCCCCCACTCCCACTCTGTTATGGGGCAACTATTTTCACTATCACTGCTGCTACCCCCTCCCCACTCTGTTATGGGGCAACTGTTGTTCCTGTTACTGCCACTGCTGTTGCCCCCCTCTCCACTCTGTTATGGGGCCACTATTGTCCCTGTTACTGCCACTGCTGCTGTCCCGATCCTCACTCTGTTATGGGGCCATTACTGTCCCTGTTACTGCCACTGTTGTTGGCCCGAATCCCCACTCTGTTCCGTGTTTGGACCTACTCCTGCTTTTGGCTTACAAATACTGATGCAAAATACTAACCGTGTGAAAGAATGCAATATACTGACCATGCACTAGAACATAATGCACCCAGCGATACACTCTCCCTGCAATTTTCAGAACTTTATTTTAAACTTTTGCAAACCTGTCTGTCCTCCTTACTCCTCAAAAATACATTAATATATTTCTTTCAAGTGTCCATTAGCTGGATTCTAACTTGTGTTGGATTCTCTAACTGCTTTATTTTTTACCTTTGTGCTCTGTAATTTTGTGACATTTCCCCTATGATTAATATTTGGACATTGCAGTTCATTTATCAAAACCAGAATTTTCTATGATAATCATGATATCCTCCTGTGCCACCTGAGGATACACTTAATTTATGAAGAGGCGCACACCTTCCATATTCTAGAAGTACATGTGCCTACCCTGAAATCTACACCTAGTGTAGAATTCAGCCATATTATGCCAGAGAACTGATGTAAATGATGATAACTGTAGCGGGGGCCAGTGATTCCACCCACACCATATGCCCTTTTCGGAAAGTGGTGAGGGCAGAACATAAACACCATTGCTGAAAAAAAATTGCGCAATTAGCATTTAAGTGGTGTAGGAGCATGAAAAATGACCCCATGTTGTTAATATGAATGATGAAGAAAAATGATGAATGATGATGGCAGCAATCCTCGATTCTTTTCCAAAGATGACGCTTTATTACAATTAACAAGCCCAGATACAGCAATGTTTATAGCTCTTACGATGAATGAACCTACTAATACCCAGAATGATGTTACCTCAGTTCATTCCCCTCAGTTCATTGATCTCTAACCTTCCTTCAGCATTCCTTCTTATACCATTTTTACCCATTGACTAACATGTGGAGGACATCTAATTGGCTAATACAAAATTTCAAACACACATTTATTGGCCGTTTTAAAAATAAACTGATGTTCTAATAGGTTGATTGTCTAATCCTGTTTTAGTGGTGACAGTTCGTTAACTTAAAATGCGGAGAGAAGATTCTTGTCCTGCGCTTCTCCGTAGACCTAGGTGACATACAATAGTCACCTTTACTAGTATAAACGGTATATATAATGGACAGAAAAAGTTAACCATTGTTTCTAACAGCCAGGGAGTCTCCGCTGGCCTAGAAAACCCTGAGGTCTACATTTCTGCATTTGATTTAAACAAAAGGATCTTTATCTTTCCAATCTAACCTCTAGTTATCACCTTGGAGTTGTAAAGGCCCTTTTAGACGGGCCGATTATTCTCCCTGCCCGAGCGCCGATCAGCGATATCGGCGCTCGGGCAGGGAGCCTTTACACGGCCCGACGAATCGAGCGCCGGGCCGCACGAGTGATCGCTGTATCGCTCGTGCGGCCTGGAAGCTCCATACTGTCAGGCGCACATCGCCTGTTTACACAGGGCGATGTGCGCCCGACAGATTGGATCTTTTGGTTTATACAAAAGATCCAATCAGCCGACGAACGAGCGTTTTGCTCGTTCGTCGGCTGATTAGGGCCACTTTTACACGGGCCGATTATCGGCACTAGCGTTCCTAGGAACGATTTTTCGGCCGATAATCGGCCCGTGTAAAAGGACCTTTAGTGGCTTCTGACTGTAACTATGATTACCGCCTGATTAAATGTCTTCCAATGTTAGATCAATGTGCCATGTGTGAATATCATCTATAATACATATAAAAATATATAGTATACAGATACCCCATTATTTCCATTCAGTATCTTTTTTATTAAATTTTTTCACATATGTAAAAAAACAGTGATATAAAACATCAACAGAGTTATGACATAATATTATCAGAAGTTATACACTGTTTCCAAGAAATATAATCACCATTAAATGAAGTAAGAAAATAAATGCTAATAGAATGGCATAGAAACAGAGAAACGTAGTATAGTTTCTGAAAAGCACAAGAAATTGTTTGCATTTCTGTTCATAAGCCAGAGACCAGGCTAAAAGGATCGCTTTTGAGAAAGAACAAGGTATGAACACTCAACAGACCTGTAATAAACAGGGGAGGTAGTCCCACAGGTAATCCCCTAGAATCTCTTAGACCCCTTTCACACGAGCGTCACGGATTCAGTCCAGATGCGTTCAGGGTGCGTTCCGGAAAACCAATCTGCACGCAATTGCAGTCAGTTTTGACTGCGATTGCGTACGATCGTTCAGTTTTTTCCGTGCGGGTGCGATGCGTATGGATGCATTTCGCACGCGCGTGATAAAAAACTGAATGTTTACAAACAACATCTCTTAGCAACCATCAGTGAATCACGCATTGCATCCGGACTTGCGTGCGGATGCAATGCGTGATTCACGCAGACCCATTCACTTAAATGGGGCCAGGGCTTCATGAAAAGCGCAGAATATAGAACATGCTGCAATTTTCACGCAACGGCGAACTGATGCGTGAAAAACATCGCTCATGTGAAAAGACCCATTGAAATGAATGAGTCAGGATTCAGTGCGGGTGCAATGCATTCCCATCACGCATTGCACCCGCGCGGAAATCTCACCCGTGTGAAAGGGGCCTTACTCTGTCAAGTACTTCCCTCCGGGCTCAGTAAGAGCCAACAGCAGTGGACCCGCCACCCGCTGTGTAGGACCACTTTCAAAATGCTCAAAGTTAGTAAAGACAAAAGAAATACATGATGGTTATAAAGGACAGGCCTAAGGGGGCTGGCTTTGAGAAGTGAGTTGAATAAAGGCTAGCCAAGGAGACTATATTTTTAAATACCTGCTATAATTCCTTTTGCCAAGCCAATACATTTCCTCAAATCTTGCAGTTTAGATGACCTTGGTAATCCAACGTGAAAAGGAAGGTGTGTCTTTATCCATCCAATGTAGTGGGATCATCAGTTTCGCTGCAAGCACTATCTGGAGCCATAATGTCACCTCATCCGTTTTATTGGAGTGTGAACCACATAGATCGACAAATATTAGCTACGTTGTTAGAGGTGTTGAGCAAAGACTTAAAAATTTATGAAGATAGCTTCTCCCACTCAGGACCAGAAAGGTTTAATTTTCTCACAGTCCAACAAAATGTTAAGATAGGAACCTCTATCACATAGTCATCGCCAGCAAACATCAGGTATGAGGTGATTGAAGAAATGTAGGAATGCCAGCATCCTATACCTATATCTGCTAACAAGTTTAAAGCGTGTTCACTGTAAAGTGGATACATCTAGAAGGCCCACAAGAATTCCTATAAATCCACTTGTGTTTTTCTGTCATAAAAGTGACCCCCAGTTCCCTTTCCCAGGCTTTATCATATGGAAGAACGTAGGTTGCATTACAGGAAATTAGTTGTCTGTACAACAGATGCGGACAGTATACGGAGTGCTGTCCGCATTTTTTCAGGACCCATTGAAATAAATGGATCCGCATCCTATCCGCATGATTTACGGATCGGATGTGGATCGGATCAGGAAAGAAAAACAGGACGTGTGAATGGACCCAAATAGTGAGATTTTAAGCGCAAACCAGTCCCCTGTCAAGGGTCCCTCCAATCCTACCAAGTCCTCTACTTTCACCAGTGGTGATGGGTATGGGCATATCTCTGACGTAGCTGAGAATAATCCCCCATTATTTCAATGAAACCTTTGTTCCTTTCTTTTTATAGTTAACTTTGTGGTCCGTTTCTATTGACCATTTTTGTTTATACAGCGTTTTACACATTACACCTTATACCTCCCATGTGGGGTACATTACTTTCTGTATCTTCACATTTTTATATGCTTATCAAACAATAAATACCTTTTGAAAATAAAAATTCAACTTGTCCACATAAAACAAGCTCACGGCTGTGTTGATGGAAAAATAGAAAAGTTTGAAATGCAGAGATATATAAATGAAAAAAAATAGCTGTGGCCTTAAGTACCAAACCAGGTTATGTCCTGAAGGGGTTAATAAAATAGAGTTGGTAACAAACCTGAACTCTGTTAACAAATGCATGGAAATCAGTGACCTCCATATACCTTGCTTGAAGCAGACAAAATGCTTCACTTTGTAATGGATGTTCTGTTATTAGAATCTGCTAGACACAAACGGTTATTTATGTACAGATAAAGGTTAAACGCGGCCAAGCCACAAAATTATTCCACTGGGTCGCAACCAGGAAAAAGTCAAACACAGCATGCCTATAATGTATAAATCATGGACTCAATTAGAGACCATGTCATAGACAAAAGCAAAACCACATGGCTAATATTAGTATGAACAGTGAATTATGCGGAACTACAATATTTGCTTAATGATAAAGGTGATGACCTGCATATAAGCCTTCACTGATGTGGTTGTGCCGATGCATGAAACAGGTTTTATTAGGCAGAGAAACTGATTGAAAATCAGAGGCCAGCTATGTAGAAAACCAACAAACAAGATCACTTCTCTAGTACTTTTTTATGTATGTAAGGGGCTGTAATCTTGGCATATTAGCAATCAAGGTAAAACCAGGACAAAAACTACATGCACTGGTACCACTAAGTGGGAATGGTATTGCCTCTGTCATAACATCAATGATGGGTTATAGTGAGGGTACAATGGTCACGTGCCCCTGCTCTTCCACTATATATATTTGCCTATTTATGTTATAAGATGGAGAGATATGTATGTGGCTCTCTTTTGGAGATGACCATGCTCATGCCGCAGCCACCTGTCCTATATGTGCCTGCTATAGGGGGCCAGATGGTGGTTTACAGAGGTGGGATGGAGGCTTCAAAAAAAGTCTGCACAAGGGTTACCACCAAACTTTATCTGACCCTGTACTTGTATTCATACCAGTGGCCTTTTCACTACTGTAACCCAATTGGATTCACCTACTGCTTTGTCATTTCCCAGTACTTTCTGGCCTTCTCTTTCCACACTTTATATTTTGATTAAAGACATCCTTACTCTTAAAGGGATTGTCCAAGTTATTTATATATATTTTTTATTTTGTTATACTCTCTAGTCTGTACCTTCTCTGTTCCAGTGCCACTTTGTCCTCCTTTGTCCAAGCTTTGTTTTCATGACTGCAGCAGTAATATACCCATATACCGCACATAACCACCACAGTCAATCATTCACCTCAACAGTCTTGTGCTACATACTGCTGAAGACAGTGACTGGCTGCAGTGGTCATCTACAGTTTGGCACGTTGGAATGGGAGGGAGTTCAGGTCTTTGTGTATAATATTTTTTATATTATTATAATACCTTTTACAAAAACAACTAGGACAACCCCTTTAAGGCTAATGCACTGTACCCTCTGTGAATAATTTGGGCCCTGATCTACCTCTTTATGTCTCAGATTTCATACATAGGCATATGGAGGTAGTGTTACTTTTCAGTTTCATAAAAGCATAGAAAAGAGTACATATATATCATATGTATACATATGTGTGTTGTAGATACATCTAACATAAAACATGTTGGAACTCTGGGAGTCTGGATTCTATCTGGATTCTAACTTTGTTCTACACATATAAGGATAATCAGAGCTTTCAGTTAATTAAATACATTGGCAATTGCCTTTCAGTAAGGAGATACTAATAAACAAATCATGAAGGAGATTTTTCCCCCTTAGGTTTGTGTGGCTTTGCAGATACATCATTCCTGTATCTGTAGACTAGATGCCGTGTCAGTATCTAAGCTCACTCTGCTTTGTTAATCAGATTTTGCCTTGGGAATAGCTGGCTGCTGCCTGTACATACCACTGTCTGATCAGAGAAACAGCATATGCTTTCTGTTACAGGTTCACAAGGAATGAACACAGTAAAAGATCTCTATTCAAGCTCTGGATAAATCTTGCTATAGTTAGCCTTTCTTTTTCACTACATTTTTATATTAAAGAGATATTTTTAGTCATTTGGGAATGGTTGATAACCATGATTCAATTAGAATAAATAGAAAATATGGTTGATTTCACTGAGAACTGAATTTCACTTTTATGTGTGAGTCAAGCAAAGCTGCCAACAGTACACAGTGAGAGGCATTTACTAAAGTATTTACGCTACTATTGTGGCATAAAAAAATTGCAAATTATGGCCCATGTCATATTTTTGCCATAATTCACCTTAAGTTATAACCTCTAGCTGGTAGAGAGTTCAGTCTCTGGAACATGGACTACCAGAGATGCAACTAATTTATTAAGAGGCTGCCTCTTAATTAATTAGGCACCTCTTACTTCGGTGCACAGAGATCAAGCCTGGCGTATGGAGTCCCTGTGGCTCTGTAATATGGAATTGTAGGCAGTGTTGCAGCCCACCAGTGTAATTAATTCTGAGGGTTCACCCACCATCTATACAATAACAGTACATTTTATGTTTTAGTCCTGAATTTCATTGACATAAGCCACTTTCACATAGTGTTTGATCAGTGATTTCCATCAGTGATTGTAAGCCAAACCAGTAGTGGATGCTGCATAGAGATAAGTAGGGATGAATGAACCGAACTGTAACGAACCAGATTCGTTACGAACTTTCCCAAAAGTTCGGTTCGTCACCGAACCGAATTTTGAGAAAGTTCGTAACGAATCTGGTTAAAATAACGGCGACGCAAAATATACGCATATTTATTGAGAATGTACGCTAATGGGTACATATTCAGTTAAGTAGCGTACAATTGACAACGCTACACTGTATGTTCGTTACTTGAGTAGGAATGTTCGCAGACGCAGTGTATGCGTACGCTAATGCGTACATATTCAGCTAAGTAGCGTACAATTGACAACGCTACACTGTATGTTCGTTACTTGAGTAGGAATGTTCGCAGACGCAGTGTATGAGTACGCTAATGCGTACATATTCAGTTAAGTAGCGCACCTTTGACAACATTACACTGTATGTTCGTTATTTGTGCGGGAATGTTCGCATTAGCGTACGCATTAGTGTAAATTCTCAAATATGCGTATATTTTGCGTCGCCATTGTTGAAGTCACTTGGATTTTTTCCACTTTTTTCATTGTAATAGCAACTGCAAGTAAATGAAACTATACCCTATCTGACTCCCATTATTGTAGAAGCAATTATTCAGCCGTTATAGCAAGGTTCGTTTTAGGTTCGGTTCGTACGAATCCGAAATTCAAGAAAGTTCGCCGAAGCGAACCGAACCGAACTTTTCAAAAGTTCGCTCAGCCCTAGAGATAAGATATAATGGAAAGATTTGTACCTGTTCTGTGGTTTTTACTTGCATCTGTTTTTGGCTTGCAATCACCAATGAAAATCCTTGATCAAACAATGACCATATACTGGGGGCATGGCTTGACTATGGAGCTGAGCAGACACATTGGGTGAATGCTCTTGCTTACGATCCTATATCTTACCTTCTTAAAGAGGACCTTTCACTGATTCTGACATTACAATATTAGTACCTGGCAGCGAAGGACATGATCAGTAGATTAGTGATGATCAAGCACCGAGATGTTCGGGTGCTCGGGTGCTCTGGCCGAACACTAGGTGGTGCTCCAGTGCTCGGTCGAGCACCCGAGTATAATGGAAGTCAATGGGAGAAGACCAGGCACCCCCTGCTCTGCAGAGGAGAGGGTGTCTGGTTTATAGGGAATGGTGGAAACACCACAGAAATGGTTAGGGAACAGCATGAGGAGGATGTCTGGATGCATCTTGAACTCCAAAGTCGCTGATATTCACGATGATGTCTGACTATTACGCCATTTTTACGGAATGACAATAATACCCCCCTAAACCAAATATAACATTGATTTTAGAGGAAATATTGTTAGGAAACATATATTTACTTGTATATAAAGCGCAAGTAGTAGCAGGCCCTCATCCCTAATATTTTACACGGTCAGCTCAGCAGCAGACACTCGCCCCTAATGTTTTAGACGGTCAGATCAGCAGCAGACCCTCACCCCAAATGTTTTTGAGTGTCAGCAGCACTGAACATCAACTTGTCAGGATGAGGAACAGAGTAAAGAAGTAACATAGTAACATAGTTTATAAGGCCAAAAAAAGACATCTGTCCATCCAGTTCGGCCTGTTATCCTGCAAGTTGATCCAGAGAAAGGCAAAAAACCCCTGTGAGGTAGAAGCCAATATTCCTCACTTTAAGGGAAAAAATTCCTTCCCGAAGAGGAAGAGGAAGTAGTGGACGATGAAATCCTTGGCCCAACATGGGAAGGAGGCAAGCTGAGCGAGGACAGCAATACAGAGGGGGAGGGATGCGCAGTACCGCCACAGGCTGTAAGAGGCGGTGGGGTGGCAAAAGGGAGAAGGCAGGCCACACCAACAAGTGTGGACGATAAAAGAATTGTCATTTGCAACCTGTGCCGTACCAAAATGAGCAGGGGCATGAACACTAGCAACCTGACCACCACCAGCATGATCTTCATGGCAGCAAAACACCCTAATAGGTGGGCCAAATGCCTGGATCCACAATCGGTGTCTGCGAGTCACACCACTGCCTCCTCTTCCCTGTGTTACGTGCTAGCCAGGACGCAGGCCCAGATGCCTCCCCCCTGCACCTGGACCCTCGCAAGCACCATCAGCGAGCACATCCACTTCTGTGTCCCAGCGCAGCGTACAGATGTCCATACCCCAGGCCTTTGAACGAAAGTGCAAATACCCAGCCACCCACAGGCCATAGCACTAAATGCACACCTTTACACATTGCTGGTGCTGAAAATGTTGCTTGTGGACACTGAGGCTTTTCGCAATCTGATGGCGGCGGCTGTCCCTCGTTACTCAGTACCTAGCCGCCACTATTTTTGCCGGTGTGCCCTCACCGCCTTACACCAGCATGTGTCTCATACCATAACCCATGCCCTGACCAATGCAGTTACTGGGAATGTCCACTTAACGACTGACACATGGACAAGTGCTTCTGGCCAGGGACGCTACATTTCCCTGACGGCGCACTGGGTGAATGTTGTGGAGGCTGGGAGCGAGTCTTACCCTGGGATGGCATAGGTGCTACCGACACAAAGGATCGTGGGCCCTACTTCCATCAGGATTTCCGCCACCACCCACGTTAGCGGCTGGAACCCCTCCTTCTCTTCCATCACTTCCATCTAGGAATTTGTCATCTTGCAGCACCAGTCAGACTTCAGTCAGTAGCTGGAAGCAGTTTAGCACAGTGGTGGGGAAGCAGCAACAAGCTGTACTGAAACTTATTTGCTTAGGTGACAAACAACACACCGCCACAGTGATGTGGCAGGGTATAAGGGACCAGGCTGAGCTGTGGCTCTTGCCACTCAACCTACAACCAGGCGTGGTTGTGTCTGATAACGGCCGCAACTTGGTGGCGGCTTATGAGCTCGGCAAGCTCACACACATACTGTCACGCTCAGGTGTGGGGGGAAAACCACACAGAGCGTAGGAGGGAAAGAAGATTAGGCCTGGAAACTAGGAAGGTAGATGGACACCTCCTAAAGGAAACCATGACTCTAATCCTGATTGACCACCAGTATGAACAGGCCTCAAAGGTAGGTGAGTTAATACACAGGAACCTGTCGCTGCCGGTAGTACTTAAAAGTACCAGCGTGCGGAGACTAACAAGCCCCCCGGTCTTCACCAGAGCCCGCTGCAAGGCAGGATGGATTTGGCTGCCGGGGGCTTGCAGGTCGCTTAACCTTACCGGGAAGCGGTTAGCTGGGGTAGGTGCAAGGCAAGTAGTGCAGAATCAAGCCGAAGTCAGGATACACAGGAATCAAGGCAGATGAAGACAAAACGCTGGAGTACTTGGAAAGGACCTGATACTCTGGCACCAGTTGAAGCTCAGAAAGAGGCTTATATAGGCCATCCCATTAGATCATGTCATGTGACCTCTGGGGGAAGTTCCAGCAATTACCTGTTATGCTATTGACTGGACACCAGAGGGAGTTGCAGTGTGCAACCTGCATTCTGACCACTGGAGGCCACCAGAGTGCCGGAAATGTTGGTGCTGGCAGACACGCTCTCACTGCTGGGATCGACATGAGGGCTGCTGTGGAGATTGCCGGGGGCAACGGCTTGGGGCTCGAGGCGAGTATAACGGCGCTTTGCGCTGAATCGGGACAGTACCCCCCTTTTAGGGGTGGACTCCGAACACCCCAAATTCACTTTCTGAGGAAATTTTTTAAAAAACCTTCTTAGAAGTTGGGGAGCGTGTAAGTCCTCCTTCTTCACCCAAGTGCGCTCCTCTGGACCATACCCCTTCCAGTTGACGAGAAAGTAGAGAGTTCCCCTAGACGTTTTGGAGTCCAGAATTTCATCTACCTCGTATTCTTCTTGATGCTCCACCAGAACTGGGTTGGGAGGCGTGGTGGATGAGGAGAACCTATTGAGGACAACTGACTTCAAGAGTGATGCATGGAAAACGTTGGAGATACGCAAGGATGGTGGCAGGGAAAGTCGATACGTCACTGGATTGATGACTTGGGATATGGAGTAAGGACCGATGAAACGGGGAGCAAACTTCATCCTCGGTACTCGTAGCCTGATGAAGCGGGTAGACAACCAGACCTTATCCCCAGGAGACCATGAGGGAACCGCGCGTCTCTTTTTATCTCCACGAGCCTTGTATTGGGCTGACGTTTTCTGCAAACTGGCTTGGACCTCAGACCAGATAGTGGTGAATTTCTGAACCTCAGCATTAGCGGCGGGCACATCAGAGGAAGGCAAGATCGGCAGAGCTGGTAACCCAGGATGTTTGCCATAGTTAATAAAGAATGGAGATTTAGCGGAAGACTCATGGAACAGATTGTTGTGTGCGAACTCGGCCCATGGCAGCAATTCTATCCAATTATCCTGTGTGTGGGAAAGATACAACCTGAGGAACTTCTCCAGATCTTGGTTGACTCTCTCGGTTTGTCCATTGGACTGCGGATGATGGGCCGAGGAGAAGTTCAGTTTGATTTTCATCAACTTACTTAGGGCTCGCCAGAATCGAGATGTGAATTGTGTTCCTCTGTCAGATACAATCTCCTTTGGACACCCATGTAAACGGAATATATCTTGGATGAAGATGGAGGCTAACGTAGCCGCTGAGGGCAATCCTTTCAACGGAGTAAAGTGTGCCATCTTGGAGAATCGGTCCACCACGACCCAGATGGTGTTATAACCCTTAGACGGTGGAAGATCCGTAATAAAGTCCATGGAAATATGAGTCCATGGACTTTCCGGAATGGGAAGTGGATGAAGAAGACCAATTGGACGACCAGGTGACGTTTTGTGTTGAGCACACTGGCGACAGGCAGCTACGTATTCTCGCACGTCTAGAGCAATTGTGGGCCACCAGTAACTCCTGGATAGGAATTCTAGCGTCTTCTCGACTCCTGCGTGCCCTGAGAAGCGGGAGGAGTGGGCCCATGCCATCAATTTTGTCCGTATTTCCGATGGAACAAATGTTTTCCCAGGTGGAGGAGTCGGAGTTCCTTGGGAGGTGGTTGCTAGCAGTATGCTCCTGGGGTCAATAATGTGCCCTGGGTTGGTTTGCGACTCCTTGTCCGCTGCGTCAAATGATCTAGAAAGTGCGTCGGCCTTGACGTTTTTTGAGCCAGGATGATAGGTGACCCGTAGATCAAACCAGGAGAAGAAGAGAGCCCATCGGGCTTGGCGAGGGTTCAGGCGTCGGGCTGAGTGAAGATAAAGGAGGTTTTTATGGTCGGTGTACACCGTTACCGGGTGTATAGCTCCTTCCAAAAGATGTCTCCACTCATCCAATGCTAGTTTAATAGCGAGAAGCTCTTTATCTCCGATGCCGTAGTTTTTCTCTGCCGTAGAGAATTTTTTGGAAAAATATCCGCAAGGATGTGTTTTCCCAGAGGGCCCCTGTTGAGAGAGCACGGCCCCCACGGCAAAAGAGGATGCGTCCACCTCCAAGAAGAAGGGTAGGGCCGTATTAGGCTGGCTGAGAATAGGAGCCGAAAGAAAGGCCTGTTTAAGCCGCATGAAGGCTTCATTAGCCTCTGGAGACCACTGTCGGGGGTCACCCGATTTTCGGGTAAGAGCAGTGATGGGGGAAATGATGGATGAGAATCCCTTAATGAATCGCCGGTAATAGTTAGCGAAACCGACGAACCTCTGAATCGCCTTTAATCCCGTGGGTTGCGGCCAGTTCAGGATAGCTTGGACTTTGCTTGGGTCCATCTTGAGGCCTGTGCCCGATAGAATGTACCCCAGGAAAGGCACAGAGGGTTGCTCGAAGATACATTTTTCCAACTTGCAGTAGAGCTGGTTATTTCTCAATCGAGTCAGAACTTGGCGAACATGACTGCGATGCTCAGAGAGAGAGCGAGAGAAGATCAAAATGTCATCTAGATAGACAACCACGTATGAGTAGAGTACGTCCCGGAAGATTTCGTTAATGAAACTCTGGAAGACTGCAGGTGCATTACTGAGGCCAAACGGCATGACCAAATACTCGTAATGACCGTCGCGGGTGTTGAAGGCCGTCTTCCATTCATCCCCTGGTTTAATACGAATGAGATTGTAGGCACCTCGTAAATCCAGTTTAGTAAAAACGGTAGCACCGCGGATTCTATCAAATAGCTCAGAAATCAGAGGTAACGGGTATTTATTTTTTATGGTGATCTCATTCAGCCCACGATAGTCTATGCAAGGTCGGAGACCTCCATCCTTCTTTTCCACAAGGAAGAATCCTGCGCCCGCCGGGGAGGAAGATGGTCGGATGAACCCCCGCTGGAGATTGTCCTCTATGTATTCGGACATGGCCCGTGTTTCGGGTAATGACAGGGGATAGGTCCTTCCCCGTGGAGGTGTTTTTCCCGGAAGCAAATCGATGGCACAATCCCAGGGACGGTGGGGTGGTAGCTTCTCCGCCTGCGACTTGCTGAACACATCCGTGTAGGAGCGATAGGGTTGAGGAATAACTCCTCCTTTTTCGGAGAAGCAGAGAGTGGCCGGTCTAGGTGGTGTCACCTTTTTCAGACATGATGACAAACATCGAGGACTCCAAGAGAGTATTTCTCCCGTGGACCAGTTGAGGTGGGGCGCATGCTTTTGTAACCATGGTAACCCCAGAATGAGTGGACTAATCGTCTTGGGGACCACTAGAAATTCGATATGCTCCTGGTGCAGTGCCCCAACTCGCATTACCAGGGGTTTGGTTTGGTACCGGATGGACCCTTCTGGTACCCGATTCCCGTCAATGCCCACCAAAGATACAGGACAAGCGAGAGGAATAAGAGACAATCCCCATCTGGCTGCGAGAGAGCTGGAGATGAAATTCCCGGATGCTCCAGAATCTAAGAAGGCACGGGTAGATAGTGTCCCTAAAGGAGTAATCAGGGACACCCGGATGGTGGGCCGAATTGTTTCAGATTTCTTCATAGGAGAGAAACACAACGGACCTAGGACAACCTCTCCCGACTTGCCTAGGTTCTGGCGTTTCCCGGTTTGTTAGGGCAAGATCCCACTCGGTGACCGGAACCTGCACAATACAGACACAAGCGGTTCTTCATGCGGTTCTCTCTTTCCTCTGGCGAGAGTCTGGCCCGTCCCAATTGCATGGGTTCTTCTGGAGACACCACAGGAGCCTGGAATTTGGGAGCCAGCTTGAAGGGAGACCGCTTGGACCCCCGTTTCTCAATGGCACGCTCTCGGAACCTAATGTCCACTTTGTTACAGAGGGAGATGAGGTCATCCAGAGAAGATGGAAGTTCCCGGGAGCATAATTCATCCTTGATTGGGTCGGACAACCCCTCCCAGAACACGGACACAAGAGCCTCCTCGTTCCACCTGAGTTCGGAGGCCAAGGTCCGAAATTGGACCACGTATTGAGCCACGGTTTGAGATTCCTGGCGCAGGCGTAGCAAAGACGTTGCTGCTGAAGACACCCGACCTGGTTCATCGAAGATCCTCCGGAAGGTCTCCAGGAACTCCTGACAGTTATGTAGGATTGGGGAATTTTGTTCCCATAGCGGGGAGGCCCATGCCAGAGCCTGTCCCGTCAGTAAAGAAATAATAAAAGCTACCTTAGCCTTTTCTGAAGCGAAGTTTCCTGGGAGTAGTTCAAAATGAATAGAACACTGGTTCAGGAACCCGCGACAGTTCTTGGGGTCCCCGTCGTACTTTGAGGGGAGCGGAACCCGGAGTTGATGAGGGGTGACCGCCACACTTACGGAAGGTGCCGGGGCGGAAGGTGTCGGGGCTTGGGTTACCGAGGGTAACTGAAGTGAGTCCAGGCGTGCAGAAAGGGATTGTAAGCACTGGAGCAGCTGCTGTTGGTTTGACTCCTGCTTATTAACCCGTTCCACCACTTGCTGCAGGAGGTCAGAAGTAGTCGGCGCACGAGCGGACTCCATGGTTTGTAGGCCAGAGTATTCTGTCGCTGCAGTAACAAACCTTGCAGGTCTGATATAGCTCCTCTTCGCCAGCTTCCGGTAGTACTTAAAAGTACCAGCGTGCGGAGACTAACAAGCCCCCCGGTCTTCACCAGAGCCCGCTGCAAGGCAGGATGGATTTGGCTGCCGGGGGCTTGCAGGTCGCTTAACCTTACCGGGAAGCGGTTAGCTGGGGTAGGTGCAAGGCAAGTAGTGCAGAATCAAGCCGAAGTCAGGATACACAGGAATCAAGGCAGATGAAGACAAAACGCTGGAGTACTTGGAAAGGACCTGATACTCTGGCACCAGTTGAAGCTCAGAAAGAGGCTTATATAGGCCATCCCATTAGATCATGTCATGTGACCTCTGGGGGAAGTTCCAGCAATTACCTGTTATGCTATTGACTGGACACCAGAGGGAGTTGCAGTGTGCAACCTGCATTCTGACCACTGGAGGCCACCAGAGTGCCGGAAATGTTGGTGCTGGCAGACACGCTCTCACTGCTGGGATCGACATGAGGGCTGCTGTGGAGATTGCCGGGGGCAACGGCTTGGGGCTCGAGGCGAGTATAACGGCACTTTGCGCTGAATCGGGACAGGAACCTAAACCAAACTGACCCTATAGGACCCTGGAACTAATGACAGGAATGAGTCTACCTATTCCTCCAACAGGAAGGACGAACAGGAGTCTCCCTCAGGCCAAACAACTGCTTTAACTTAGTGGTTCAGCGGTTTCTCAAAAACTATACTTTTTTTGCCTGAGCTGCTGGTAAAGGTGCACATTTCCGAAAGTCACCTACAGCTTCTGCCGGTCTGGCAACGCTGCAGCAGCGCTTACACTTGCTAGCTCACTGACTGCTGTGCGACCTGAGCATGCGCTGGAACTCTACCTGCTCACAATAAAGGTGGACAGCGCTGCATGTGGAAAAGGTTCTGATAAGTGGCCTAGTGTCACAACTAGGAGGGAAAAGTTTTGTAAAATGGTAAAGGAGTACCTAGCTGACAATGTCAACGTCCTCAGCGATCCCTCTGTGCCTTATAATTATTGGGTGTCTAAGCTGGACACATGGCACAAACTGGCGCTCAATGCCTTGGAGGTGCTGGCCTGCCCTGCTGACAGCGTTTTGTCAGAGCAGTTATTTAGTGCCGCTGGGGGCATAATAACTGCTAAGCGCATCCGCCTGTCAACTGACAATGCTAATCAAAATGAACAAGGCCTGGATTGCCCCTGACTTCGCTACCCCACCGGAGGAAAGCAGCTGAACATAAAGGAACTTTAAATGTGGCTTTTAAGGTGTATTGAATACACTGTATTTCCATGCACCCCTTCCTCTTCTCGTCCTCTTCCTCCTCTTCCTCCATCATATCAAACTGCTTATTAGGCTGCCCTCGCCTTTAAATATTTAAGAGGTTCACCAGTAGGCCCTCGCCCCTAATTTTTTAACCTAAAAAATTAACCTCACTCTGGTCCTCCTCCTGACATGTTGACCTAACAAGAACCTGTCTTGCGCTGCCCTCCAAACTGAGACATGAAACTAAGAGTTTTGGATGACTTTGTTTCTTGTGCTCTGCCAGCAGAAACTGTTTCACCGTGCCCACTGTGCACCATGAGCAACACACCCACTTCCCTGTCCCTTACTGCTCGCCTTGCGCATACTAAATGGTATATATGCAAGTTTGGCAAAAGTACAGTTGCGCAGATTTCATTTAGTGTATGAGCAGAAAAATTTCACCGAATGAGCAAACGTTATGCAGCAGACCCAGCACAGGTAATGTCACATACCTGTGCTGCATGTGCAGTATAACCTTTTTGTATCCTAAATACCTGACATCCAGTGTATTTTTTTCTGCCGTTATTCATATAATGTATAACATTTGCGCAATCAGGCACAGATAGTGTAGGGATAGGATTTGGCTAGGCAGGGCTAGTTGTTCTGTTGAAAAGACCCCAAAGTCCTTTTAAGGGCTTTTGTTATATCTGGCTGCAATATTGTTATTCTTGATAGTCAAAATTTGCGCAAGTTTGCCTAATCTTAACACCAGCTGCGCAGCGTGTGCAGGACAATGTACAGTGCCTTGCGAAAGTATTCAGCCCCCTGGAACTTTTCAACCTTTTGCCACATTTCAGGCTTCAAACAAAAAGATATAACATTTTAAATTTTTGGTGAAGAATCAACAACAAGTGGGTCACAATTGTGAAGTGGAACAAAATGTATTGGATCATTTAAACTTTTTTTGTAATAATAAAACTGAAAAGTGGGGAGTGCAAAATTATTCATCCCCCTTTAGAGATGAGCGAGCACTAAAATGCTCGGGTGCTCGTTATTCGAGACAAACTTTTCCCGATGCTCGGGTGCTCGTTTCGAATAACGAACCACATTGAAGTCAATGGGAGACTCCAGCATTTTTTGCAGGGGACCAAGGCTCTGCCTAGGGAAGGCTGGGTGAAAACCTGCAAACATCAGAAAATGATGGAAACACCACGGAAATGGACAGGAAACAGCAGGGGCAGCATGCATGGATGCCTCTGAGGCTGCCTAATCCCACCATTACCCCAAATTCTCCTGCAACAGCCTGGTGGTTACCCTCATGGCAATTGTGCTCACCCAGACCAAGAAAGGCGAGGCACATGCCCATCACATGTTAGGGAAGCACCCAACTAAGTGCAACGAAGGTCCATCACCCATGCCCATGCGGGCACTGCTCTCCTATCCCCAGCCACACGATGCAGGCATAAGCCTGACACAGTATGGCGGTGACACCAACAAGTGACCAAGTTAGATGAGGTAGCAGGTGAGCCAC
The DNA here is from genome assembly GCA_900303285.1 of Rhinella marina. Taxonomy (NCBI): domain Eukaryota; kingdom Metazoa; phylum Chordata; class Amphibia; order Anura; family Bufonidae; genus Rhinella; species Rhinella marina. The sequence continues at coordinate 42,707 of ONZH01020827.1, read as the reverse complement.
CCAAAAATTTAGCCTGACGCAGCATGGCGGTGACAACAGAGTGACCGAGTTAGACTGAGGTAGCAGGAGGTGAAGCATGGATGGTAATTCGAAGGAGGAGGAGGAGGGGTTGGAGGAAGAGGCATGTGTTGTATGTATTCTTCTCTGTTTAATACCGTATACGGCACCTATCCGGAAAAATAGTTTGGAGAGAGAGAAAGAGAGGAAAAAGACGTATTTTTAAAAGTGACATTCAGTATAGATCAGTTAAAGAGAAAGAAAGGATTTTATGAAATGGATTTGTATCACTGAGAGCAAAAGAACCTATTTTTTTACGTGACATGCAGTATAGATCACTTGGAGATAAAAAGGGGAATGTGCAGACTTGGGCTGCTATACTGCAAACCACTATGGTGGTGACAACAGAGTGAGCGAGTGACACTGCGGGAGCAGGCGAACAACATAAACATTTATTCGTGGCCCTGTATGGCGGCGGTGACAGCAGAGTTACTGAGTTAGTATGCGGTAGCTGGTGAAGCACCCAAAAATTTAGCCTGACACAGCATGGCGGTTACACCACCAATGACTTTGTCCGACTGAGAATGCAGTGAAATTGCTTTTGTTGAGCCTCCAAAAAATTTTTTCTTTTCGGAGTACATAAAGTCTACCCTCAGCAAAAAAATTTTTTTTCAAATGTCGGTACTTGCGCCTCCTGAAAAATTGTTTTGGACTGTCTGTTTGCCGCTCCTGAAACATTGTTTTACACTGTCTGTAGTTGACACTGCGGAAAAATTGTTTGGAGAGAGGGCCTGTAGGTGGCCCTCCGGAAAAATTGTTTGGAGAGAGGGCCTGTAGGGGGCCCTCGGAAAAAATTGTTTAGAGAGAGGGCCTGTAGGTGGACCTCCGGAAAAATTGTTTAGAGAGAGGGCCTGTAGGTGGACCTCCGGAAAAATTGTTTAGAGAGAGGGCCTGTAGGTGGCCCTCCGGAAAAATTGTGGTAAAAGAGTGCCAGTTGGACCTCTAAAAAATTGCGTTTTTTGGGTCAGCGTTAGGCAAAGACGACAAGGAGGAGGAGGAGGAGGAGGAGTAGGAGGAGTAGAGAAGAGGAATCGGATACATAAGTAATGTTAATCTTTAGCTGCTTTCCCCCGGAGGAGATTTGAATTCCGGTGAAATCCAGGCTTTGTTCATTTTAATAAGCGTCAGCCTGTCAGCGCTGTCAGTTGACAGGCGTGTACGCTTATCGGTGATGACGCCACCAGCTGCACTGAATACCCGCTCTGACAACATGCTAGCGGCAGGGCAGGCCAGCACCTCCAAGGTGTACAGTGCCAGTTCAGGCCACGTGTCCAGCTTTGAAACCCAGTAGTTGTATGGAGCAGAGTGATCGGTCCGGACGTTGGTATGGTCAGCTAGGTACTCCCTCACCATCTTTCTGTACAGCTCCCCCCTACTCTGCCTAGACTGGGGACAGGTGACAGTGTCTTGCTGGGGTGACATAAAACTGGCAAAGGCCTTGGAGAGTGTTCCCCTGCCAGTGCTGGACAAGCTGCCTGCTCGCCTCCTCTCCCCCGCTACTTGGCCCACAGAACCACGCCCTCTGCCGCTAGCGGAGTCAGATGGGAAGGATTGTTTCAGCTTGTGCACCAGGGCCTGTTGATATTGATTCACTCTCATACTCCTTTCCTCTACAGGGATGAGAGTGGAAAGGTTCTGCTTGTACCGTGGGTCCAGGAGAGTGAACACCCAGTAATCGGTGTTTGAAAAAATGCTTCTAACGCGAGGGTCACGGGATAGGCAGCCTAACATGAAGTCTGCCATGTGCGCCAGAGTCCCAACACGCAAGAATTCCCTCTCCTCACTGGCCTGACTCTCCATTTCCTCCTCCTCTTCAGCCCATACACGCTCAAGAGTTAAGAAGGACTGAGCATTGGTACCCTCTTCTGTCTCGCCGACATTCTCCTCCTCTTCCTCCTCATCCTCATCCCCCTCCTCCGATACGCGCTGAGAAACAGACTGGAGGGTGCTCTGGCTATCAAGCGACGTATCTTCCTCCACCATCTCTTGTTACAAGAGCAAAGCTTCCGACTTCATGCTGAGCAGTGAGTTTTTCAACAGGCAAAGCAGCGGGAGGGTGAGGCTGATAATGGCGGCATCGCCGCTGACCATCTATGTTGACTCCTCAAAGTTGCTCAACACCTGGCAGATATCAGACATCCACGTCCACTCCTCATTGTAGACTTGAGGAATCTGAGTGACCTGACTACCAGTTCTGGTGGAAGTTGACATCTGGCAGTCTACAATCGCTCTGCACTGCTGGTAAACTGTGGATAACATGTTTAATGTCGAATTCCATCTTGTGGGCACGCCGCACAACAGTCGGTGAGTGGGCAGTTGTAGGCGGTGCTGCACTGCCCTGAGAGTGGCAGCATCTGTGGTCGACTTGCGGAAATGCGCACAGATGCGGCGCACCTTGGTGAGCAAATCAGACAGATTGGGGTATGTCTTGAGGAACCGCTGAACTATGAGATTGAACATGTGGGCCAGGCATGGCACATGTGTCAGTCTGCCGAGTTGCAGAGCCGCCACCAGGTTACACCCATTGTCACACACAACCATGCCTGGCTTGAGGTTCAGCGGTGCCAGCCACAGATCGGTCTGCGCCGTGATGCCCTGTAACAGCTCTTGGGCAGTGTGCCTTTTGTCACCTAAGCTCAGCAGTTTGAGCATCGCCTGCTGGCGCTTACCCACGGCACTGCTGCTGCGCCTAGAGCTACCAACTGAAGACGCCGTGCCCACGGATGGTAATTCGGAGGAGGAGGGGTCGGAGGAGGAGGCATAGTACGTCTGAGAGACCGTGACAGAGGTAGGCCCCGCAATCCTCGGTGTGGACAGTATATGAGCGGCCCCAGGGTCAGACTCGATCCCAGCCCCCACCAAGTTAACCCAATGTGCCGTCAGTGAGATATAGTGTCCCTGCCCGGCAGCACTTGTCCACGTGTCCGTGGTTAGGTGGACCTTCTCAGAAACAGCATTGGTCAGGGCACGGATGATGTTCTGTGACACGTGCTGGTGTAGGGATGGGACGGCACATCGGGAAAAATAGTGGCGGTTGGGGACCGAATACCGAGGGGCAGCCACCGCCATGAGATTGCAAAAGGCCTCGTTCTCTACCAGCCTATAGGGCAGCATCTCCAGGCTCAGCAATTTGGAGATGTGGACGTTGAGGGCTTGGGCATGTGGGTGGGTGGAACTGTATTTCCTCTTGCGTTCCAGCGTCTGCTGTAAAGACAGCTGAACGCTGTGCAGGGACACATTGGTGGACGCTGTGGAGGATCGTGGAGGTGAAGGTGTGTTTTCCGGCGGGAGGCGCTCGTGCCGGGGTCCTGGGCAGGGGGTTGACTAGCAGAGGCAGCGAGTGACACAGGGGAAGGAGCAGTGGTGGGACCCGCAGGAGGTGAATGGCCTTGGTTCCATTGAGTGGGGTGTTTAGCACTCATATGCCTGCGCATGCTGGTGGTGGTTAGGCTAGTAGTGGTGGCACCCCTGCTGCTCCTGGTGTGGCACAGGTTGCACACCACAGTACGTCGGTCATCCGCACTTTCTTTAAAGAACCTCCAGACTTGCGAACATCTAGGCCTCTCCACAGGAGCTTCACTACGTGAAACAGTTGCTGCTGATGCACCAGCTCTGGCCCTGCTTCTCCCTCTGGCCACACCACTGCCTCTTCCAACCTGTTCTGGTGCAGCACTCGCCTCTGCCTCAGAAGCACTGTCTTCACTCGGCTTATCAACCCAGCTTGGGTCAGTCACCTCGTCATCCTCCGATTCCTAAGTCTGCTCCCCCCTCGGACTTCCTGCCCTGACAACAACTTCACCACTGTCTGACAACCGTGTCTCCTCATCGTCCGACACCTCTATATTTTGTTTTTTTGTTTTGTTTTTTTTAACGTGACGTGCAGAATATATCAGAGAGCAAACTTTGGACTTAACCCCTGGATAATTCAGTGGATCTGCAGTTGGCTGAAGGACAGATACCAGAGGGTTGTTGTTAATGGAGTGTATTCTGAGGAGAGGCTGGTTACAAGTGGGGTGCCACAAGGATCTGTTCTGGGTCCTGCTCTGTTTAACATGTTTGTAAGTGACATAAGGGACGGCTTGGTAGGGAAGGTTTGCTTGTTTGCTGATGACACAAAAGTTTGTTATAGGGTTGATGTTCCAGGAGGTGTCGATATTATGGAGAATGATTTATCTTTATTAGATAAGTGGTCAAAACAATGGAAACTTCAGTTCAATGTTTCCAAATGTAAAATAATGCACTTGGGGAGAAGAAATCCTCTATCTGAGTATCGTATTGGCAGTTCTGTGCTAACAAAGACCTCAGAAGAGAAGGATTTGGGGGTAGTCATCTCTGACAGCCTCAAAATGAGTAACCAATGCAGCCAAGCGGTGGGGAAAGCAAATCGTATGCTTGGCTGCATAGCTAGAGGTGTAACAAGCAGAAAGAGGGAGATTGTGATCCCTCTGTATAGAGCTCTAGTGAGACCACATCTGGAATACTGTGTTCAATTCTGGAGACCTCACCTGCAAAAGGATATTGCTAAAATAGAACGGGTCCAAAGAAGAGCTACAAAAATGGTGGAAGGTCTAAAGCATAGAACTTATCAAGAAAGACTCCGAGTTCTTAATATGTATAGTCTGGAGGAAAGAAGAGAAAGGGGGGACATGATTGAAACCTTTAAATATGTTAAAGGACTGAATAAAGTTCAGGAGGGAAGGGTTATTAATAAGAAACTGAACACAAGAACAAGGGGGCACAATCTGAAGTTAGTTGGGGGAAAAATCAAGAACAACATTAGAAAATATTACTTCACTGAAAGAGTAGTAGAAGCTTGGAATAAACTTCCAGCAGAGGTGGTTGATAAATCCACAGTAACTGAATTTAAACATGCCTGGGATAAACATGTATCTATCCTAAGATAACAATAAAAGGATAATAAAAAGGCAGACTAGATGGACCAGGTGGTCTTTTTCTGCCATCAATCTTCTATGTTTCTATCAGAGAGCAAACTCAGCCCCATGCTGACTGTGGCTATTTTGACTGCAACCAAGAAAAATGTTGCACTCAGATTTTTGTAATGTAGCTGTATCAGTGAGAGCAAAAGACCTTTTTTAATTACATGACATACAGTATAGGTCACCTGGACAGAAAATACGGATTATGGTTTGTGGTAAATGGAACACTGAACTGTGACACACAGCTTTGGTTGACTTGCCTTGTGGGGTAATCTTTGGGGTGCTCTTTATCACTAGGGAGATAAAAAAAATAAGCATGAGTGTGGTAAGAAAAGCTAATTTATGGAAGAAAAGCTAATTTGAATATCTTTCCCAGAAAGCCAAAGATATACAAATTAGCTTGCTTGACAAAAAAAGAAAAGAGGGAATTAAGATATTCACTTTGCGATCTACTCTTCCTAGAAACCTATACTCATGCACATTTTTAGTCTCCCTGATGATAATCAGCACCCCACAAGGCAAGCCAACTAAGTAAGACACATTTGTCTAGTTGTTCTAGAAAGTGAACTAGTGTGCATGTTCCAATGAGTGATGTTGTAACTCTTTTGTTTTGGTTGAATTTTACTTTAGAGGTCTCTCTGGTTCATATGATGTTGAATTAAAATTGAGAAATAAAATTGCTGAAGGTGTTGTCTGTTTTTGCTATACAGAACATAGTAACACTATGATCACTGTATTGTTTTCGCACAGCAGAGATTTCTTCCTGCCTTTTAAACATGTTTATGTATCAAAGCTAGAAAAATAGCTAAATCATTCTCCTATCTATAAGTAGTTCTTTCGGGACAAAAGGCATTAATTAAAAAAAAGGAGATGAGAACAACATTTGTAGCTGCAAGACCTTAGGGGGAACCTCTGGGTGGGTAATATTTCTGGATACCAGGTGATACATGTGACAACTGTTGTAGGCTAGACAACACTCATCTGGATTTCTGGGTAAAATATATACATATATGTCTGCCAGATACAGTTGGTTTAGGAAAACTAATCTGAATATCTTTCCCAACAACAAAGAGGGGCATCTCCTGGCCAACAATACTGCGCACACGTACTCAGCTACTTGGCATAGTAGGGGCACTGTCTGGTCCACAATACTGAGCACGCATACTCGGTGTACCATGGGCTATATTGTTGAAAATTTCTGTACTATGGCAGTCTCTCTCAGTCTATCCCTCTCTTTCACTTTGGTTTGGAATGAATCGATTCATGTCCGACCGAATATTTCAAAAATATGAACTTCAATCTAAACTAATCTTGTCTGGTTCCCTCATCTCTATTGCAGACTACTGGGAATCTTACTGCTGCTTGGAGTCAATATGAGAGAGGCTCTCTTTTAAGGCTCTAATCTTTGATTTACATACCGCTCCCAGGTGGGTAATGTAGTCCTCCATGTCTTGCTTAATGGGCATAGTGGACATATGCTATTTCAAGTCCGGGAGCTCAGAGCTTATCTCTGAAAATTGTGCTTGGAGATACATTGTCTCACATTAGCTGAGGAGGAAAATCAGGTGTGGGTGAATACCTGGATACTGCTTCTAGTGTGGGGCAAAATCTGTTTTGCAGGTGTCTGGGGTCTCAGGTTAGTTTTGTTCTATATGTGAGCAATGTTTCTGGCTTTTAGATGCTATTAAAGAGGACCTTTCACTGGTCCTAAAATTACAATATTAGTACCTGGCAGTGTAGGAAATGACCAGTAGATGTCCTTGCACTATTTTCTTTTCAGATACACTGCTCCGTTCTCCTGCTGTGCCCCCCATTCTCTTTTACTGCCCTGTATGCTAATTAATAGCATCGGTACAGGGAGGAGGAGATGGCCGTCTTTCTCAAGGGGTGTCTCCTTCTCGCTGCTGCCCAATCACAGCAGAGCGCATCACAGCTACAGAGAAAGTGAGGTGGAAGGAGATGCCCCCTGAGAAACACATCCGTCTCCTCCTCTCTGTACTGATGCTATTAATTAGCATATAGGGTGGCAAAAGATAACGAGGGGCAGAGCAGGGGAACGGAGCAGCGCATCTGAAAAAAATTAGTGCATAGACATCTACTGTAGTGTTGAGCGAACATGTTCGGCCGAATATAGTATTCGGCCGAACATGTCGGCGCTCGGGTCCACGCGGTGTTCGCGATGCTCAAGTCCTCTCCCCGCACGCTAATTGGCGTTCACTGTAATGCCAGTAGCCCTGTTTGCTACTGGCATTACACTGATTGAAAGGCCGGGAACGCGTCATCGGGTGCTATAAAGCACCCGGTGACATGTGACCGCATCATACCGAGTCAGGGAGAGCTGCTGCAAGGAGGGACATATAGTGTAGGGAGAGAAGAACGCTAGGCAGGGATAGTATTTCTTCTGAAAAGACCCAAAAGCCCTTTTAAGGGCTATTATATCTTGCTGCAATATATATACAGTACAGACCAAAAGTTTGGACACACCTTCTCATTCAAAGAGTTTTCTGTATTTTCATGACTATGAAAATTGTAGATTCACACTAAAGGCATCAAAACTATGAATTAACACATGTGGAATTATATACTTAACAAAAAAGTGTGAAACAACTGTAAATATGTCTTATATCCTAGGTTCTTCAAAGTAGCCACCTTTTGCTTTGATTACTGCTTTGCACACTCTTGGCATTCTTTTGATGAGCTTCAAGAGGTAGTCACCTGAAATGGTTTTCACTTCACAGGTGTGCCCTGTCAGGTTTAATAAGTGGGATTTCTTGCCTTATAAATGGGGTTGGGACCATGAGTTGTGTTGGGCAGAAGTCAGGTGGATACACAGCTGATAGTCCTACTGAATAGACTGTTAGAATTTGTATTATGGCAAGAAAAAAACAGCTAAGTAAAGAAAAACGAGTGGCCATCAATACTTTAAGAAATGAAGGTCAGTCAGTCTGAAAAATTGGGAAAACTTTGAAAGTGTCCCCAAGTGCAGTCGCAAAAACCATCAAGCGCTACAAAGAAACTGGCTCACATGAGGACCGCCCCAGGAAAGGAAGACCAAGAGTCACCTCTGCTGCGGAGGATAAGTTCATCCGAGTCACCAGCCTCAGAAATCGCAGGTTAACAGCAGCTCAGATTAGAGACCAGGTCAATGCCACACAGAGTTCTAGCAGCAGACACATCTCTACAACAACTGTTAAGAGGAGACTGTGTGCAGCAGGCCTTCATGGTAAAATAGCTGCTAGGAAACCCCTGCTAAGGACAGGCAACAAGCAGAAGAGACTTGTTTGGGTTAAAGAACACAAGGAATTAGACCAGTGGAAATCTGTGATTTGGTCTGATGAGTCCAAATTTGAGATCTTTGGTTCCAATCACCGTGTCTTTGTGCGACACAGAAAAGGTGAACGGATGGACTCTACATGCCTGGTTCCCACAGCGAAGCATTGAGGAGGAGGTGTGATGGTGTAGGGGTGCTTTGCTGGTGACACTGTTGGGGATTTATTCAAAATTGAAGGCATACTGAACCAGTATGGCTATCACAGCATCTTGCAGCGGCATGCTATTCCATCCGGTTTGCGTCTAGTTGGACCATCATTTATTTATCAACAGGACAATGACCCCAAACACACCTCCAGGCTGTGTAAGGGCTATTTGACCAAGAAGGAGAGTAATGGGGTGCTATGACAGATGACCTGGCCTCCACAGTCACCAGACCTGAACCCAATCAAGATGGTTTGGGGTGAGCTGGACCGCAGAGTGAAGGCAAAAGTGCCAACAAGTGCTAAGCATCTCTGGGAACTCCTTCAAGACTGTTGGAATACCATTTTGGGTGACTACCTCTTGAAGCTCATCAAGAGAATACCAATGTGCAAAGCAGTAATCAAAGCAAAAGGTGGCTACTTTGAAGAACCTAGAATATAAGACATATTTTCAGTTGTTTCACACTTTTTTCAAGTATATAATTCCACTTGTGTTAATTCAGTTTTGATGCCTTCAGTGTGAATCTACAATTTTCATAGTCATGAAAATACAGAAAAGTCTTTAAATGAGAAGGTGTGTCCAAACTTTTGGTCTGTACTGTATATATATATATTTTTTTAAGGGGTTAAAAAAGCTGGTGTATTACTCTCTGTATACTATATACCTGACATCCTTTGCTATTTTTTCTAAAGTTAATTAAGGTCGCAGTACCTCTTTTGCATCTGCTGTCTAACATTTGCGCAAGGAGGGATATATAGTGTAGGGATAGGATTTGGCTAGGCAGGGCTAGTAGTTCTGTTCAAAAGACACAAAAGCCCATTGTTATATCTGGCTGCATTTTTTTTTTAATTTTGGGGCAAAAAGAACGCAAGTGTGCCTGATGCTAATACCACGTGCACAGAGTGTGCATTAGAACCGTTCTGTAGTCTATATACCTGACATCCGTTGCTATTTTTTCTACCGTTAATTAAGGCCGCAGTTCCTCATTTGCATCTGTTGTATAACATGTGCGCAAGGAGGGACATATAGTGTAGGGATAGGATTTGGCTAGGTTGGGCTAGTAGTTCTGTTCAAAAGACACAAAAGTCCATTGTTATATCTGGCTGCTTTTTTTTTTTTTATTTGGGGCAAAAAGAACGCAAGTGTGCCTGACGCTAATACCACGTGCACAGAGTGTGCATTAGAACCGTTCTGTAGTCTATATACCTGACATCCGTTGCGATTTTGTCTACAGTTAATTAAGGCCACAGTACCCCTTTTGCGTCTGCTGTATAACATTTGCGCAAGGAGGCACATATAGTGTAGGGATAGGATTTGGCTAGGCAGGGCTAGTTGTTCTGTTCAAAAGACACAAAAGTCCATTGTTATATCTGGCTGCAATATATTATTTTTGTGGTGGGTTAAAAATTGGGCAAGGTTGCCAGACCTTAACACCACCTTTTCAGCGTTTGCTGTCTAACATTTGTGTATCCCAAATAACAGAAATCCGGTGTATTTTTTTCTGCAGCTATTGAAGGCGACATTACTAATGTCGTTGTGATTAGCGGCAGAAAGAAACACAATAAATGTCAGGTATATAGGAGAAACATACAGTGCCTTGCGAAAGTATTCGGCCCCCTGGAACTTTTCAACCTTTTGCCACATTTCAGGCTTCAAACAAAAAGATATAACATTTTAAATTTTTGGTGAAGAATCAACAGCAAGTGGGTCACAATTGTGAAGTGGAACGAAATTTATTGGATCATTTAAACTTTTTTTGTAATAATAAAACTGAAAAGTGGGGCGTGCAAAATTATTCGGCCCATTTGCTTTCAGTTCAGAAAACTCACTCCAGAAGTTCATTGAGGATCTCTAAATGATCCAATGTTGTCCTAAATGACTGATGAAGATAAATAGAATCCACCTGTGTGTAATCAAGTCTCCATATAAATGCACCTGCTCTGTGATAGTCTCAGGGTTCTGTTTAACGCACAGAGAGCATCATGAAGACCAAGGAACACACCAGGCATGTCCATGATACTGTTGTGGAGAAGTTTAAAGCCGGATTTGGATACCAAAAGATTTCCCAAGCTTTAAACATCCCAAGGAGCATTGTGCAAGCGATCATATTGAAATGGAAGGAGTATCAGACCACTGCAAATCTACCAAGACCCAGCCGTCCCTATAAACTTTCATCTCAAACAAGGAGAAGACTGATCAGAGATGCAGCCAAGAGGCCCATGATCACTCTGGATGAACTGCAGAGATCTACAGCTGAGGTGGGAGAGTCTGTCCATAGGACAACAATCATTCGAACACTTCACAAATCTGGCCGTTATGGAAGAGTGGCAAGAAGAAAGCAATTTCTCGAAGATATCCATAAAAAGTCTCGTTTACAGTTTGCCACAAGCCACCTGGGAGACACACCAAACAGGTGGAAGAAGGTGCTCTGGTCAGATGAAACCAAAATCGAACTTTTTGGAAACAATGCAAAATGATATGTTTGGCGTAAAAGCAACACAGCTCATCACCCTGAACACACCATCCCCACTGTCAAACATGGTGGTGGCAGCATCATGGTTTGGGCCTGCTTTACTTCAGCAGGGACAGGGAAGATGGTTAAAATTGATGGGAAGATGGATGGAGCCAAATACAGCACCATTCTGGATGAAAACCTGTTGGTCTGCAAAAGACCTGAGACTAGGATGGAGATTTATCTTCGAACAAGACAATGATCCCAAACATAAAGGAAAATCTACAATGGAATGGTTAAAAAATAAACGTTACCAAGGTCTTAGAATGGCCAAGTCAGACCTGAATCCAATTGAGAATATGTGGAAAGAGCTGAAAACTGCTGTTCACAAACGCTCTCAATCCAACCTCAAAGAGCTCGAGCTGTTTTGCAAGGAAAAATGGGCAAGAATTTCAGTCTCTAGATGTGCAAAACTGATAGAGACATACCCCAAGCGACTTGCAGCTGTAATCACAGCAAAAGGTGGCGCAACAAAGTATTAATGCAAGGGGGCCAAATAATTTTGCCCACCCCACTCAGTTTTACTATTACAAAAAAAGTTTAAATGATCCAATAAATTTCGTTCCACTTCACAATTGTGACCCACTTGTTGGTGATTCTTTACCAAAAATTTCAAATGTTATGTCTTTTTGTTTGAAGCCTGAAATGTGGCAAAAGGTTGAAAAGTTCCAGGGGGCCGAATACTTTTACAAGGCACTGTACATGCCCTCCATAACAACTGCATCTGGGACCACTTGTCATAAAACTGAGGAGATGGTGGTTACCTTCAGAGAATACTACAATTCCCTTTATAATCTTAGGGTGTCCCTGGTGAATATGGTGCCAGCGCACTTTTCCCAAGGGTTTGACAGAGACATTTTTATGGTCATTAAAGCCTCCCTCATAGGGAAAAGCGCTGGCCTGGTTTACCTCTCAATTTTACAAAACGCCCCTTAAACTCTTAGTCCCCTATATGACCAAGGTATTCAATGCAGTTTCTACCACCTCCCCACTTACTCTAAAGTCCCTCATGGCTACCATCTCAGTCATTCCAAAACCCTGCAAAAATACCACTAGGTGCTTTAACGTTCACCATATTTCCCTTATTAATGCTGACATGAAGTTCCTAAGGCACTTGCCAATAGGTTAGCCACTTTACTTCTACGTATCATCCATACCAACTGAGTTGGCTTTGTATCCAAGAGAGAGGCTCGTGATAATACAAACAAAAATCTTTTATTGATCCCCCATGCCCACAAAAGAGCCTTCCCTACATGTTTGATCTTGGTTAATGCTGAAAAAGCTTTCGACTGAGTTAATTGGACCTTTTTTACATGCATCCCTTAATCAAATTGGTACAGAAAGTATTCTCCCCTATACTCCTCCCATTGCTCAAATCAAGGTGAATGGTACAATTTGCCCATTACCAATGGCACCAGACAAGGGTACCCCTAATCCCCCTTGTCATTGCCAAGTAATATCTAGCTGTTGCGATCCATAACTCCCCCGATTTCCAAGTAACTATATTAGGAAATAAACACCACAAATTAGCTTTGTACTCTGATGATTATTGCTCTATTTATGTAACCCACTTACACTTATATCTCTCCTGTTCTTACGCAGGAGTTTAAGAAATTTGGAATCTTCAGCAATTTTAAGTTTAACTACTCTAAAACTGGAGCCCCCAACCTAACTCTGCCTTCTGAATCGGTTACCCAGTTAAAACATAGTCTCTCTTTTCGATAGCAACATTAAAGAGGTCCTGTCACAAAAAAATGCAATGCAATCTGAAAGCACCATTTTATAGATCAGGAGAAACTGGGCAGATTGATATATATTTTTGTAAGAAAAAATTCTGTAAAACATGTCAGTTTTACATTTACATCTGCAGTCCTGTGAAGTGCTATCGGTAGAGGAGGGAGGGGTTACTAGTGACAGCTATTAGAGATGAGCGAGCATGCTCGTCCGAGCTTGGTGCTCGTTCGAGCATTAGGGTACTCGTACGTGCTCGGACGAGCATCTCGCCATACTCGAGGAAATGGCATCTCCCGCATTTTGAATTTTTGGCGCCTATAAACTCAGCCAATCACAAGCCAAGAGACTCTGCGGTACACCCAGCATCACGTGGGGCCTTTACATGTCGATAGCAGGGGTTGGCTGGCCTGATCAGGTGACCCTGGAATATACTAGTGACTGCCCGCGGTGCTCGTCTCAGTCGCTGCCTGGATGTCGTTAGGGACAGATCTGCTGCGTTTCAGGGAGAGTTTTAGGGCCTGGATTTAGTTTTCTGTTAGGCAGGAGAGATCTTAAAAGAACCCAACAGCCCTTCTAAGGGCTACAAGACATTTTTTTTTGTCTCCTGGCTGGGCTGGCTGGCACTAGTAGTGCAGCTATCGCCATATATAACAATTTTTTTTTTTATTGTTTTATCTCAGTGATACAAATCCATTTTATACAGCTGTGTGGAACCATTTTGACCTGAGTTTGCTCTCTGATATATTCTGTCACAGTTCAGCTGTCCATTCACCACAAACCACAATCCGTATTTTCTGTCCAGGTGACCTATACTGTACGTCACGTAATTAAAAAAGGTCTTTTGCTCTCACTGATACAGCTACATTACAAAAATCTGAGTGCGACATTTTTCTTGGTTGCAGTCAAAATAGCCACAGTCAGCAGGGGCTGAGTTTGCTCTCTGATATATTCTGCATGTCACGTTAAAAAAAACAAAACCAAAAAAAAATATATAGTTTTTTTGTTGTTTTATCTCAGTGATACAAATCCATTTCATACAGCTGTGTGGAACCATTCTGTGTGTCACAGTTCAGCTGTCCAGTCACCACAAACCACAATCCGTATTTTGTGCCCAGGTGACCCATTCTGTACGTCACGTAATTAAAAAAGGTCTTTTGCTCTCACTGATACAGCTACATTACAAAAATCTCTGTGCGACATTTGTCCGGGTTGCACTTAAGCAGACCAAGTCTGCCTAATCTAATAGTTTCAGTGTAATTGCTCGATACTGCACGGTACGTAATAACATACGTAATTTTGCTCTAACTTATCCACCTATATATTAACTTGTTCAGATTGAACAAGTTTGTGGGTTTCAGTACAGCAGGCCCATTTTTTTTTTGTATATATAATACACTTATATACAGAAAATGTTGAACCCCAGGGCTAAGGGTCGAGGACGAGGGCATGGGCGTGGGCATTCAATTACTGCAGGGGGCAGAGGCCGTGGTCCTGGGCAGGGTGAGACAGTACCTGCTGATGAGGGAGCAGGGGAACGCCGCAGAGCTACACTCACTAGCTTCATGTCTCAACTTACAGGGACACGTGGTAGAGGACTGTTGAAACCACAACAGTGCGAACAGGTGATGTCGTGGATTGCGGACGATGCTTCAAGTAATTTGTCCACCAGTCTTCCACGCAGTCCACCCACGTTACCCAAGGGAGCACTCCTCTGGCTCCTCAACCTCCTTCCCCCCAGTCTGCCCCCTCCCAGGAAAATTTGGAATGCGATCCGGCATACTCTGAGGAACTGTTTTCTGGACCCTTCCCAGAGTCACAAACCACTTCTCAGGTTGCTGCTGACCTCTTTCCCGATGCCCAAGTTTTCCAACTGTCGCAGTCTGTGGGTGATGATGATGACATTGTTGACTTGGAAGTGGAAGAAGTGTGTAAAGAGGTGTCGAACGATGAGGAGACACGGTTGTCAGACAGTGGTGAAGTAGTTGTCAGGGCAGGAAGTCCGAGGGGGGAGCAGACTGAGGAATCGGAGGACGACGAGGTGACTGACCCAAGCTGGGTTGATAAGCCGAGTGAAGACAGTGCTTCTGAGGCGGAGGTGAGTGCTGCACCAGAACAGGTTGGAAGAGGCAGTGGTGTGGCCAGAGGGAGAAGCAGGGCCAGAGCTGGTGCATCAGCAGCAACTGTTTCACGTAGTGAAGCTCCCGTGGCGAGGCCTAGATGTTCGCAAGTCTGGAGGTTCTTTAAAGAAATTGAGGATGACCGACGGACTGTGGTGTGCAACCTGTGCCACACCAGAATCAGCAGGGGTGCCACCACTACTAGTCTAACCACCACCAGCATGCGCAGGCATAGGAGTTCTAAACACCCCACTCAATGGAACCAAGGCCGTTCACCTCCTGCGGTTCACACCACTGCTCCTTCCCCTGTGTCACTCGCTGCCTCTGCTAGTCAACCCCCTGCCCAGGACCCCGGTACGAGCACCTCCCGCCGGAAAACCACACCTTCGCCTCCACGATCCTCCACAGCGTCCACCAATGTGTCCCTGCACAGCATTCAGCTGTCTTTACAGCAGACGCTGGAGCGCAAGAGGAAATACAGTTCCACCCACCCACATGCCCAAGCCCTCAACGTCCACATCTCCAAATTGCTGAGCCTGGAGATGCTGCCCTATAGGCTGGTAGAGACCGAGGCCTTTCGCAACCTCATGGTGGTGGCTGCCCCTCGGTATTCGGTCCCCAGCCGCCACTATTTTTCCCGATGTGCCGTCCCAGCCCTACACCAGCACGTGTCACAGAACATCATCCGTGCCCTGACCAACGCTGTTTCTGAGAAGGTCCACCTAACCATGGACACGTGGACAAGTGCTGCCGGGCAGGGACACTATATATCACTGACGGCACATTGAGTTAACTTGGTGGAGGCTGGGACCGAGTCTGACCCTGGGGCCGCTCATGTACTGCCCACACCGAGGATTGCGGGGCCTACCTTGGTCACGGTCTCTCAGATGTACTATGCCTCCTCCTCCGACCCCTCAGACGTACCATCCGTGGGCACGGCGCCTTCAGTCGGTAGCTCTTGGCACAGCAGCAGTGCCGTGGGTAAGCGCCAGCAGGCGGTGCTCAAACTGCTGAGCTTAGGTGACAAAAGGCACACCGCCCAAGAGCTGTTACAGGGCATCACGGCGCAGACCGATCTGTGGCTGGCACCGCTGAAACTCAAGCCAGGCATGGTTGTGTGTGACAACAGGCGTAACCTGGTGGCGGCTCTGCAACTCGGCAGACTGACACATGTGCCATGCCTGGCCCATGTGTTCAATCTCATAGTTCAGCGGTTCCTCAAGACATACCCCAATCTGTCTGATTTGCTCACCAAGGTGCGCCGCATCTGTGCGCATTTCCGCAAGTCGACCACAGATGCTGCCACTCTCAGGGCAGCGCAGCGCCGCCTACAACTGCCTGCTCACCGACTGTTGTGCGACGTGCCCACAAGATGGAATTCGACATTAAACATGTTATCCAGAGTTTACCAGCAGCGCAGAGCGATTGTAGACTGCCAGATGTCAATTTCCATTATCAGCCTCACCATCCCGCTGCTTTGCCTGTTGAAAAACTCACTGTTCAGCATGAAGTCGGAAGCTTTGCGCTTGTCTCAAGAGACGGTGGAGGAAGATATGTCGCTTGATAGCCAGAGCCCCCTCTGGTCTGTTTTTCAGTGCGTATCGGAGGAGGGGGATGAGGATGAGGAGGGAGAGGAGGAAGAGGACGAGAATGTCGGCGAGACAGAAGAGGGTACCAATGCTCAGTCCTTCTTAACTCTTGAGCGTGTATGGGCTGAAGAGGAGGAGGAGGAGGAAATGGAGAATCAGGCCAGTGAGGAGAGGGAATTCTTGCGTGTTGGGACTCTGGCGCATATGGCAGACTTCATGTTGGCTGCCTATCCCGTGACCCTCGCGTTAGAAGCATTTTTTCAAACACCGATTACTGGGTGTTCACTCTCCTGGACCCACGGTACAAGCAGAACCTTTCCACTCTCATCCCTGTAGAGGAAAGGAGTATGAGAGTGAATCAATATCAACAGGCCCTGGTGCACAAGCTGAAACAATCCTTCCCATCTGACGCCGCTAGCGGCAGAGGGCATGGTTCTGTGGGCCAAGTAGCGGGGGAGAGGAGGCGAGCAGGCAGCTTGTCCAGCACTCGCAGGGGAATGCTCTCCAAGGCCTTTGCCAGTTTTATGTCACCCCAGCAAGACACTGTCACCTGTCCCCAGTCTCGGCAGAGTAGGGGTGAGCTTTGCAGAAAGATGGTGAGGGAGTACCTAGCTGACCATACCAACGTCCGGACCGATCACTCTGCTCCATACAACTACTGGGTTTCAAAGCTGGACACGTAGCCTGAACTGGCGCTGTACGCCTTGGAGGTGCTGGCCTGCCCTGCCGCTAGCGTATTGTCAGAGCGGGTATTCAGTGCAGCTGGTGGCGTCATCACTGATAAGCGTACACGCCTGTCAACTGACAGTGCTGACAAGCTGACGCTTATTAAAATGAACAAAGCCTGGATTTCACCGGAATTCAAATCTCCTCCGGGGGAAAGCAGCTAAAGATTAACATTCATTATGTATCCGATTCCTCTTCTCTACTCCTCCTACTCCTCCTCCTCCTTGTCGTCTTTGCCTAACGCTGACCCAAAAAACGCAATTTTTTAGAGGTCCAACTGGCACTCTTTTACCACAGTTTTTCCGGAGGGCCACCTACAGGCCCTCTCTCTAAACAATTTTTCCGGAGGTCCACCTACAGGCCCTCTCTCCAAACTATTTTTCCGGAGGTCCACCTACAGGCCCTCTCTCTAAACAATTTTTCCAGAGGGCCACCAACAGGCCCTCTCTCCAAACAATTTTTCCGCAGTGTCAACTACAGACACTGTAAAACAATATTTCAGGAGCGTCAAACAGACAGTCCAAAACAATTTTTCAGGAGGCGAAAGTACCGACATTTAAAAAATAATTTTTTTGCTGAGGGTCGACTTCATGTACTCTGAAAAGAAAAAAGTCATTGGTGGTGTAACCGCCATGCTGTGTCAGGCTAAATTTTTGGGTGCTTCACCAGCTACCTCATCTAACTTGGTCACTTGTTGGTGTCATCGCCATGCTGTGTCAGGCTTATGCCTGCATCGTGTGGCTGGGGATAGGAGAGCAGTGCCAGCATGGGCATGGGTGATGGACCTTCGTTGCACCTAGTTGGGTGCTTCCCTCAGATGTGATGGGCACATGCCTCGCCTTTCTTGGTCTGGGTGAGCACAATTGCCATGAGGGTAACCACCAGGCTGTTGCAGGAGAATTTGGGGTAATGGTGGGATTAGGCAGCCTCAGAGGCATCCATGCATGCTGCCCCTGCTGTTTCCTGTCCATTTCCGTGGTGTTTCCATCATTTTCTGAGGTTTCCAGGTTTTCACCCAGCCTTCCCTAGGCAGAGCCTTGGTCCCCTGCAAAAATGCTCGAGTCTCCCATTGACTTCAATGGGGTTCGTTACTCGAAACGAGCACCCGAGCATCGGGAAAAGTTTGTCTCGAATAACGAGCACCCGAGCATTTTAGTGCTCGCTCATCTCTATCAGCTATCTTTTATGTACAGTTATACACACAATGTCATCAATCACTGATAACTCCTCGCTGTACTGCTGCTATTCACAGCAGGCAAAAAAGGCAGAGATATAGATGTATAATTTAGTTTTTTTCTAAATCTTTTCCACATATATATATATACAGTATATATATATATATATATATATATATATATATATATATCAATCTGCTTGGCTTCTCCTGCTCTACAACATCGTGATTTCAGATTATATTGCATTTTTGGGTGACAGGTCCTCTTTAAGCTATTAGGTACCTTGGGATACAGATCTCTGAATTACAAACCCCATGAGACATTTCATCATATGACAGGACTCAATTTCTTGGTTCAGAAGTATCAAAGTTATCAAAATGGACATTCTACCGCATTTGCTTCATCTTTACCAGACATTACCTATTGCCATACCAAAAGCATTTTATTCAAAAGAATACAAGATATCATAAGGAAGTTTCTTTGGGGTAAGTTAAAACCTTGTTTAGGGCCTTACCTGGACAAAGGCCAAAGGGGGGACGGGCCTGCCTGATTTTTAATTATATCATCATGCAGCTCTCCTACTTCGTTTCATTGATGGGTTGCACAATATGGCAAATAAGCAATGTGTAGACATAGAAACTGAGATTCATCCCTTATGTTTGTAGTGATTATTAGAGATGAGCGAAGTTCTTAAAAATTCTATTTGGCTGCTTTGTCGAATTTAAAAAAAAAATCGGTTCGTGACGAATTACTTCATTTTGCATTTCTTTGTAAGTAGTGGGCACAATGACGGGGAATGGCTGATCGCGGTATCTGAGATGAATATTAAGGCCTTTCAGGAGCAGTTAAAAAAATGAAATTGTACTTACCTTATGCATTTGATTTTCAAGCATTTGAGTGCTTCATGCTCAAATGGATAAATATAAATATTTATTTTTACTGCCATTTCAGGTAAAATTGATTCATTACCCCGAAGCACAAGGAAATTTGGCTTCTTGGCGAATTGAATTTTCCCTGAAATTCCCTTTCTAGATACTATATGGCTTGCACAGGTGGTGACTGATGACTCTGCCCTACCTTAATTTTCACTGCTACAGGGGGCCAGCTTGGAGAGAGTCCTGTCTTGGATGGAATATGCCCACCTGAGTGAATTATTTAAATTAATTTCCCATCCAGGACTGATTTTGTATCCTTATTGTTGCATCCCTCTGCTCCCACACATCTCTTTGCTCTATGATCGCCTTTTGAATAAACCTGAAACTCTGGCTCCTTCCTTATCAACCACTTAGGAGCACAAACTGAGCCTAAGACAGAGTGACAGAAGGTTTTCACTCATACCGATAAGCTACTGGTGGCTTGTCATGCACAGGAGAAAAATGATAACATCCTATCTCCTCGGTACGGATTTCCCGACACCCTACACAGATACTTCCCTGACACCAGGGCCATATCTTTCACTAGGCACTTTAGGGCACATGCCTAGGGTGGATCCCAACAAGGGTACAGAGCTAGAGAGACAATTTTTTAATAGACTTTTCCACTCTCCAATTAGGTTAACCAGGTTTCTGGGGGCTTAGGGGCAGCAGTGTAGTGTAGTGCCAGTGAGAGAAATGGGAGAAGCACAAAGCCAAACTCTGCAGCCCACTCTTAAGGAAGATGAAAGAAGAGAGAGAATAGTGATTCTCCTCCCTCTCTTCTGCATTGCGGCACTAGCGCAGTGAAATGCTGCTCCCCCTCCACCAATCAGCTCAGGTTGCCACACAGACTCACCCTCCCACCCCAGCAACACTGCTATCTTGGCTGTACTGTCTAGACTCCATGACTTCAATGTACTTGAAGGGGTGAGAGAGAGGATGTGATGAATGGGGGCTTACGGGCCACCCCCTAACCCTTAAGAATGCACCCATGTACTGCAGCAGACCCCACAGTACATAGGTGCATTCTTAAGAATGATCCAAGTTATAGTTACATTTAATATAAACACTTCCTGTCCCCCTAAAAAAAAAAATAAAAGTGATCAAAAAGTTGTATGTACTCCCAAATCAATCAATAAAAACTATAAACTATAGTTTGTCCCACAAAAACAAGCCCTAACACAGCTATGTAGACCAAAATATAAAAATAAATTATGTTAAAAAAGTATAAATATGTTATCCTAGTAAGTGTATTGACCTGCAGAATAAGGACATCATGTCATTTTTAGAGCATAGTGAATGCCCTATTTTCAAAACCCCAAAAATATTTTTTTGCAACCTAAAAATAAAATGTACAATACAGTATATAGTGGCTCACCCCTTGAACAATGGATAACCTATGAGACCGAGTATGTGAAAATGTGCTCTCATTTCTCAGAGAGCAAGAAAATTTTACAGAGCTAAAGAGACAATGAAAAATATATTTAACCCGATGCCGACCGCCCACTGTCTTTAGACGGCAGGCGGCGCGAGTCCCCAATCTGTAGCAGAAAAGGGGTGTCAGGGAGCCCCCGGACGGACCAGCGGCGGGGGTCCGGCTGTGCCCAGTAGCCGGACCCCTGCTGAATGCGCCAGCATCGGTGAAAACACCGATGCCGGCACATTAACCCTTCATGTGCCGCGGTCAGCGCTGACCGCAGCACATGAGGCGTGCGGCATGGTGTGCGATCTATTCAGGATGGCGAGCGGGGCCTGTGACAGGGACCCGATGGCTTAGATAGCAGCCCGATGCCTTCCTTAGGCATCGTGGCTGCTATCCCTGCGAGCCTGTGCGATCCAGCCCCCTGGATCGCACAGGAAGCAGGCTGTAAGTGTATTACACTGAGTAATACACTTACAGCCAATGCATTACAATACAGTAAAGTATTGTAATGCATTGTAAAGGGGATCAGACCCCCAAAAGTTAAATAAAGTGGAAAAAAAAGTTAAAAAATAAAGTTAAAAAAAATAATAATAATAATAATAATAAAAGTTAAAAAAAAAACGCGATTTTCCAAAAAAAAGTTTAAAAAAATTGTAAAAAAAAGAAAGGTATACATATTAGGTATCGCCGCGTCCGTATCGACCGGCTCTATAAAAATATCACGTCATCCACCCCGCCAGGTGAACGCAGTAAAAAAAAAAAAACTGTGCCAAAACAGACATTTTTTGGTCACCTTCCCTTACAAAAAGTGTAATAGCAGGCGATCAAAAAAGCGTATGTACCCCAAAATGGTACCAATCAAACCGTCATCTTGTCCCGCAAAAAATGAGACCCTAACTAAGACAATCGCCTGAAAAATAAAAAAAATATGTCTCTCAGAAAATGGCAACACAAAAAATATTTTATTTTGTTCAAAAATGTATCTAATGTGTAAAACTTTCCAAAAATAAAAATGATACACATATCGGGTATCGCCGCGTCCGTAACAACAGGCTCTATAAAAATATTACATGAGATGGCCCCCCAGGCGAATGTTGTAAAAAAATTTTTAAAAAACTATGCCAAAATAGCCATTTTTTTCCCTCTTCCCTCACAAAAAGTGTAATAGCAGGCGATCAAAAAGATGTATTTAACCCAAAATGGTACCAATCAAACCGTCATCTTGTCCTGCAAAAATGATACCCTACCTGAGACAATCGCCCCAAAAATTAAAAAAAATATGGCTCTCTGAAAATGGCAACACATAAACAAGATTTAATTCTGTTCTAAAATGCATCTAATGTGTAAAACTTAACAATAATAAAAATAATCTATAAAAATATCACATGACTTGCCCCCTCAGGTGAATGCTGTAAAAAAAATGCTAAAAGAAACTATGCCAAAACAGCTATTTTTTTCACCTTGACTCACAAAAACAGTAATACCAAGCGATCAAAAAGGCGTATTTACCCCAAAATTGTACCAATGAAAACCTCACCTAATCCTGCAAAAAAGAGCCTTTACATAAGACAATAGCTCAAAAAAAAATAAAAATCAATGGCTAAAGCAAACCAATCCATCAAAATCTGTGTTGTAAAATCCATATGGCACTCCTTCTGTTCTGAGTCCTGCCATGTGCCCCCACAGCAGTTTACCACCACATATGGGGTGTTGCCATATTCAGGAGAAAATGGGTAAAAATTGGGGCTAAAGCAACATTTTATTGGAAGAAATGAAACTTTTCATTTTCACAGCCAAGTGTTTCCAAATTCCGTAAAACGCTTAGGGGGTCAAAGTGGCCAGTACCCCCCTTAATATATTCGTTGAAGGGTGTAGTTTCCAAAATGGGGTCACTTTTTGAGGGTTTCCACTGTAGGGGTACGTCAGGGTCTCTCAATTACAAAATGGTGCCTAAAAACTATTTTAGCAAAATCTGCCTCCAAAATCCATATGGCGCTCCTTTTCTTCTGACCACTGCCACAAACCCATAGAAACGTTTACCACCACATATGGGGTATTTCTGTAAACTGCAGAATCAGAGCAATGTATATTGAGGTTTAGTTTGCTGTTAAACCTTGCTGTGTTGCAAGAAAAAAATTATTAACATGAATAATCTACCAAAAAAGTGAAATTTTGAAATTTCACCTCCATTTTCCTTTAATTCTTGTGGAACACCTCAAGGGTTAACAAAGTTTGTAACAGCAGTTTTTTATAATTTTTTTTGGGACGTTAGAAGGCTTAGAAATTTAGAAGCAAATCTTGAAATTTTTCACAAAATTTCCAAAACCCACTTTTTAAGGACCAGTTCAGGTTTGAAGTCACTTTGTGAGGCTTCCATCATAGAAACCACCCAAAAATGACCCCATTTTAGAAACTACACCCCTCAAGGTATTCAAAACTGGTTTTACAAACGTTATTAACCCTTTAGGTGTTCCACAAGAATTAAAGGAAAATGTAGCCAAAATTTCCGAATTTCACTTTTTTGACAGATTTTCCATATGAATCATTTTATTCTGAGAATAAAGCAAGGGTTAACTGCCAAACAAAACTCAGTAATTATTACCCTGATTCTGTAGTTTACAGAAATGCCCCATTTGTCATCGTAAACTGCTGTACAGGCACACGGCAGGGCGCAGAAGGAAAGGAACGCCAGGGCAGATTTCACTGGAAAAAGTTTAAGTTGCCATGTCACATTAGATGCACCCCTAGAGTAGGAAACTCCAAAAAACTGACCCCATTTTGGAAACTACGGGATAAGTTGGCAGTTTTGTTAGTGCTATTTTAGGGTACATATGATTTTTGGTAGCTCTATATTACACTTTTTGTGAGGCAAGGTAACAAAAACTAGCAGTTTTGGCATTGTTTTTATTTTTTGTTATTTACAACATTCATCTGACAGGTTAGATCGTGTGATATTTTTATAGAGCAGGTCGTTACGGATGCGGCAATATCTAATATGTATACTTTTTTATTTATTTAAGTTTTACACAATATTTTTGAAGCACAAAAACAAAAATCACATTTTAGTGTCTCCATAGTCAGAGAGCTGTAATTTTTTTATTTTTTGGGTGATTGTCTCAGATAGGGGCTAATTTTTTGTGGGATGAGATGACGATTAGATTGGTACTATTTTTGGGGGCATACGCATTTTTGATCGCTTGGTATTACATTTTTTGTGATGAAATGTGACAAAAAATGGCTTTTTTTAGACAGTTTTTATTTTTTATTTTTTACAGTGTTCACCTGAGGGGAGAGATCATGCTATATTTTTGTAGAGCAGGTTTTTACGGACGTGGCGATACCTAACATGTATACTTATTTTTATTTTTTTAAGTTTTACACAATAATATCATTTTTGAAACAAAAAAAATCATGTTTTAGGGTCTCCATAGTCAGAGAGCTGTAGTTTTTTAATTTTTTGGGAGATTGTCTCGGGTAGGGGCTCATTTTTTGCGGGATGCAATGACGGTTAGATTGGTACTATTTTTGGGGGCATACGCTTTTTTGATCGCATGGTATTACATTTTTTGTGATGAAATGTGACCAAAAATGACTTTTTTTAGACAGTTTTTATTTTTTATTTTTTACGGTGTTGACCGGGCGGGCTGGATCATGGGATATTTTAATAAAGCAGGTTTTTACGGACGTGGCGATGCCTAATATGTATATTTTTTATTTTTTTTTCTATTTTTATGTGTTTCTTTATGGGGAAGGGGCTTTTTTTTATTGAAACTTTTTTTTTTTTTTTTAAAACACTTTTATTTAACTTTTTTTTAACATTTCACTTATGTCCCAGTAAGGGACTTTAACATTTCAGGGTCTGATCCCTGATTGAATGCAGCACAATACATCTGTATTGTGCTGCATTCAACTGTCAGCGTCTCACACTGTGATACGCTGACCGTTGCCTAGGAGACCCAGCGCTGTGGCTGGGTCTCCTGGGCTTCCGTAGATGGGAGTCCCGATGCCTCTGGGCAAGGCATCGGGGCTTCCATCTCAGCCATCGGGCCCCCCCCCCACCGCCTCACGGGGACCCGATGGCTTTAACAGCTGCCGCAATTACCTTGTATGCCGCGGTCAGCGTGACCACGGCATACAAGGGGTTAATCCGCCGGCATCGGTGTAATCACCGGTGCTGGCGGATACAGCAGAGGCCCGGCTGTTAGTATCAGAATGCTCAGAATGTATGAGAATGCTCATCCTAGGGCGTTAAGTAACACCATATTAGGACGAGCATTCTCGTCCTAGGTCGTTAAGGTGTTAATAGCTACATGCATTCCCCATATACTAACAATTCTGGAGCGCCTATTCTTATGGTTCTAATTTGTGCCATACTTTTATTATTTCACCTAGAATTATGAGTGAATTGCTATCAGTCTGCAGTAAGGGTACAGAGGGGTGTTACCAGTTGGGGTGTGTATATGCACAGTCTATCCAATCAGTGCTGCCATTGTCAGACTGTGCAGGTACCCTTACTCCAGACTGCTAGAAATTTATTCAGAACTTCTAGTTGACATAATAAAGGAATGGTACAACATAGAGCAATAAGAAAAGATGCTCCAGAATTGTTATTACATGGCGAATATATGAAGGTATTAAAACAGGTATTTCAGGAGCAGTGAAAAGTCCTCTTTAATACCCCTTTGCGCTGGCGGTGACTATGCCTAAGTTAATTAACCTTTGCGCCACAATCTGCGCTAGTTATATGCCAAAAATTGATGTATATCTGATGATGAATTACCCATTGTAAACACAAAAAGTTCTATATTTAAATTTCTCTAAAACGTAAAACATAACCTCTGTAATCCCTTCAAGGTCATCAAAGTCTTTCATAACTTACAGTATGAGGATTGCTGATTCACAGCTATCCAATGCGGTGGAGAATCTAACTCTGATTTATACGATATTATAATCTCTAACATATTGTAATTCATACTTTATGGTAATAGCTTGCTCACGTCATATTGGTAATTTAATACAAAGTAACATTTTCTACTTACATTCAGTACTACAGGCAACATAGATGGCATGTGTGAATCTCTGAATAATCACTTTACAATTCATTTTACTAGTAATCATCGTATTCTAAGTACTTAGCCAGTGGCTGACGGCATAAAATGGTTAAAATGTCCTTTTTGTACTATACTATGTGTATGGTTCACTTTAGGGGTTTGCAGATGAGGTTAACACCAGCCCATTAGAAAGAGTTACTAGGCTGGGCTACTCCACCATCTCGATAAGGAGAGGTGGTTGTTGAATTTGCACTAAAATATTCCAGCAGACAGTTGAGGCAGATTGCAGCAGTTTTTGTCTGGCCAAATCTTGGCACTAATGCCAGAAACAGGCCGGATGCCACCAGGTCCCTTTATAGTCAATAGAAAGGTAGTATCTGGGTATGCCGGATAAAATGAACTCCGGTAGGCTGTTCCTTTGCTGGAATAGCCTGCCAGAAGATTTTAGTGTTAGTGTGAAACCAGCCATGGAGACAGAGACAAGTTTATTTATTTATTTATTTAAATTCCATGAGGGGACTTCAGCATTTAATTGGTTCTATAATTCATCACAAAACTTTTGTATTGCCATGTCTTACGCCTGTCAGTGTAACACTAGCAGGCAGCCTATTAGGTCCTGCCATCACCACCGTGTAATCCAAATAATAACAGCCACTTAAAAACTTGAAGTAATATGCTGTGTTTTTATTGACGGCAGTAACCGTGTTAACGTTTTCGGCCTATCCAGGCCTTCATCAGACACTATGCCGCAGTTCTTGTAGAAGGAGAAGGATATGGGCGCTGTGGATGCTGAGAGAGTAAAGAGGATGGCGCCAAAGTTTTTAAGTGGCTGTTATTATTTGGATTACTTGAAAACGGGGTAGGAATCCTATAGCAGCCCCAAGCAGAGTGCAACCAAACAAAAGTATTATCACCACCGTGTAGTCGCACTGCCAATTAGATGGTCAGCATTGACTGTGACATTTAAGGGGTTCAGTAATATTTCTTCTGCAGTTTGGCTTAAAAAGAGAGTGGGTCTGTCCCCATACTATGCTGCCTCATTTACACCATAGAAGACCATAGAATGATAAAAAGATCCACTTGGAAAATAAAAGCTATTTTATTGGTGTATTG
The DNA here is from genome assembly GCA_900303285.1 of Rhinella marina. Taxonomy (NCBI): domain Eukaryota; kingdom Metazoa; phylum Chordata; class Amphibia; order Anura; family Bufonidae; genus Rhinella; species Rhinella marina. Next base: position 15,885 of record ONZH01020827.1, on the reverse strand, counting down.
ACTGCTCATCCACAATTCTTGTGCTTTTAGCCACATAGCAAGCCATTGTTCAGTGTCAAACTTAATAATGTATGTGTTACACCTTATAATACACTGAGATTGTAACATACAGTATTCTGCACAGGGCTATTATACTACAGGATTAGACTTCTGCAATATACACAACATTAATTTTAAATTTGAGTGTCAGCTGTTGACCTTGTTTAAGAATATGAAACAACTTTATTTTATGTGTCAAAGAAGAACATATCCCATAGGAAATTTCAAATGTGCTGTTCTGCCTACTCATTTCCCTTTTTATATGACTTCACACCCTATCAATGGGATATTTGAAACCATATGTTAGGGCAAGATAAAAGAGAGTGGGTGTAGCATTCAGAAATGCTTAAATGGATAGAGAAATGCTAACTGTATTTTAGTTCCCAAGGCAATGAATAAAACTCGTACCTATGAAATGAATTGATAAAACCTTTCTCCAATTTATTGAAAAAAAAAAAAACAGATTTAAGAAGTGTATTTAATTCCCATGGAAGTCATCCCAGTTCCTGAACTATAAATTTGGACTTCAAATCAGACTAAATGAAAAATAAAAGGCTGTAAAATCTTTATTGACAGAAAAAGCTGTTCCATTTAGAAACACTCTTCTTTCTTTTAAAGTAGTAAAATATAAAGAGGTAGTTATGTTAAATAATAGATTGAATTTAATTGTACAGCATGTTAGTTATCTTATATAGTATATTATTTGAATAACATGCTGTATCTCTATACAGCAAATTTTGCTATAATTAACAAATGCATGAGCAAAATTCTTGAAATTTATTTTTGTGTCCAATTCGTTGAATTTTTGAGAAAAAAAAATTGATTTGTGTCCAACTCGATCTTACACTAATAAAAGTTGCTCCAATTGGCCTGAAAATTGGTATATAACACCCTCTAGTCTACTAGGAATTTGTTTTGAATTTTTGATTCCCCCGAACCCTTCCCCCCCGCCTTTTAAGCCCTTGAACACAATGAAAGCAATAGCAAATAATGTCAGAGTGATACTGACATAAATAGCTATGGTTGACGGTGTTCAATAACAGTGTGTTTAAAAACACACTGTGCTGTCACGTGTGTTATGGATTTTCATATTAGAAAGCTTCCAAAAAGTGTCCATTATTTGGTGCAAATAGTGTAAAAACACATGGTTTTATATGGGAAAAAATAGTGGCTTGTTGGGACTAAGCATCCAAAAATGATGCTTCAATGGGGGCAGATCCCTGCTCCTAGTTATACATACTCATGTTAATGTCAGATGAAAGAGTGGCTTGTTCTGCACAAGCTTCCAAAAATTATGACTTAAAGGGGCCATAATGCCTGCCCATATTTATACACACATACAGTACAGACCAAAAGTTTGGACACACCTTCTCATTCAAAGAGTTTTCTGTATTTTCATGACTATGAAAATTGTAGATTCACACTGAAGGCATCAAAACTATGAATTAACACATGTGGAATTATATACTTAACAAAAAAGTGTGAAACAACTGAAAATATGTCTTATATTCTAGGTTCTTCAAAGTAGCCACCTTTTGCTTTGATTACTGCTTTGCACACTCTCGGCATTCTCTTGATGCGCTTCAAGAGGTAGTCACCTATAAAAAGAGTGGTTTGTTCTGAACGAGCCTTGAAAGATTGCCCTTATTAATTGGGAGCAGAATGTGAATCTGGAAAGAGTAGGGTAATAGTGGCATGTGGCCACAATAGTAGGAGCAGCAGTAGAAGCACAGCATGGAACAGACAACAGATGTGTGATTAGTAGCAGTGACGACTGTGTAGTGGTAATGAAAGTGACAATAGATGTGGCAGTAGAGGATTAGCAGCAGGGAATAGCAGCTGCACTAGCCAAATGGTACGAAACATTATGGTAGGCAGGCAGACAGTGGCAGTTTTATAGTGACATAGTAACATAGTTTATAAGGCTGAAAAAAGACATCTGTCCATCCCGTTCAGCTTGTTATCCTAAAAGGTGATCCAGAGGAAGACAAAAAAAAACCCTGTCAGGTAGAAGCCAATTTTTCTCAATTTAGGGGGAAAAAGAATTCCTTCCTGACTCCAATCAGGCAGTCAGAATAACTCTCCTGGATCAACAACCCATCTCTAGTAACTATAACCTGTAATATTATTACACTCCAGAAATACATCCAGGGCCCTTATGAACTCTTTTAGTGAATTCACCATCACCATCTCCTCAGGCAGACAGTCAGTTCCATAGTCTCATTGCTTTTACCGTAAAGAATCCTCTTTTATGTCTGTCTCCTCGTGCTGATTAAGGCGCTCTCACCCCAGATAATAACCCCCAAATCAGTAAGGTTATTACTGCTTGTATGAGGAGTTTTTAGTACAGTATGTTTAGTAATCCCAGATGTCTGAGCTCAATGGGAGACAAGTTTGTAGATGCTGCAGGCCATGGTAGCACATTTAGGTCATGCAGGCTGCTCTCCTGTTGAAAAACGGCTTGTGGGACACTTTGGAGAAATGGCCACTGGTTCTACGACCAAATCAATGTAACACCAAACTGTTAGTGTACCTGTTAGGTCTCCAGTTTAGGCCCACTGCTCTCCTGCTGTCCCTTGTGGGCACCGATGCTAGGCCACTCACCATGCCAATTGACGTACTTGCGCACATTCCCAAATCCTACCCCAGCCAAAGGTTGAGAGTCCCTAGGTACTTAAGGCATCCTATCCAAGTAGCGGGTTTCTGAGCTTTAAGCTTCCCTTTGACCAGATAAGATGTTTGGAAGAAAAAATGATCTTGCATTAATCGTCTGTGTTCCCGCCATGTACCCATCCTGCCTGTGTACTCCTGCCCTCACAGTTCAGCCTTCAGTTCAAGTCTGTGTTTAAGTTCTCCTAGTCTGTCTCTCCTCTCTGTGCTACAGTCTTTGTTCCTGCATGCTCTGTTCCTGCTCCACCACTACCCCGCCAGCAAGCTCTCCTAGTGTCTCCAGTTCAGTGTTGTCGAATATCTTCAGTTCCAGTATTAGAGACTATCCAGACTGCTTCTACGATTGTTGTGCAGTTTCTCTGAATCTCTGCCATCAAGCCTAGTTTCCTACAGTCAAGTTGGTGGGTTTTCTGATACTAGAGCCTCTGGTGCTTGTAGTAGGTCAGCTGCCAACTATACTGGGGCTATCCCAAGAGGTAGTGGTCTGGTTGCTAACCAGCACCAAAGTCCAGATCCATCTACAGAGGTTAAAGGATGAATACTGGGAAAGAACCAGAATAAAGACTGGAGCATTTTCTGTGCCTAGAGCCTCAGTGCGTCAGCTGACAACTACACTGGGGTTATCCCAGGAGGTAGTGTTCTGGTTTCTAACCAGCACCGAAGTCCAGATACCTCTACAGAGGTTAGAGGGTGAATACTGGGGAAGCACCAGAACAACAACCTTAGAGTTAGTCCTACGCCAAACCAGTTAGTAGGCACAGTGGTTTCACACTCATTGATCAAAAGCAGGACTCCTGGCAAAATCAGGACTCATCGTTGAAGAGGACAGACCTCCACTGCAGTCTTGCTGTGCAGCATGATAGCCTTTAAGAGCAATTGTGTGAGGTCAATGCAACACCTTTAGCTGGAGGTCTGGCTTATAGCCCAGTGCAAATGCCTTCTGATGGTTTATATAGACACTGTTTGCTGCCCTAGGCTCTAATTTCACTTTCAATACAGAATGGATCACTAAAAGCCATTCTTCTAATCAGAACAATCCATCTGTGCAGAGGTTCGCCTTTGAGCAACTCTTGCTGTCATTCCAGTTCATTGTCGTTCTCCCAGCCACAGCTACACATGACTTTAAACAGTGCTGACATCTCGGCCTAGGCATGTGGTGATCTGCCACATTGATAAACCAAAGTCTCTGAGTTCAAGGATTCTGTCCTTCTCAGTTTGCGACAAGTGGCAATAACTGGCACATTAGCAAACAGTAGTCATATGTCAATATATTTATACATACACACTTCAAATATATATTTCCACCTTTTTTCTTTATTTTAGTAGCAATTTTAAAAATCTTTGTACATTTTTGAACAGCTTAGGAGACTTAAAATTTTTCGTACTTTTAACTGAATTTTTAAAATTCGGAAATACAGCATGTTTTCCTTCATCGAACCAAGTTTGTGGGGGCTCATTAGTGTCACAATGATTAAAACCTCCCAAAGTGACCCCATTTTGAATACAGGTCCCCTTAATGTAGTCATCTAGGGGTGTAGTGAATATTTTGCCACACAGTTTTTTATAGTAATTAATGTAAAGCAAGTGAAAAAAAAATTATTTCACAAATGTGTCCTTTTAACCACTTCCCATATGGGCCATTTACCCCCTTCCTGACCAGGCCTAATTTTGCAAATCTGACATGTGTCACTTTATGTGGTAATAACTTTGGAATGCTTTTATTTATCCAGGCCATTCTGAGATTGTTTTCTCGTGACACATTGTACTTCATGTTAATGGTAAATTTGAGTCAATATATTTTACCTTTATTTATAAAAAATCCAAAATTTACAGAAAATTTAGAAAAAAATCACAATTTTTTTAATATGAATTTCTCTGCTTTTAAGTTGCATAGGGATATCTAATAAAATTGTTATTAATGAACATTCACCATATGTCCACTTTATGTTGGCATAATTTTGGAAATGTAATTTTATTTTTTAGGACGTTAGAAGGCTTCAAATTTTAAATGTAATTTTTAAGATTTTCATGAAAATTTCCAGTAGTTAATTTTAAAGGACCTTTGTAGTTCTAAAGTGACTTTGAGGGGCTTAAATCATAGAAACCTCCCATAAATGAACATATTTTAGAAACTACAGCCCCCAATGTAATCAAAACTGATTTTACAAAGTTTGCTAACCCTTTAGATTTCCCACAAGAATTAAAACAGAAAGAAGGTGAAATTTAAAATAAATATATTTTTTTGCAGATTTTCAATTTTTAATTAATTTTTCCTATAAGATAGCAAGGGTAAACCGCAAATCAAACCTGAATATTTATTTTCCTGATTCTGAAGTTTGCAGAAACACCCCATATGTGGTTGTAAACTGCTCTGTGACCAGCAGTAATGAGAGGGAGATAGTACATACATTTGTGATTGCTTTGACAGCTTGTCAGAGTGATCAAAAGCCTGGAGACCAGGAAAAAAGGTCTCAGGTTAAAGCTCCATGTTCTTGGCTGTCAGGAGGCAGCTGAGTCATGGAGCTTCTATGTACAGGTGCTGCAAAGCTCAAAACGTCCATTCAGAGATAGAGATCCACTACTAGGACGTTTATAGTCAATGGGCAGACTTGAAGTGGTTAAAGATGCAAAAAAGAAATGCACCCCATATTTTAGGAAAAAAATGCCCATAACACCAATCAGTAATGTGAATGAAGACTACCTCTTTATATGGCAGGACATAGTCATATGAATTGTCAAAAGAAAGAAAATGGTACAAAAATATAAATATCCAAGAAATATATCATGTCTTTAATTACACAACTAAAAATGCACTGAAATGGCTGTGTATACAAAATATCAGAGTTTGGATTCGGTGGTGGCAGGTGATAGTATATGATAAAAAAAAATTTAAAATGCATAACATTTTGAATATGTAGCATGGAATTATACAGAAAAAGGGGTCAGTCAGCACATCCCAATGTGCAGGTGCACGCTGCCATGGCTACAAACACAATGGAAAAAAAATACAATGCAACAGCACACTGCAAACCAAATAAAGTACAAAAATGCCATAGTAAAAGAAAATATTCTGGTGCTAATGCTACGTTTATTTAGTACATTTGAAATTCTTGGCAAATATATTTTGTACAAAATTATTTCGGCCTGTCTGCCAAACGGAATTATATCACTATTTTTGGGTCATGTTTGGTGATTGATATGCTACTTGTTTATTCTGTTACTGTCGGTGTATTGATGGGATTTATTAGGGGTATTTCTAAATTACTCCAAAGCAATTCAAATCCCCCAAAGTAAGTCCCCTCCAATGGAAGTTACATAAATAGTTTTTTTCAATAATGTGGGAGTGTGAATTTTTTTAAAACATGGATGGATACATAGGCCAGGGGTTGTGGGGCAGCTGGGGCAATAGTAGCATATCTCGTTTGCTGCATATGTAGCAACTGTTGTGGAAGCACCTCTTTGAAACTAAGCAAGCTAAAATTTAACTAGCTATTGTGATCTCCTCACTGTCAAAGAATGTCTCTGAAACTAAGCTAGCTGTACTCTGTTTTAAGATCTCTTTCCACTATGTACTAGATGTCATACTCCTCCATTGTATAAGCCCCAAAAACATATGCAAATCTTTGTTGCAATGTTATATAGTTTGTATGACATGTGCACTGACATAACAGCTAAAGTCCCTCCTAGAGATGAGTGAATCATGAGTTAAAAATCTGGATAGATAGGAATGTAAAGGGGGCAATAAATGATAAAAAGACAGCATACTCCCCCGTTTCTTAAGAGAGTTAAGTAACAGAATGGGCAGACCCTTATTTCTGATATTTACAGACTCTGTAATAACAGGGTCTGTTCCACAGGATTGGTGGTGCGGTGGCAAAATTTAAAGAAGGGCTGCATAGTAAAAATATTAATTTTTGTAGATTATTCTAAACTGTGTAAAATAATAGTATACTGCTACAGATGGATCTGGGTAGGTTGAGCACTTAGAGATGTGGTAGAAGAAGTTATGCACATACTCAGGGATGCCCAACCTGTGGCCCTCCAGCTGTTGCAAAACTACAACTTCCAGCATACCCAGACAGCCTACAGCTATCAGCCTACAGCAGGGCATGATGGGAGTTGTAGTTTTACAACAGCTGGAGGGCCGCAGGTTGAGCATCCCTGCGCATACTAAATGGGAAAAAACACTGGGTAATACTGACATGGAAAAGGACTTAGGAATTCTAGTAAAAAATAAACTTAACTGTAGCAATCAGGGGCTATAGTGGGTGCAGAGGTTACAGTCACTATCAGGCCCAGGAGCCTGAGGCGGCACAAAGAACCTTGTGCCACATAAGACATCTGTATTATAGAAAGTGCCTGCTGGGAGGATTCTGTCATAGATTTTGCACTGGGGCCCAGAATGTTCAAGTTAGTTCTCTGGCTGGAGGGAATGGGTTAGGTCAAAAATTTGGCATGGGGGGTGCTGTTTCAATTTTTGCCTCAGACAGCAGGAAGGCTATCTGCCCCCCTACCCCTTGCCACAAAGCACTGAGGGAAGGGGGGCCCAAGCTGAACTCTTGTGCCAGCGCCGATGAGCCTTTGGCTACGCCCCTGGTAGTAACCAGTGTCAGTCAGCCATTGTCAAAGCCAGAAAGATTATGACTTGCATCAAAAGGGGCACTCTACAAATCACTAGTCAGGCCATACTTGGAGTATTAAGTGCAATTTTGGGTTCCTGTGAACTAGACAGACATAGCAGAGCTGGAGAGGATTCAGAGGAGGGTGACAAAAATAATAACTGGAATGGGTAGACTACAGTAACCAGAAAGATTAGGTTTATTTACTTTAGAAAAAAATATGACTGAGGTGATATCTGATTGGAGTCGGGAAGGAATTTTTCCCCTAAAATGAGGAAAATTGGTTTCCACTTCATGAGAGTTTTTTTTTTGCCTTCCTCTTAATGAACTTTTCAAGATAACAGGCTGAACTGGATGGACGTATATGTATTTTGAGCCTTATAAACTACAGTATGTTACTAATAATATATTATTTGTTATCATGAATCAATTCTAAACTAATCAGATTCGTCATTAATTTCACAGCAAACTTCCAAACAAATCTGAGGTTTTTAAATTTAAAATTCAGCACACTAGTGAGTGAAACAGGGCAGGGAGGATGAATTGGATCACATGATCCCGAAAGAGGCCTGGCTGGCAGGCTTGCCCATGATGCTTTGCTGCATATGCTGCAGAATTGCACCTTTTTCTTTTCATAAACCTGTAGCAATTTTTCTAATGTTTATGAATGGGCAAATAGCGGTGTATAGTGTGGTTGCATCCAGGGGTTGTCCAATTGGACCTGTATGTATCTCCAAAAAAACAGTTGCCATGTTTCTACCATTTATAGGTGCCTAATTTAGCATGTCGTGTGTCAATACCGGTATACAGTGTGTTTGTAGCAGTGGTGCTCCATGAGGGCTTAGGTCTTTTCCAAGCCATGTGATATCATGTTAATTGGTCACCTAGGCGCAGCTCAGTCCTGTTCAAATGAATAGGGCTGAACTCCAATACTAAACACTGCCGCCATCCAATGGACAGCACTGTGCTTGTTAAATTATGAATTGATCAAACAGTTAATTGGCAGGGGTGCCGGGAGTCGGATCCTTGCCGATCTCATGTTAATGACTTATCCTGACAATAGGCCATCAATATGAAAATCCCATAGAAACAGACCAGTGTACCTAACCTGACATATGGGTCTGTTGGGTCAGTCCTACAGTAGGTCAAGCTCAGGTAATGGGAGGTGTAATATGGTTTCATGTCATCATTTGACTCCAGAGAGCTGGTAGTTATTTTACTGGACTCTGTCCAAATGCAATTTTTTTAAAAAAATAATGAAAATTATCTGACAAAAACTCCATGTATCACAGTCGTGTACCTGACCTAATGCACGTTGAATTAAACCCTATCCAAGTGGCAATTAAAACATTTTTTTTCCAAAACCTGCATGTATCATAGATTGGTCCTGATTTACTAATGTGCCTGCAGCATGCCAAAAGTCTGTCTAAAGCTAGGGCTACATGGTGACATTGGTCACGTGACAGCTGTCGCTGCCAAGATCGCAGAGTAGAGGTCATCCCATAAAAATGAATGGGACTGCATCGGTAGTCACAAGAAATAAAACCATATCTAAGCTTATTCCATCTTTAGGATCAGTAATTCTAGTCTATGATACTTGTCCCCAAATATTGCTGAAAAATTTCTTGCAGTTTCAGGTCTTTAGCAAAATTTAAAAAAAAATAGTCTCCCCAAAAATCAGTTATCTCCAGTGTGACTGCATATAACAAACCATCAATTGAGATTTTTTTTTATTTTCTTCTATAATTTGTCAAAAAAGCCATATGTGTCTTGTACTTGGTGGAAAAGGTGCAACATAGACACGTGGAGCAGGGACAGTACTTGTCCACAGATCTGTTGGGTGTCACTGGCGGAAACCATGATGCAGATGTGAATAGAACCCAAGTGACCTATCATTCAGAAAATTAAGCTCAGAATTCACTTCATACGCCGTATTTAGATAAACTGTAGAGTGAAATATTCTCCCTACACTTCAAAATGTAACATGAGGTTCTTAGCGCACAATGTAATGAAATTGTGCGAGCCCATCTGCCCCATCACGGCGACCTCAATCAGATGGGTCCCTACCCTAAGACTTTTTTGTTTGTATGGACACCCAGAGATATTGCACACATGATGCTGATAACCGAACGGCATTAATACAATGCAGATTCTGTGGGGTCTGGGGTCAAAAGATGCCCACAGCAGCTCCACTTAACATTACCTGTTATAAAAGTGTTAGTGTAGGGACCCATCTGATAAAGATGCCATAAGGTTTGGCAGATGGGATCACACAACTTTACTTAATTGTGTGATAAAAGACAGGACCTTCCATTTCACTTAAAAGGAAGTCCCCGGGGAACTCTCACCCAGTCTTTTCCCTTTTTTGCAAAATATTGCTTAAAGGGAATCGGTCACCAGATTTCTGCTGCCCTCTTTAAATCCTATCAGCTCCAGTGCTGATGAGTCCCCATATTCATGAGATCACAACTAGAGATGAGCGAGTACTAAAATGCTCGGGTGCTCGTTATTCGAGACGAATTTTTCCCGATACTCGGGTGCTCGTTTCGAGTAACGAACCCCATTGAAGTCAATGGGAGACTCGAGCATTTTTGCGGGGGACCAAAGCTCTTCACAGGGAAGTTTGCTTGAAAACCTGGAAACCTCAGAAAATGATGGAAACACCACGGAAATGGACAGGAAACAGCAGGGGCAGCATGCATGGATGCCTCTGAGGCTGCTTAATCCCACCATTACCCCAAATCCTCAGGCAACAGCCTGGTGGTTACCCTCATGGCAATTGTGCTCACCCAGACCAAGAAAGGCGAGGCACATGGCCATCACATGTTAGGGAAGCACCCAACTAGGTGCAACGAAGGTCCATCACCGCCTGCAGGTGACACCACTGCTCATGCTGGCACTGCAGCTAAAATCGAGTTTAGTATCTGTTCTTATCAGTTGTTGTGCCTGCTGGTGGTATAGTGGTGAGCATAGCTGCTTCCCAAGCAGTTGATCTGGGTTTGATTCCCTTCTATTGCAGGAGGCAATTCAGAATCAGTACAATATCTAATACGTCCCCCTACCCGGGAAAATTGTTTGGAGAGAGGGCATGTAGGTCGGGGGGAAGGAGGTTTCGCTGGAAGAGCCAGAGGAGTGCCCCCTGGGCTAGCGTGTGTGGTGGTGACAACAGCCAGATGGATTTGGGAAAACTGTTGCTTTAACCCGTATGGTATCAATTCTTCTCAGTTTAATACCGTATACGTCCCCTATCTTGGGACCCTATATTTAATGGATTTTTCGAACACGGAAAACGGAAAAAGAGCTTGCTCTGGCCAGGGGAGTGTCTTTCCCACTGCAGCTAAGGGGACGTGTCCATGCTCTGCCTATCACAAGTCAGGAGACAGATAAAAGAAGAACAAAAACAAACATGAGTACAACTTCGGATACGTCCCCTATCCGGCTAAATTGTTTGTAGAGTGGGCCTGTAGGTGGGGGGCAGGCTGGGGCAAGGAGGTTTCGGTGGAAGAGCCAGAGGAGTGCCCCCTGGGCTAGCGTGTGTGGTGGTGACAACAGCCGGAATGCATTTGGAAATGCTCTAGCATCAGCCGATGCAGTATCGATTCTTCTCAGTTTAATACCGTATACGTCCCCTATCTTGGGACCCTATATTTAATGGATATTTCGAACACGGAAAAGGGAAAAAAAGCTTGCTCTGGCCAGGGGAGTGTCTTTCCCACTGCAGCTAAGGGGACGTGTCCATGCTCTGCCTATCACAAGTCAGGAGGCAGATAAAAGAAGAACAAAAACAAACATGAGTACAACTTCGGATACGTCCCCTATCCGGCTAAATTGTTTGTAGAGTGGGCCTGTAGGTGGGGGGGGCAGGGTGGGGCAAGGAGGTTTCGCTGGAAGAGCCAGAGGAGTGCCCCCTGGGCTAGCGTGTGTGGTGGTGACAACAGCCAGAATGGATTTTTGAAAACTGTTGCATCAAGCGGTACAGTCGTAAATTATGAACTTGATCAAGTGTAGCATGTGTTCTCTGTATTCTTCTCAGTTTAATACCGTATATGGCAGCTATCCGGAAAAATAGTTTGGAGAGAGAGAAAGATAGGAAAAAGACGTCAATTGTTTGGAGAGTGGGCCTGTAGGTGGGGGGGCAGGCTGGGGCAAGGAGGTTTCGGTGGAAGAGCCAGAGGAGTGCCCCCTGGGCTAGCGTATGTGTTGGTGACAACAGCCGGATGTATTTAGAATGACGACGCAGGACCCCAACTTAAAAATTTAGCATCAACCGGTACAGTCGTAAATTATGAGATTGATCAAGTGTGGCATGACTTTTTAGATGGAGATTGCATGTGGTCACGTACTCCCTGGAACCCCATAGTCACCCCTTCTCTGATGTGCTAGCCCAGAACATTCTCTGCCCCAATTCGCAAGACCTTTTGCTGTTTCCGTGTGCTGACAGTGTGGATTTACCAGTGTTGTCTGAGGAGGTGGTGGACAATGGCGAGACACAGGTGTCGGGGGGGTGAGGTAGTTGTATGGGAAGCAAGTTACAGAGGGGACTCCTTGGGGGGGACTTTCTCATGATGGGACAGATTCAACTTGGGTGGATCAGGCACATTAACAGATGAATTTTTTGGGGGGTTTATTTAACTTTTATTTAACAAAAATAACCACAGAGATATTTATTCGTTATCTTCTCTGCGCAGTCTGGCGTTGGGGTTCCTCACTTTGATGGCGAGCTGTGCCACTCTCTCCACAATGGTCTGTAGCTTCTTAGATGGAGACTTTGTCAGCGATTTCAGTACAGAAGGACTTGTTGCTCATCCACAGAACCTCGTCCTCCATGACACTGTGGACAAGGAATTTGCGGGTGGACCAGGAATTTGCGGAACCCTGTGAGCAGCATGTGTTTGGTCTTTTACTTGCTACCGTATCCAATGTTTGGCAATATAGATTCGCAAGTAATATTATTTTTCACACCTATCCCAAAAATAAAAATGCATGCAGTATGCGCAAATAAAACTTGGAACTGGAATTGGAGAGAGGGCCTGTAGGTGGGGGGGCAGGCTGGGGGAAGGAGGTTTCGCTGGAAGAGCCAGAGGAGTGCCCCCTGGGGCTAGCGTGTGTGGTGGTGACAACAGCCGGATGTATTTAGAATGACAACGCAGGACCCCAACTTAAAAATTTAGCATCAACCGGTACAGTCGTAAATTATGAGATTGATCAAGTGTGGCATGACTTTTTAGATGGAGATTTCATGTGGTCACGTACTCCCTGGAACCCCATAGTCACCCCTTCTCTGATGTGCTAGCCCAGAACATTCTCTGCCCCAATTCGCAAGACCTTTTGCAGTCTCAGTGTGCTGACAGTGTGGATTTACCAGTGTTGTCTGAGGAGGTGGTGGACAATGGCGAGACACAGGTGTCGGGGGGTGAGGTAGTTGTATGGGAAGCAAGTTACAGTGGGGACTGTTGGAATAGAGGGCCTGTAGGTGGACCTCTGGAAAAATTGTTGGAATAGAGGGCCTGTAGGTGGACCTCTGGAAAAATTGTTGGAATAGAGGGCCTGTAGGTGGACCTCTGGAAAAATTGTTGGAATAGAGGGCCTGTAGGGGGGCCCTCCTGAAAAATTGTTTGAAGAGAGGGCCTGTAGGGGGCCCTCCTGAAAAATTGTGCTAAAAGAGTGCCAGTTGGACCTCTAAAAAATGGCGTTTTTTGGGTCAGCATTAGGCAAAGACGATATGGAGGAGGAGGAGGAGTAGGAGGAGGAGTAGAGAGGGGGAATCGGATACATAAGTTATTTAAACCTTTAGCTGCATTCCCCCGGAGGAGATTTGAATTCCGGTGAAATCCAGGCTTTGTTCATTTTAATAAGCGTCAGCCTGTCAGCGCTGTCAGTTGACAGGCGTGTACGCTTATCGGTGATGACGCCACCAGCTGCACTGAATACCCGCTCTGACAGAATGCTAGCGGCAGGGCAGGCCAGCACCTCCAAGGCGTACAGCGCCAGTTCAGGCCACATGTCCAGCTTTGAAACCCAGTAGTTGTATGGAGCAGAGTGATCGGTCCGGACGTTGGTATGGTCAGCTAGGTACTCCCTCACCATCTTTCTGTACAGCTCCCCCCTACTCTGCCTAGACTGGGGACAGGTGACAGTGTCTTGCTGGGGTGACATAAAACTGGCAAAGGCCTTGGAGAGCGTTCCCCTGCCAGTGCTGGACAAGCTGCCTGCTCGCCTCCTCTCCCCCGCTACTTGGCCCACAGAACCATGCCCTCTGCTGCTAGCGGCGTCAGATGGGAAGAATAGTTTCAGCTTGTGCACCAGGGCCTGTTGATACCTATTCAGTCTCATACTCCTTTCCTCTGCAGGGATGAGAGTTGAAAGGTTCTGCTTGTACCGTGGGTCCAGGAGAGTGAACACCCAGTAATCGGTGTTTGAAAAAATTCTTCTAACGCGAGGGTCACGGGATAGGCAGCCTAACATGAAGTCTGCCAGAGTCCCAACACGCAAGAATTCCCTCTCCTCACTGACCTGACTCTCCATTTCCTCCTCCTCCTCCAAGTCCTCCTCTTCAGCCCATACACGCTCAAGAGTTAAGGACTGAGCACTGGTACCCTCTACTATCTCGCCGACATTCTCCTTCTCTTCCTCCTCATCCTCATCCCCCTCCTCCGATACGCGCTGAGAAACACACCGGAGGGTGCTCTGGCTATCAAGCGACGTATCTTCCTCCACCGTCTCTTGTGACAAGCGCAAAGCATCCGACTTGATGCTGAGCAGTGATTTTTTCAACAGGCAAAGCAGCGGGATGGTGAGGCTGATAATGGTGGCATCGCCGCTGACCATCAGTGTTGACTCCTCAAAGTTGCTCAACACCTGGCAGATATCAGACATCCACGTCCACTCCTCATTGTAGACTTGAGGAATCTGAGAGACCTGACTACCAGTTCTGGTGGAAGATGACATCTGGCAGTCTACAATCGCTCTGCGCTGCTGGTAAACTCTGGATAACATGTTTAATGTGGAATTCCATCTCGTCGCACAACAGTCGGTGAGCGGGCAGTTGTAGGCGGCGCTGCGCTGCCCTGAGAGTGGCAGCATCTGTGGTCGACTTGCGGAAATGCGCACAGATGCGGCGCACCTTGGTGAGCAAATCAGACAGATTGGGGTATGTCTTGAGGAACCGCTGAACTATGAGATTGAACACGTGGGCCAGGCATGGCACATGTGTCAGTCTGCCGAGTTGCAGAGCCGCCACCAGGTTACGCCCGTTGTCACACACAACCATGCCTGGCTTGAGGTTCAGCGGTGTCAGCCACACATCGGTCTGCGCCGTGATGCCCTGTAACAGCTCTTGGGCGGTGTGCCTTTTGTCACCTAAGCTCAGCAGTTTGAGCACCACCTGCTGGCGCTTACCCACGGCACTGCTGCTGCGCCTAGAGCTACCGACTGAAGGCGCCGTGCCCACGGATGGTAATTCGGTGGAGGAGGAGGGGTCGGAGGAGGAGGAGACATAGTACGTCTGAGAGACCGTGACCGAGGTAGGCCCCGCAATCCTCGGTGTGGGCAGTACATGAGCGGCCCCAGGGTCATTCTTGGTCCCAGCCTCCACCAAGTTAACCCAATGTGCCGTCAGTGAGATGTAGTGTTCCTGCCCGGCAGCACTTGTCCACGTGTCCGTGGTTAGGTGGACCTTCTCTGAAACAGCGTTGGTCAGGGCACGGATGATGTTCTGTGACACGTGCTGGTGTAGGGCTGGGACGGCACATCGGGAAAAATAGTGGCGGCTGGGGACGGAATACCGAGGGGCAGCCACCACCATGAGATTTTGAAAGGCCTCGTTCTCTACCAGCCTATAGGGCAGCATCTCCAGGTTAAGCAATTTGGAGATGTGGACGTTGAGGGCTTGGGCATGTGGGTGGGTGGAACTGTATTTCCTCTTGCGCTCCAGCGTCTGCTGTAAAGACAGCTGAACGCTGCGCTGGGACACGTTGGTGGACGCTGTGGAGGATCGTGGAGGCGAAGGTGTGGTTTTCCGGCGGGAGGCGCTCGTGCCGGTGGTCCTGGGCAGGGGGTTGACTAGCAGAGGCAGCGAGTGACACAGGGGAAGGAGCAGTGGTGTGACCCGCAGGAGGTGGTGAACGGCCTTGGTTCCATTGAGTGGGGTGTTTAGCACTCATATGCCTGCGCATGCTGGTGGTGGTTAGGCTAGTAGTGGTGGCACCCCTGCTGATCCTGGTGTGGCACAGGTTGCATACCACAGTCCGTCGGTCATCCTCACTTTCTTTAAAGAACCTCCAGACTTGCGAACATCTAGGCCTCGCCACGGGAGCTTCACTACGTGGAACAGTTGCTGCTGATGCACCAGCTCTGGCCCTGCTTCTCCCTCTGGCCACACCACTGCCTCTTACAACCTGTTCTGGTGCAGCACTCGCCTCCGCCTCAGAAGCACTGTCTTCACTCGGCATATCAACCCAGCTTGGGTCAGTCACCTCGTCACCCTCCGATCCTCAGTCTGCTCCCCCCTGGAAATTCCTCCCCTAACAACAACTTCACCACTGTCTGACAACCGTGT